>CM076579.1:870712458-871290603 GCA_034641835.2 Pinus albicaulis
TCCCATGCAACAGCAAAAGAAGTGACTTACTCCACAATGAGTGCGTAAGTCAAGTTGAGGAGATGGCTAGCAAACGGATTGCGTGAGCAAGATAGATTGGAGGGTGCCTCCAACTATGTTGTCTGGAAATCAAGGATAGAATTTCTCCTTGATGAACACAATCTGAAAGCCCTCATAGACAGCGCAGTTGCAGAACCTCTTGATGCAACACACCTGAGGCAGTTCAAGAGGAAGATAGCTAGAGCCAAGAGATTGATCCTAGATGGAGTAAGGGATCACATTGTACCTCACATATCAGCCAAAACCACTGCTAGAGAAATGTGGGTAGGGCTAGAAAAGCTATACCAAGAATCTTCCGAGCAGCAGAAGATGTACCTTCAAGAGAAGATGTGGAATATCAGGATGAAGAAGGGAGAGCATTTTGACTCCTCCTTGTCTCGGATTCAGGAAAACTAAGATCAACTGTCTGCAATAGGATCTGCTCCTAGAGACTCAGAGCTAGTAAGGCTCACACTGAACTCTGTTTCAGAGGATTATCATGTCTTTGTCCAAAGTATATTGGGTAGATAAAAGGCTTCTAGGATGGGAAGCAATGTGGGCAGCATTACAGCAAGAGGAGTTGAGGAGAGATCTCCTAAAAATCCACTTGGAGGATGGCAGTAGTAGTTCAAGGGTCAAGAAGGAGGAAGAAGATAACATTGTCCTTGCATCAAAAGGGCAACAGAAGCATAAGAAGAAAAATCTATACAAGATCAAGTGCTTCTGGTGTGGGGAAATGGGGCATTATGCCACACAATGTCCTCTTAAGAAAAAGGATAAAGAGGAGAAGGAAGATCCACATGCAAGAGTTGCCAAGATTGAGGCAGAGAAAGACTGTGCTATGTTAGCTCGCACTCCTAAAGGAGAGAAGTGGGCTGATTTGGATTTGTAGATCCAGAATCTACAAGGAGGCGGGATCCTTTAGTATTTCCGAACTCTTGGATCACATGTGAGCTATGGCAGCCTAAAGACAGTAGCAGGATGGACATTTGCAGCAGAAGATGAGAAGACAGTGCAGTGGCTAGCAGTACTAAGCCTGATTAGCACAGAGAGGGAGAAGTAACATCAGCAGTTGAGCAACAGTAGCGCAGTGCAGAGTAGCAACAACGCAGTATTTTCAGAGAGCTAGTGCAGAAACTAGCAGCAGTCAGTCTTATTCTTCAGTTGCGGATTTACTTGTCCAATTTCGGATGTTTTTCTGTTGCAATTAGCAACAGTGCAGCAATAGCAGTAGTTGAGCAACAACAGTAGAGGAGCAGCAGCAGCGCAATGCACGGGTGGTGCAGCGCAGAGCAGAGTAGTGCTCACGCAATGCAGAGTAGTGCTCACGCAGTCTAGCAGCATCTGTGCAGAATTTAGAGGGAGTTGCAGTACAGTAGCAGTTGGCAGCAGCATGCAGAGTCAGCAGCAGTACAGTTGCAGCATTTTTGTGCAATGTTGGTGAGCAGCATCAACAGCACAGCAGCAGATGTTCCAGAAGTCAGATCAGCAGCACATAGAGGTGTTTTGCTAGAGCACTTTCCTCGCTAAGAGGGAGTGTTGATTTAAGGTAGTATCGAATGTGCTCTAGCCTTGTAATTTTGTATATAGGCTAAGACACATGTATTCCATAAAACCCAGAAATGGTTTTGAAAAATTCCACTTAGAGATGATTTAATTAAATTAATTAATCATTTTTTTAATGTTTTCCTAAGTCTAAACTTAGGGAATTTGATTAATTAAAGTATATTAATTAAATCAAGTGTGAATCTTCTAGATAAAGTCATGGATCATCTCCAAGTTAATATTAGCCCTTGATTATGTTTTAATCTTGGTTGTTGAAGGATCAACGAAAGGTTATAAGAAGGAGGGTGAGGGGCCTATGGAAAACACACTTGACACTTGAGCCATTGAGCATTTTCGAATTTGTGTGAGGAGACACAGCTTTTGATTAAGAACAAATCACTAGGGCTGGGTTTTCTACGTGATTTGATTCAGAGATCAAATCCAGAGAGAGGCAGAAGCAGAGATTGATCAGGAGGGCCAAGAATACATTTCAGAGAGAGTCAGCATCAACGCGGGAGAGAGACAGCACAGTTTTTGGCAAGGGTGACGCAGTTACTGCAAAGAATCACGCAAAGCCAGCGCAGTGTCTCTTGGAGTTAGTCCGGAGAAGGATAGAGGCTGGGTTCTGAGCCAGGAGGGCCAAGATCCAGCTTCAGATCAGCCAGATCAACTACAGGAAAGGGTGACGCAGTCCCTCTAGCTTGCCTAAAGAAACTTACGCATGTCCAGCGTAAGCAATCACACAGAGGCAGTGAGGGCTTCATCAGCGTTGTTTTTTATCAGTCGGAGACTTGCTGAGTGAGGTATATCTCACAGTGATTTTTGCTGTCTAGATTTCTCTAAAGGGTTTACCGGATGTTGGCACCCTAGTTGTATTCAAGATTCTGCTGCTTAATAATACAAACCCTCAGATCTACTGCAACGGTTTTCCCAAGTACGGGTTTTTTCCGGGGACTTAGTCCAAAAATAACTGTGTCAATGTGGTTTTTTTTTCATTGAGTTTTGTTTAGATTGTTTCAGCACTTAGATTTATTTCGTAGTATTATTTGTGTAGACTGCTTCAGTAATTACTTCGGTATTTCAATGTAATGAAATAATTATCAAATAATAGGAGAAGTAATTCAGATTTGTTGCAGTAGGAATCCAGATCTAGGATTTTTCACATAAGGAAGTGGTCAAGTCTGGTCTGACACATTCATCAACTCGGTCAAGAGTTTACGATAATTAAATCCTCGTTATGCCATGGTTTGTATACGGTTTAACCCGTCACTATGTATACATGCACAAATCTTCCCTGGTCTAATTGGTTACCCCACAGCTGGCCAAGATCATAGATCTGATACCACATGGATCTGATACCACTGTAATATTCCTAATTGGTAAATTACAGTAACAAGAGGCTAAAAGATATTAAGAAAACAACAAAATAAAAACTGATATCAATACACCATTGGAGCCATAAAATACTACTGAGCCATTTTATTAATATCGGTAAAATGTGTACAACAGAGGTGCTGGAATGAAGGCACCTGGGCTTGCTCAAGGAAAACTGAAGATAGCGTCGGAACAAGCCTAAAATATCCCCCAGAAATGTACACTGCGTGGTTGTAGCTCTACGTAGTCCTTAGCCAGGGCCCAGAATGTTATTGCTGCTCTCGAAGAAATGTTGCTAAGGCCTACTACACTTCTCAGAAAATTATGGGATTTTAACCACGGACTCTACTCAAGAAACCCACAATAACCCGCAAAGGAATTGGCCAAATATTGACCTCGAAATTTCAGCCTAATTTTCTCCTAGCTCCTCTAGCTGTTGGCTGAGTTGGGATCCTTGTTTGGCACCTTAATTCTACCGAGAAAATTCTACCAAATTAATCTTGGCCTCTCCTCAATAAACTCAAAAAAACCCAGAAAGGGTTTGTCCTAGTTTTGACCTCGAAAATTGGCCTAATTGGACTTGGCTCACCCAACTGCTGGGCAATTCGGTCCTCCTGGAAATTCTGCTGCTGGAGGCCACCAAAATTCCTAGAAAACCCCTGTTAGGAAGCTCTAATCCTCCCCGCCAAGTGTCCTCCAAAATGTCCTCTCACTCCCCTAGCCCCCAGAGTGATCCCTTCACTGACTGCACAGAGTTTGCGCTGTTATAGATGCCAATGCATTGTTGAAGAACTGACTGCGTTGTGGATGAAGTCCCTACTCCTGGAAATTATCAACTATGAAAAAACACCTCCCTTGGGTTGGCACTCGAAGTCCACTGAAGCTGAGGCCGGGATCTCTACTCGAAGACACTTGGTGTGCTAAACAGCACTTGCAGACTTGGCTTCCTGTTCAAGCATGCTCTCTGTCAAAGAAAAAGTCGAAATGAATGATTGAATGAATGCCCCAAAATGAGCAGCTTGCTTCCTTTTAACTAAGCTTGCCCAACGTTCCCTTGGGCCCCACCTCAAAACTGCGTTGCCTCTAGCTCGTACCAATGAGTTGCACTGCCACATGTGGGACGCAGTCTCTCCTCATTGGGCCCCCATCCTCCAATAAAAGGGAAATATTTTCCTTAGCCTGATGTTTTGATCTCTATAGTTTCCGAAGTCTAAATGTGGGCCCCCAAACCCATATCCTCGTAGTCAAAACGTAATAGTTAGCAAAATATCAAAAATTAATATTCTAATTAGCGAAATTGCTAATTAGGAATATTACAAAAACCTTGAAATTTTTTGGGCTAGTTTCGACCTTCCGTAATTACCCAAAATTTGTGCTACGCCCTCCTCCACTAGTTTCGCATCCCCCCTGAAGAGTAACTGTTGATTTACCCTTGTTTCCTCTCTCCAAATGGCTAGGAAAATTCAAAAATGCTTCCTTGGAAATTTAGGCTCAAAACCCCAGCTCCACTAGCTCCTCCTTACGGCAAATTTGGCCCACAAATTCTGCCCAGAAAACTACTACGCAGGCCCAAGAAGTCAAATTTGGGTTCTCTCTATAGTTGTGGACTCCACCTCTGCAAATTACCACAAATTCTCGTCCACCCTGAAGAGATTTTTTTCGTAATTTCTCCAGCTGAAACTCCCTTGGAAACTCCTAAAATCAGTGGTATGAATTTTTGGCCCTACATCCTCTTGGAGATTCAAATTGCCTGAATTATGGCTGGAAATGACCCACAAACTCCAGCGATATCCTCTCCAATAAATTCTGATATTCTCTCCTAGGGTGGCACTCTAATTCCATCGAAGAAAGCGCTGTTATTTCCACCCGAAAATCTCCTTGTGCTAAACAGCATTGGTAGTCTTGGCTAAGCAACTCAAGAGTACTCTAAAATTTAAATCATAAATTCAATTTCTCAAAAGCCCCCAAAATGATGCCTCTTCCTTCTATTAATCTTTGTTGCCCCCTTTCTCTCCTTGTGGGCCCCACCAATTGGACCTCCTCCTCCCTAGCTCGATTTTCCTATGGGGCTCGAATTCCCCTTTTTGGATTGCCCCACATTCCACTACCAATTTAATCTTTCCTTTTCTCTAATGTTCGTGGCCTCCATCTCTCCAAAAATTAAGTGGGGACTCCTTCCACCCACTTATACTAAGTTGAAATGCCAAAATATTTCCCAACACCCAATTGCAAAAATGGAAATTCTTCTTAGCAGAATTAATTTAATTGGAGACATTACCATCTTATCCCTATAAATCGAACTTTGAACCAACTCTCCTCTAAGTCTCTTCTCATGATTTACAATCCACTTTGTCTTCAAGAAGAAACCCAAGGGCCAAAACCATAAAACAAATCTCCAACCTAACATAGAGAATTATGATATTATATTACATGTCAATCTCCAACTCCCTTCAGCTTCAGAGTTCACTGAACGCAATAATTAGTTGAATGGTCACTCAATAGCTTTTTTGTACCAATTGCTTTTCACAGTGAACTATTCCAGTGGTTCTTGCACAGTAGGTAATACATAGATATACATGTGGAGAGGAACTGATTAATTTGATAAAGGGTTTCAAATCAAACATAAGAGTGCCTTGATTCACTATCACTGGAATCAGGCAGTTACTATCAAAAGATTCAAAATATCAAGTCAAAAGTATAAGCATTATCTCTACCAACACATACAGATTCACAAACATGAAGATGAGTTGATTAATCAGCTCTTAGAAATGTTTACAAAAGTTGGCTAAGTTCCAAGAGGGATATCAAGAGATTGGAATGTCAAACCCATTAATTATTGTAGTTTACAAATGAACAATAAAGGCTAATCTGTGAAAAAGAATCAAGTCAGAAAAGCATATAGTAACTTTTTTACAAAGAAAAAATTATGTGCAATCAAGGTGAGCAAACATTATCATAATAAGGTCGAACCAATTCCCAATTTTGTGATTGACAAAGAGATCATATCTGGATTTGATTGCCCTATGACAACATGTTCAATTTTCATGGCATAATGACAAACAGTAGCAGAATAAAGTGCAAAACTTACTTTACTTCGATTGAAAACTAAGATGAGGAATGCAGTGATCCCAGCAACCATGTCTGACCAAATATTTCCAAATGCTTTCCTATTTTCCAATCGCAATTCCTCTCGCAATTCTCTCCTGAGAAAAGACAGAGATATCCTTACAACAATTTCAGCCAACAATATCACGCATGAGGATGGAAATCAGAGGAATTAAAGAACCTATGATGTGTCAGTGTATAAAGAGTGAATAGACATCTGTCAGTATCTCATCAATGAGAAAGCAGCATGGCATTTTTTCAAACATTGCAAATTCTGAGGAGAAAAAAACCTCATAAAAAACTAAGCGATAGTGTTGCAGAAAGTAGTGAATTGGCACTCATTCTATAAACAAAATTACTTCATGAGATAAGAAAGAAACAAATTCCTAAATTTACACTTCTGGAAAAAACCAACATTATTTGTGTAGAAATGATTCACTATATTTGGGAAGTTAAGAGGGGAATCAATTGGTTCAAAGTTACTAGAATCGACTCAAGGAACAACTCAACTATGAAAAAGAGTATGAGTTGAAGTTTCAGGAAGTGACTTGGAAAATAAATATATAAAGTAAATCAAAGCATTGGATTTCATAAAAATTGAAGATAGTTTTCATTATAAAATCTTACAATGTACATATAAACAATTTATAAATAATAACTCGTTTCAATGTATATAGATGATAATACACACTACAAAATGCCATGGACTCTGGATAGTGGGCAGGTCTGCTAGTTGTATATGAAATTGAATCAGAATAACAAGAAAAATTATTGATTCATTTCTTCAGCTTTTATAGAAAGACAACCAACGTAGCATAGTTACATGTACCCAGGGGCTGAATTCTTTATTCCAGTATCTGTGACTGAAACCATGTACAAGAAATATACTTGTAAACGTATCCTTCCATCCCCAACTGTACCCTTGAATGCCTTTGATTACCAAGTGAATTCAGACTTGGCCTCATTTCGAGAACCCAAATGTTGATTCGAGCATGAAGAAAGTTTTTTTGATAATTAAAAAGGCCCAATAAAGTTGCATTTAGGGATAGTGCAAAAAGACTGTGTTTCCCCCTTTCATACATTTAAACCTAAATTTCATGGCCATTTTTGCATTTTCAATTTTGCTCTGTGAACTTTGAAGACACTAATAGAGAAGGAGAAAGAAAGAATAATGATGGTACAAAGGCTAAAGACCTTATCATTGGTTCCTCATCTAATGAATTTTAGAGGAAGGTGGGCGATATGGTGACGATAATTATCTGCAGCTTGGATGCCATATAGAGGATGTTCTCCATATATTTTACAATAAATCAACCATGCTTAGGGTATGTTATTGAGTGGATGGACCAGATGAGGGAGAAGCTTTAGAAGATCCTATTTGCAAAGCATTCTAGAGCTAAGTATAAGATGTGGGATATTTGTTTGTAGAGATGGATGAACATTCTATAATTACTTGATTTTTGTTTTTTAAATCATTCTTCCTGGTTTTCGTTAAGGGGATTATGATTTATCAATTGAGAAAAAGTTTTTATTATTCTAAGTTGCACAAAACAGGGAAACGGATACGAGTTTCTGAAACAGGCATGGGTACGAAACGCAACACCCTCAAATTTTGGAAATGGGGAAACACAATATATATATATATATATATTAGAATTTAAGACATTTAAGAAATGTTATGTGCAATCATAAAGCATACATGATAAATTATAATTTATTACATTTAAATTTTAAAAATTATGATTAAATTGTCCAATGTCAATGCATAAACTATAAGTCTCTAAATTTACATCACATTTACTCATGAATGATCATAGACACATAATGAAAATAGCAATAACAGAATATCCAAAATCAGCCTTTATTATATATTCAAATCTCAAAATCAGCCTTTATTATATATATGAGGCTGCAAGTACAATAAAGACTATGAGGCTGCCAGTACTACAAAGACAAAAGACTAATACTCATCATCAGAATCCTCATCAAAAATAGCAACAAAAGAATGTTCAACAATGGATGGTGTAGCTGAAGAAGATGAGTGGTCAATTCCACTTCTATGCTACTGGTTCTCAATATTCGTAGCAGCAAGAGACAGCTCCAAATCAGGACTTTCTGGATCCACAGCCCATTCTTTAGAAGGACTATTGCCATATTATGGACCCCTACAAGATGCAAGGTGAAGGTTGGAGTGCACATAAACAAGATCCTCTGCCATCTGTGAGCCCAACCTGCTGCGCTTCATAGAATGAATAAAACCATAGGTGCTCCAATTCTTTTCTGTTGATGAAGAGCTTGCCACTTGTGAAAGGACGTGAATGGCAAGGTTTTGCAAATGTACACCATTTGCTCCATGACAAATCCACCACCTAACTAGATTCATGGTGCTTCTCTCCTCCAAAGACGATATATTTGAATAATCATCTATTCCTGCTGCAAAACTGACAAATTCTTCCTTCACCTCCCTGCGTAGATGAGTTGGAAACATTCTCATAAGGGCTTTTTTCACCCCATTAGCCACCTCTCTATCCTTATGGGGTGCCTTCCTCTTCCCATTGCTTTGAGAAATAAGCTCCTCGTCATAAAATTTGGGGTTCAAGGTATGTGCTAAAGTGTGCAATGGAGTGTTGAAATCGTTGCACCTATCAACAATGATTTTCTTGACTAAATCAGCAAAATGATCATCTACAAACAAAAGCTATGGAGACTCTTGTGAAACGATTTCCATAGTTTTCTCAACCATGGAATCCATGCCATCATATACCTCACCTAAGAAAGGTTGGTCAATGTCAGCATTCCAAAGAAGCTCAAATATAGGGGTTGTGAACTTTAGCAAGAAATCTAGCTTGCTCCACCAATCCTCATCAAGGCACTATCTACGCACCATATATCCCCGCTCGAAATTTGTCTGTCTCCAAACAGCCCAAACTTGACTCACCACCACAGAAACTAATGCTTGCTGAACCTCAACAAGGCGACACAATATTATGAAGTTTGAGGCATATCTTATCTCAACAACTTTTAACAACTCCAATTTGGAGTACTCTCGAAATATTGCATGAGATTGGTGGTGGTTGGTGATGAAGTTAACAATCTCCCTTGCTTCCCCTGTGATTTCCTTTATCCAAGGAACTTTATTGTCGATCTCCTCTAAGGTCAGATTCAGGTTATGGACGATGCAGGGTGTCCAAAAGATGTGGTAATATCTCCCCTCAATAATTAAACCTGCACCTTTGCAAACTCGTTCATTATCTGTGATAACTTGCACCACCCTGTTAGGACCTATTTGTTCAATCGATTTTATAATAACATCAACAACGAATTATGCATCTTTTACCTCTCCTGAGCAATCTTCTGCCTTCAACAACATTGCTCCTTTTGGTGAAGCGACAATGATATTTATCAATGGTCTGCACCTTATATCTGTCCATTCATCTGAGACTATGGTAACCCCAGATCTACTCCAGGAAGAACGAATTGGTGATAAGATATCCTCTGCAAGATCCTTCTCATTTTTGAGAAGTTGAGTTCTAAATTTCTCGTAGTTGGGCCCCTTGTACCCTTGAGGAGTTTTGTTAACTGCCCTTATCATATCTTTCCAGTAAGGAGAGAGAACACCATTGAATGGGATACCACATGCATAGATGCACCTAGCCACTCTGGAATCGGATTCTTCTCTTGCTTGCACATTCACCAATTTAGCAATTCTGCTATCTTGAACTGTACTGGATGCCCCTATGGATGGTGGTTGTTCTAGTTGTTCAATGGCTCTCCTCTTCCTTGCTTCAGCTACAATCCTTGGCTCAATTTTTGTTGGAGCTTTAGGAGTAGCTTGACTAAGCTCTCCATGCCTTCTTTTAATTCCATCTGCCTGATCTTGCTCTCTTTGATATGCCCTCCTCACCAATGGGTCTTTTTTTTTGTGCAACCTGCAATCCCCTGTCCTCCTCCATGCAAAAGATGTCTTCACTTTTGGGTAAGAGCCCTTGTACGAATTACTGCAAAGATTACATCGTCATTCCCATGAGCCACCACCTCCACATTTTTTAAGCTTATGAACATGCTTCCAAAGAGGATAATATTCGGCCCTTGGGTTGGACTTGGGGCTTGAACTTGAACCTTGGTTGGAAGCCATTGCTGCAAAAAAAAATTAAAAAGCAAATCTGTAAAGAAAAAACTTTTTCATAATTTTGGTAGCATAAACCCTCGAAAAATAGAAGAAACAATGGGAAAATTCAAAAAACCAAGAAAATGAATGTTTCTTACCCAAATTAATTTTTTGTAGCTGAAGCTACCTCAAAATGCCACAAAATACAAGAGAAATATGGTTGTAGTTGAGCTAAAAACCAAGAATGTCGTAGCTGGAAACTTCGCACTCCAAATCTGCTTTTGAAATCTCTTTCTCTTGCTGCTGAAATCTCCTTTGTTCATTGGTAAAAACACCCTAGTTGAAGCACTACTCTCTTCCTCTTTTCTCCTTGCTAAAATCATCCTTCTCCAAGTGAAACAACTTGCTCCATTCGTGTGATCACGGAATGAGAAGAGAGTCTTTTTATAAGTTGAGAGAGACATCTAGAAGCATCCAAAAGATATTTTACATGCCTAATAAAATAATAAAAAAGACAAAACGAAAAGAAAAAAAAAATGCAATAAAATAATATTAAATGCTAGAAACGCGCACGTATGGCCTAGAAACGTGTTCCTATTCATATTGGGCACATTTCCTCCACGCGAAATAGCCCAATACAGACAAAAACCCGTTTCCAGACCGTATGGTATGGGTTTCCAAGTTTTCATTTCGTTTCCAAGGGGAAACGTCCCTCTGCCCAACATTTCCTGCAACTTAGGTATTATTCTAATGAGTATTTACTTGGTGTCTTTTCACGATCCAAGTCACATGACACCAAGACATGTGGACATGGGGACCATGGGATATGTAGAACCCCAAAACACGACACGTATATATATATATATATATATATATATATATATATATATATATCAATGTTGCAAATATCAGCATAGGGATAAAATCAACAAGGGTCCAGAAAACCAAAATATCGTAAAAATAGGGAAAATATCAATAAAAATCAGCAAATATTGGCTAGGCCAAAAAATCGCAATTTTCGGATTTTATCGTGATAAAATCGGGATGTTTGCAACACTAATATATATATATATAGCAAACAAGCACGCACACGCACACACATTAAAATTAAGGAAATAGAAGACATAAAGATGTACATTTTTCAGCATTAAGAAAATAGAACTACAACAAACATACATCAAGACACATTTACTGACACATCAGAATACATATGCTCAGATTGCTTGAAATTTTTTGAATTTTTTTTCACATTGTTGTGTCTGAAGTCTTGGACATGTCAGGAAATGCATTGTATGAAATTCAAGCATGTGTCTTACACAAGACAACTCTCCCACAAGTGCCCAAGACTACAACACAATGGACATGTAACACACAATTCTCGGAGGGTGTGCCATGTTGCATAATTCAAGACTCTACAAACATCTGAGCAATTATATCACATACTAGAAGTTTGCGTGCATAAAATCCGTTCTGCAAAGAAATATGGTGGGCAATAGATTAGACATCAAAGAAGCTAAACCACAAAACATTGGAGTATTTTGAAGAATTTTCACCTTTTGTTGTCTTTTACCTAAAAGGACACAATCATGGCATTTTACTATTTTTATCATACACTAATAACAAATTTCTCATAATTTCATAAATTCATGCTTCCATTGGATATATTGCAAGGACCTTGATGGTGAAAAAGTCCAAGTAAAGTTTGCAATAAACTAATGAGTTGGTCATCTAGATTGAATAGAGAACGAAATGAAAGCCGGGAATATGAATGGGAACACATATAGAAGAATATTACAAAGAGAAGAATCATATAGCGAAAACCAAATTCTTGTTCAGTATGTTGTCATAGATGTCATAGCGGGTGCAGGATGTGCAAGATGTCGTCATTGATGTCCTCGGTATGTTGTCTGTCAAGGACGAGATGATGCATTGATGAAACCCTAGCTCTAGGGTTTGAATTCCCTAGACGATAGACATACTGTGTTGATTTTTGTAGCATCGGATGTGCTCTAGCCTTGAGATTTTGCAGAGAGGCTAAGACGCATGCATTCTTCAATACCCAAAAATCATTTCGGGAAATTCCACCCGGAAAAGATTTAATTAAAATAATTAAATATTTTTTATGTATTTTTAATGTATTCCTAAGTCTAAACTTAGGAAATGAGAATAATTAAAGGGTATTGATTAAATCGATTGAAACTTCCAGATAAAGGCGAGGATCGAGTCCTAGATAACCTGAGCCATTGATTAAGATCTAATCTTGGTCGTTGATATGTCAACGAGAGAATATAAGAAGGAGCTTGATGGGCACTTGGAGAACACACTTGACATTTGCAAAGATGGATTTTGCTGGGTGATCAAATTCTCAAAGAGGAAGCGCTGAGTTGCTAGAGAGAGATCGAGTGAGATTGTTGCAGTAAGGGGCAAAGATAGTAGACCGGAGGAAGATTTCCGGATCCGGGGAGTGCAAGGCAGAGAAGACGTTGATAGCCACAGAGACACAGCGCAGTGCCATGCAGAGGCAATGCAGAGCTTTAGAGGGAGTCCGCTATTTTGTTGGGAGACAGTCGAGATTGTGAAAATTCCAAGTCTGGAATCCAACTACAGCCAACTGAATTAACTTCGCCTACATGTAAATTACATTAACAAGTTATTTACGAATTTCTTCTGTAAATATTGAAGCAACCTTCACTTAATTATATTAATATGTTGAAACAAGCAACAGAGCAAAAGAAAAGAATACCACATAGGACACCGTTGTTTTTGGACAAACGTCCCCAGAAAAACTCAATGCAGGAAAACCGGTGCAGCATATCTGAGGGGTTTATTATTAAGCAGCAGTTATTTCTGAATACAATCTTTGGATGCCTTGCTGGCAATCCAATACAGAGAATATCACTTGACAGAGAAAATTAGTGAGAATACCTCACTCTACACTGCAAGTCCCAGCTGATCCGGTACCTGAACCAACGTCCTCCCAGCACCCTCTACGAAGTAAGTACGTGGGCTTGCGTCAAGGGCTTCGAAAGACTGCGTCACCTCCTCTGTTGGATCAATCACCCCTCAGGGAACTTGATTCTAGCCCTCCCAGCTCGGAATCTCGATCTCACAGCCGAATCTCAGACTTATGCTCAGGAATACTGCGTTGCCTTTGCATGTGGCCTTCGTGGCCCTGCATCACCCTCTCTTGGTGTTGTGTCACCCTCTCTGGGAACTGCATTGCCTCCACTGTGTATCTCTCTGCCTCTCTGCTGAGTATTCTTGGTCCCAGAGAAGATCCTCCGACCAAAATTGTCTCTGCCCCTCAACTGCATGAGAATCTCTCGATCAAAGTTTTCTTCTAAGCACTGGTCACTTCAGAAAAATCGATCTCTTGATCTCTCGGTGTGGTTTTCCAAATGACCCTCAAGCCTTCATTATAGTCTTGTCGTTGAAACTTCAACGGTCGAGATTAGACCTCCAATCAACGGCTAAGATTACATTTTGACTTGATCTGCTTTTTCTAGAACATTCACACCCATATTCTATTAACTCACTTTAATAATTTTATTTTCCTAAGGTAAGACTTAGTGTCACCTTAAAATAATTATTTTTCTTGATAAAATACAATCCATGTGGAATTTCCACCAAACAATTTCTGGGTTATCTGGAATACATGTGTCTAAGCCTCTCCACAAAGTTTGGGACTGTAATATCCCCTTTTCTGGTGTTCCTTATGACATGGTGTTAATTTTGAGCGACTAGATCCAAATTCCATGTTGCATTGCTCATATGACGATGGTCATATTTTTGTTGGATTCCTCTTTCGGAGAGGTGCAAGATCGATCGAAAGATCATCATGATCAGATGAGCAGAACATTGATTTTGAATTTATTTTCCACATGTGCAAGGTCGGCCAGATTTATCCCACATGCCTAAGAGATGTGTCACACACCCTCATTGACGAATATAAATTGGAGAGACTTGGAGGTCATTTTCTCATCATCTCATCACACATTCTCTCATTGTGATTTGATTGGTTCGATAGCCTTTGGAGGCCTTTTTCCCTCACACATGTGGAGCAAAGCTGTTGTTTTTTGCGCTGATCTGTTTAGGGCTTTCTATTTTCTGCGCTGGTCTGTTTAGGGATTTTCTGTTATAGTGTTGACCAATGTTGACCGTGGTCAACCCTTGGTCGTTTGACCTCAATCTTCTACAGAAATTCCAATTTTAGGAGGTCGTACAGCTAGGCACTAAAATCGAGGAATTCCGGGTTGTTTGACCAAAGCCCTAGTTTGTTGCGTTGACTTTCTGAAGCTGTCTGCATTGCCTTTTCTGCGCTATCCCTGGTTTGACTTGTGTTGACTTGTGTTGACTTGTGATGAGCTGTCTTTGAGAGTTGTGTGTGTGACACATGAAAGTGTTGGCGACAGAGAAAGACTCTGTTGGTTGAAGCATCCTGTTGACCATCATAATGCCACAATATCTCATATCTTTGTTGGACAAAAGGAATTATAAATCTGATCTATATTTGGCTTGTCTTCTATTGATCTATTATTGTGTTCTATCAGCATTTTACTTTCAAGTTTATGTGATTGCTATTTTGTATTGGGCCTAAGAAAGATTGAAGTAAAACTGCATCAAGCATAGAACACCATGGTTATCTAAATTTAACATGGTTTCAAAGCTGAGGTGAAGACAAAGTCCAAGAGTCCAAGCTGGTGTTAGAAGCTATCTCTGAAGGAAGAAATCCTATCGAGGACAGATGGCCTCCTCAACCTACAAGGGTTTCAAGGTTGATGATAAATTGACTGATAAGTCTGATTATCATGCATGGAAGATGTCCTTGGATTTGCCGCTAGAAGATCAAGATGTCATGGACTATGTACAGGGGAATATTCAAGAACCTCCATCAAATGCAGCGGCTGCCACGAGGACGAAGTATAGAAAATGGGAAATCAAAGCAAAGATGATTATCCGAGATTCTATTCATAAGCACTTGGTTGCTTACATTTCTGAGCTGAAGACATCTAAGGAGATGTATGATAAGCTGGTGAGCATGTTCAGGGCTAGCAATGCTAATCAAATCCTCTTCTTCAAGAATCAATTGAAAAATATCAAGAAGGGTAAGGATGAATCTATTCAATCCTATTTTATGAGGCTCATTGATATCAGGAATAACCTCCTAGCGATCGGGGAAGCAATATTTGATCGAGAGATGGTTCTCATTGCACTTGGAGGTCTCCCCCATGATTGACATGTATTCAATACCACTATTCTCAATAATAATGTGATTCTTTATTTTGATGAAATATTGATGAGATACACTGAAGTGGAAACAAGAATGATGGAGTATGCCTCTAATGGTAATGGAAGTGACCCTACTGCCTTCGCCGCTCATGCAAAGAAGAAGAACCATGGTGGCCCGAGAAATCAAAACCATGGTAGAGCGGGGCCCAAAGGAAGGAAGGGAAGATGTTACACTTGTAACAAGACTGGTCACTATTCAAGAGAGTACCCTAGTAGAAGGGACTCTCCCAGGGATGATGACAACAACAACTCGAGAAGGAAAGGTAGGAATAACATGTTCCAAGGAAAAAGGAAGGCTCTCTCTGATCGTAATGGTAATGGGCAACCTTTCAAGAGGTCAAGAAATTACAGGTACAATGAGTCTAATGTTGTTGATAATAAGAGAAATGATTTTATTCGTGTATCTTCCCTCTCTAATGCATCTCCACCCGACACCCTGGATGTCTGGTTAATTGATAGTGGTGCTTCAAGGCACCTCACTGGTTATAAAGAAGCCCTTTCTGATTTGGTTGAGAAGGATACTAATCTGAAAATTATCCTTGGGGATAATGCCACCTATCCCGTGAAAGGGATAGGGACTGTGACCCTCCATTTATCTCAAGGTCAAGTCATCTGATTACAAGATGTGTTGTATGTACCTAATTTGAAGAAGAATCTTGTGTCCATTTCGATAATGGAAGACAAAGGGTTCAAGGTGGCATTCGTTGATGGAAAGGTACTTATCTGGAAGAAGAACTTCAAGGAAGCTCTTTCTATTGGTTTTATAGTCATTACACTCTACCAGGTTGGAGGAAGTCCATTGGGGGCTATGACATGTGATACAACTCTTCAAACAGAGTTATGGCACCGGAGGTTTGCACACCTTCATTACAAATCCCTTCCCGAAGCAAGGAAGGTGGTGACAGAGATGCCCAAATTGAGAGATGATCACGAAGGTATATGTCAGGGTTTTGCCGAAGGAAAAGATACAAGGGGACCATTCCCCTCAAGTGTCACAAAGACAACTAATATCTTGCAGTTGATACATTCTAACTTATCTGGTATGTTGCCAGTGACATCCTTGGGAGGATGTTCCTATTACATGACTTTCACGGATGACTTCTCCCGCAAGACTTGGATATATTTTTTGAAGAAGAAGGATGACACATTCAAATGGTTCTGTACCTTCAAGGCCTTGGTGGAAAATCAAACCAAGAAGAAAATCAACGTTTTGAGGACCAACAATGGGACCGAGTATGATTCAAATGAGTTTAATGAATTTTGTAGAGAAGCTGGCATTAAGAGGGAGACCACAACTGTGTACACTCCTGAGCAAAATGGTGTTGCTGAAAGAAAAAACAGGACCATTGTGGAAGCTGCCCGCGCCATGCTATGTGAACAAGGTCTTCCGAAGTTTCTATGGGGAGAAGCTGCGAACACTAATGTTTATGTTCAAAACAGATGCCCGCATTCTGCTCTGGACTCCAAAACTCCCGAAGAAGTCTTCCCTGGTAAGAAACCTGATGTTTCTCATTTTAGAGTTTTTAGTTGTCCTGTTTACTTTCATGTGCCGAAAGAAAAGAGAAACAAGTTGGATGCTTCTGGAAAGAAGGGAATGTTTGTGGGCTACAATGAAACTTCAAAGGCATATAGAATCTATGTGTCGCGTCAAAGAGAAGTGGAGATATGCCACGATGTCACCTTCGATGAAGATGTTGCCCTCAAGAAAGTAAGAAATATTCCTAGCTCCAAGGAAGACAAAGAAGATGAAGAAGCAGGGAAGTTAGAAGAGCTGAAGGATGACTTGATGCCCGATGTTGAAGGACCTATGGATCCCATTGATCCGCCTCCTTCAAATAAGAGAAGACCCTCATGGCTTAGGGATACTCTCGAAGGTGCTGAGAGACATATTGCCACAAAGGGGACATTCCGTGAAAGCAAGAAGCCAAAGAGATACCAAGGGTATGTAGCAGCCATGAGTACGATAGTACAATTTGAGCTTGGAACATTTGAAGAAGTCGTAAAGCATCAAGTTTGGAAGGATGTTATGCACGAAGAATATGAGTCCATTATGAAGAATGATGTCTGGGAAGTGGTCCCAAGACCGGAGGACAAATCTGTTGTCACCTCGAAATCGCTCTATAAGATCAAGCATGGATCTGATGGAAGTGCTCAAAGGTACAAGGCAAGATTCGTTGCCTGAGGCTTCTCTCAAAAAGAAGGCATAGATTATGATGATATATTTGCACCTGTGGCCCGCTACACCACCATCCGATCTATTATTGCCCTTGCTGCTATGCAAGGATGGAGTCTACATCAGATGGATGTGAAGACCTCTTTTCTGCATGGATCTATAAAGGAAGAGGTTTATGTGGAGCAACCTCTGGGGTTAGAAGTCCGAGGTAGAGACACCCATGTATGCAGGTTGAATAAAGCCCTCTATGGGTTGAAGCAAGCCCCAGGTCTTGGTACGAGGGGATAGATATCTACTTGATGAAGTTGGGCTTCACTCAAAGTAATGTTGATCCAAACCTTTATTTTAAGGTTGATAGAGAAAGGTCTCTCATTTTGGTTCTCTATGTGGACGATCTCTTCCTAACAAGTGTTGACCCTCTCATTCATCAGTGTAAGAGGGAGCTAGCTTCCAAGTTTGAGATGAAAGACCTAGGACTGATGCACTACTTCCTAGGCTTGGAGGTTTGGCAGAGGCCAGGCAAGATTTTCCTTTCTCAAGGAAAATATGTCGTGAAGTTGCTAGAGAGATTTGGTATGGTGGACTATAAGTCTGTGTTGACACCGATGGAACTCAACTTTAAGAAGTTGAGTGGAAACGCTGCTGGGCCCGTGCTAGCAAATGCTACCAAGTATCGACAACTCGTAGGGGCCCTGATGTTCTTAGTGAACTCCCATTCGGACGTATGTTTTGCAGTGAACACTTTGAGTCAACACATGGTTGAACCTCATCACATTCACTGGATTGGTGCCAAGAATCTGTTGAGATATCTTCGGAGAACAATCAACCATGGGCTAAGACACACTGCCGAGAGTTTGAGACTCTATGGATATACTAATGCCGATTGGGCTGTCAATGTGGTGGATCGCAAGAGCACATCTGGATGTTGCTTCACCTTGGGTTTTGCTTGTATATCTCGGATGAGCAGGAAGCAGAAGTCGGTGGCTTTGAGCACCGCTGAGGCCGAATACATTGCAACAAGTATGGCCTGTTGTGAAGTTGTTTGGTTACAAAAGCTCTTCAGTGAGTTGTTCGGGCATGTGCTAAATACTACCATTATCCTTTGTGATAACCAGAATGGAATTCGTCTTTCTGAGAATCTCGTGTTCCACGATCGATCCAAGCATATTGATATCAGGTACCACTTTATCCGGGATATGGTACAGCGAGGCTGTAATATCCCGTTTCGGGGATATCTCTAAAACACAGCAAACTCCAACTAGAGATGGACTGGGAGGGTGTTCACCAGATATGCCGCCTCTGAAAAGAGGACGAAATCTGGAGGCTACCTGGCCCTTTCCAGACTCTGTCTAAGAGTATGAAATAAACACACAAAGTGGTATAGAACTAGAATGCCCGAAAATACATAAAGATAACAGTACAACAGACATACAATAACATAGAAAGAATGTACGACAAATCATCCATAAATATAGAGAGAGAATGCTAAGCCATTTTATTAAACTGAGAAATATAATGAAGTACAATAGGTGATCAGAGTGATGGCACATAAACTTGCTCAAGGCAAGTGAAGAAATACTCTCAGAATAAACAGGAAATGGCTGCTCTCTGAACTGCGTCCCAGCTGCTGGAAAACTGTCGTGTAGCTGCTACTGCTAAACTGAACTAAAGAGTTGTTCCCCCTGCCGGAATGAGCTGAAAATCTGGAATCCTCCTCTGCTCACCAATCTCGGCAAAACCCAAAAACCATATCAGAAATGGCCGACCCCCGAAAAACACCCCCTTGGGGAATTACGCTGGCCTCCAAGGCTCTGCGCAGAGGCTGAATAGGAATGAATGAAATACTGCCTCAAACTCCACCAAAATCCTCCCAAAGGCAAAGGCTGATCCTCTGCTCAAATCTCCTAGCACAAACCCCTGCAAAATCCCAAACCGGAGCTCCTCCTAGATGGACTGCGTCCTCCCTCTCAATGACTGCGCAGACTCTATGAATGCCCAGCTCCGCAGCAAAACCAAACACCAAAAGCTCCCGCAAAATGCTGAAGGAAATACCTTGCTCGAGTAGGAACTCGAAGTCCCCCGGGGCTAAGGGCGAGATCTCCGACCGGAGACACTCAACACACTAAATAGTGCTGCAGACAGGGTAAACAGCCAGCGTGCTCAAGACGTCAAAACGACCAGCTCAATATCATCAACAACGAATGAATGAAATGAGGAGGCTCCTCCCTCTTTTATAATGTTGGCCTTCCTCCAAAACCCTAAGGCCTATCTCCTCAACGTAGCTTCCCTCTTGCCACATCCTCATCCTCATCTGCGCAGTCTCTTCTAGAGCATACGTGGGCCCCCTCTCTACGTGGTGCTTGGCCCCCCTTGGCTCCCTTTAAGTCACAACGTTGTGCCACTAGGGAATGTGTTTTATTCCACTCAGTGAGTTAGACCCTCTCCACTCACCTTTTTATATATTAATGAACTATAGACGGCAAAATTGAGCAAAATTGAATATTCCAATTAGCCACTCCTAATTAGGAATATTACAGAGGCGTCGTAAAGCTCAATCATATAGGAACTGATGAGCAGGTCGCGGATATTCTCACGAAGCCCCTGGGGAAGTTCAAATTCCTAACCTTCCGTGAGAAGCTTGGAATCGTGGAACGAACCTATTCTAAAGGTCCTACTTGAGTTAGACTATGAGATCTGGGAGCTCCAAGGGGCTTGGGATAACTTCTTGGATCTATAAGGACTCATGGGGCTAGGCTTGTCGAACCTTGTGGTGCTTCTGCCCCACCGTTATGATATTGAGTTGGTTCGCCTCTCTTTGATTTATGCCCCGCACGCATCCTACCCATGGAGTTTCAGACTCATGGGAAGTACCTCTCATTTGGCCAATGAGGTGGGAAATGTGGATAGAGACCATAGCAAGACCGATGAACGCATCGGAGATTGTCGTACTCTCTATGTCTAGGATGGCACGTGTCCAACACCTTGATCTAGGATCAGGTATGATGAGGTTTTATCCTCTAAACTGACTTCGGGTCAATAAACTAACTTCAGGTTAGTATGAGACTCTTTTGAGTCTGAGAGAGGTTTTTACCTCTAAGCTAACTTCGGGTCAGCTGTGTGTGATGTCTTAGTGACTCACCCTTTGTTCTGAAATAAAGAGCCAGCAAAGCAAGTTACGACGGGATGACGCACGATGTTTGGTTTGGTACATGATGGATGGCACTTGTGGACAGATGGAGTTCTCCCTAGTTGAGAAGGAGTGTTAATTTTGGGCAACTATGTCCAAACTCCATGTTGCACTGCCCATATGACGATGGTCATATTTTTGTTGGATTCCTCTTTTGAAGAGGTGCAAGATTGATCTAAATATCATCTTGATCGAATGAGCTGAACATTGATTTTGAATTTATTTTCCACATGTGCAAGGTCGGCTAGATTTATCCCACATGCCTAAGAGATGTGTCACACACCCTCATTGATGAATATAAATTGGAGAGACTTGGAGGTCATTTTCTCATCATCTCATCACACATTCTCTCATTGTGATCTGATTGGTTCAATAGCCTTTGGAGGCCTTTTTCCCTCACACGTGTGGAGCGAAGCTATTGTTTTTTGCGCTGATCGGTTTAGGGCTTTCTGTTTTCTGCGTTGATCTGTTTAGGGCTTTTCTACTGGAGCGTTGACCGTGGTCAACCCTTGGTCGTTTGACCTCAATCTTCTGCAGAAATTCCAATTTTAGGACGTCGTACAGCTAGGCACTAAAATCGAGGAATTCCGGGTTGTTTGACCGAAGCCCTAGTTTGTTGCGTTGACTTTTCTAAAGCTACCTGCGTCGACTTTTCTATGCTATCCCTGGTTTGACTTGCGTTGACTTGTGATGAGCTGTCTTTGAGGGCTGTGGGTGTGACACATGAAAGTGTTGGTTGACCGAGAAAGACGTTGTTTGTTTAAGCATCCTGCTGACTACCATAACGCCACAATATCTCATATCTTTGCTGGACAAAAGGAATTATAAATCTGATCTATATTTGGCTTGTCTTCTATTGATCCATTATTGTGTTCTATCAGCATTTTACTTTCAAGTTTATGTGATTGATATTTTGTATTGGGCCTAAGAAAGATTGAAGTAAAACTGCATCAAGCATAGAACACCATGGTTATCTAAATTTAACGCATGGTTACGATGGACTTCCAGAGTTGGGAGCAGAGAGGTCACAGGTACACATTGGTATCATCAGCGAGCCCAGGGGCTTTTTGGAGGAGTTCTGCAGAGTTTCTCTGAGGACTGGTGGCATTCGCTTGGTATATTCCATCATTCGCACAGTTTGCCTTTGGTTTCGGTGCATTTTGACAACTTTCGAAAAACTGAATTATTTTTGGACTTAATTCAATTAATTACGCTCAAGGTGGCATTCCAGGAGGGATACGTGATAGAACACCTTAGTGTAATAGCTCGTTGGAATCGGAATGAGAATACTTACATGATGGGATGGGTGGACATGAGTTTCAATGACCTGAGGAGGTATGGTGGCAGAATTAGTCTTTCTCGCATTAAAAAGAATATTTTAATTGGAAAAGAAAAGGGAAAAGTGCTCCATGATTAAAATAATAATTAAATATAAAGCTCTAGAGGGGTCCATGAGATTTATAAAAGAAGAGGGGGAGGCCATTGGGGGATATCTTGGATTCTATATTTCTTCTTGTATGAGAGGTTGAGAGCACAGTTCTCCACTCCAGCAGTAGCCCTAGGACGGAAACCCTCAGGTGATTTTGGTGAGTGTGGACGGATACCCACCTCATCTCCTTGGCGGATTCAGCCAGAGTTCACATGTGCAGTGATTGATTTCAGTTCCGTTTTGGGAGGGTTGACTTCAGCATCAACACAAATTAGTTTTGGAGATCAGATCATCAATCTCAAATACTTCAGCTATGTTATCATGTACACTCTTTCCGCTATTTATCATAATAAAATATGAGATCATTTATGCTCGATATGTTATTGCATATGCTTAATTTGTTTTATTTTACATGGCAATCTTCTGTGGTATAAATGATAATTTTATGGAAAATCTTTGGTTAAGCGAAATTTTTGCAAATTTAGTCAAAATATCTGTTTGGGGATATTACAAAGACCTAAGGCACATCCGATGCTACCCTAAATCAACACTCCCTCTTAGCGAGGAATGTGCTCTAGCAAATATGCCCTACTGCACACTGCTTTGACTCTGAAGCATCTCCCCCTGCACTACTGATGTTTGACAAGTTGTCGACCAACTATTGCATTGTTGCTGCAACTGTAATGTTGTTGACCCTGCCACGATCAACACTGCATCCGTACTGCAACTCCCAGTAATACTCCCAATTAGCAATAAGCTAATTGGAATATTAATTTTTGGTTAATTTTGTCTTTTTCTAAAGTTAGGAAAAAATAATGTGGGTCGGGACCCACAAATTAGATTAATGCAAGCTGATGCACTTTCCCTATAGTTGGTGGCAAAAGATTGCGGCCTTGGTGGGGCAGGGAGAGCCAATGAGAAGGCTCTGCATATTGTTGGGTGGCAGCGCTGTGAGTTGACAAGGAGGGACAGCGCAGGAGTGGCCAGTGAAGGGGCAACGCAGTCTAAGGTGGGGCCCAAGAGGAGCGTTGGGGTATTGGATAAAAAAGGAAGGGGGCAACTCATTCACCTCAGATTTTTTTTCTTCTTCACTGAGCACACTTGTGCTGGAGAGCCAAGTCTGCAATGATGTTCAGCACACGAGATCTTCAAGCGGAGATTTCAACCTCTGCCTCGAGGGACTTCGAGTGCCTGCTCAGGAGATGGAATTCCACCATTTTGTGAGGGATATTCATAAAACCATCATCAGGAGAACGCAGTCCCTTTAGGACAACGCAGAGACAGCCAAGACTATGCAGTGATTGCGTAGTCCATCCAAGAGGAAGTGTCAAAGTAGGGAGTTGAAGAGGTGATCAGTCAAAGGATTTGGAGGGGAGGCTAGCCACCTCCTACCAGGGACTTTGGCAGTGTTGCAAAGGCATTTTCCAATAGTTCCAGCTAGGAGGTCAAATTCCCCAGCAGAGTAGCGTGCCAAGCCCAAGGGGGAAATTTTCTGGGGTCGAGCTTTCTGCAAACCCTTCGCGGGTTTTTGCGGGTTTTGTGAGAGGATTCCAGTGACCAATTCCCGGAATTTTCTTAGCACAGGAGACCGGCCAAACAGCATTCCGAAATTAGGCAGCAGCAATAAATTCCTGGACTGCACAGTGCAGTGGGTGAGCAACACAGATCATACTTCAACGGACGATTTTGCTAGGATTAGAGTTGTTCTTCACCTACCTTGAGCAGGCCCATGTGCTATCTTTCTAAGCACCATATTTGTACTCTTTGCGGCAATATAATAAAAAGGCTTAGCACTGAATTTGGTCTCTATCTATGTGTGTTTAATGGTGTTTTCATTTTTGTTGTAGTTGCTTGTCTATTTGCACTTGTATTACTGTTAATCCCAATTTGGCATATTATAGTGGTATCAAAGATCATGGACTTGGCTCAGCCTGTGGAGCACACGGTCTATGACACCAGAAGATAGGCAGAACATCACCTACCGGAGACAAAGGTACAGGAGTAGGGAAAGGAGGCTTGAAATCACTCCTAACCAGATTGACAACGTTCCAGAGGTCGAAGAGAGAGAGATGGCACAGAAGGATGACAAAAGAAATGAGGAGTTTGCCCACCTTCTTTTGAAATTGGTGCAAGACCTCTCCAAAAGGATTGAGGAGATGGGTCAGAAGCTTCGCGGAGACAGTAAGCAGAAGGAAATTCCAGATTGGGGAAGGATCTGGCACTTCACACTACCAGACTGGTCCTCACACTACACACCAAGTTCTACCACACACTCCACCACGCTCCACCATTCCCACATTCCAAGCCTCAGGAGCAAGAGGGCAGCAAAAGCCGAAGGTGGCTCACTACGAAGATTACTTTGCAGAGTATCAGTCTTATTGGCTGGAGTTTGGACGAGATATCACCCTCAACGAGATTTTCTAGCTAAAGAACAACAACAGACCCAAGGGCCAAGCCAGAGGAGGAGGGAACATGCAGGGGAGTGACCTGCAGCGTACCGTGGGTAGGCTTTTTCTGCCAACTTTTGACGGGTCATCGAAAAGTTCAGCTAAAGCATGGGCGGAGAAGTTGGACATCTATTTCTAACTTAACCAGAGGACAGAGTTGGCGGCCATCGAGGTGGTTGCACTACACTTGGAGGGAGAAGCCCATGACTAGTGATTTCATGGGTTGACTCAGGAGTGACAACGTATGATGACTTTACTAGGAGAGTGACGAAGAGATTTGATTGGAGGGATCCTGAGGAGCACTTTGGGGGGCTGACTAAGCTCACGCAGACGAGGAACTCTGAGACCTACACCTCAGAGTTCTTGAGGTTACCAGTGATGGTTCTGGATCTGTCAAAACCCAGGAGGATTTTTATGTTTATAGATGGGCTGGCAGAGCCATTACGTGGGCTAGTGAGGTCAACTCGACCTACTATGCTGCAAGACACTGTTGGGAGAACCCGAGATCTGCAGGATGCATTACCTAGGGCTAGGGCCACCATACCCAACAGACCAGCCTTCCAGCAAAGAGGAAGGGACACGAAAGCTCCACCCTCGAGAGGTAACCAAGGTAGGGGACCATTAGATTGTAATATTCCAAATTAGCAATCAGCTAATTGAAATATTAATTTTGTCAATTTTGCCTTTTTCTAATGTTAACAGAAAAATAAACTGCGTAAAGGTGACCCACAAATAAATCTGAAGATTAAATCACTTTCCTAAAGTCACTAAGGCAAGAATTAGAGCTGGAGTGGGACCCGTGGGGCCAAGTACACGCAGTAGACATCAACCTAGTGGCAGCGCAAGAGAGGTAGCAACGTAGACAGCGCAGAGGCAACGTGGGGACAACAGGGGGGCAGCAACTGCGCAATGGTTGGTTGGAAGAGGTGGTAGCGCAGTCTAGTGGGGCCCAAGGGAACGTTGGAGGCTCAACTAGGTAAAAGAGGGTGAGATCAGTGCATTCCTCATTCATTCAGTCATCAGCTAATTTTTTTTCTAGTAAACTAGAAGCACTGCTATTTAGTCAATTTTGCAAGTGTTGTTTAGCACAGAGATTCCTGAGCGAAGATCTCAACCTCATGCTTGGGGGACTTCGTGTGCCTGCTCAGGAGAGGAGTTCAGTCAGTTTTGGAGGAGAGATTTCATAGCTTTAGTTCAGGAATATGCAGTCCCTTCCAGGACAGCGCAGTCAGTCAAGGAGTTACGCAGTCCAACAGTGGAGCAGCTTCGGGGAAGGAGAAATACCGAGATATTTCAGCCAGGAGTTTTGTGAGGGGATCAGCCCTTCCCTAACAAAGTTTTTGGGCAGTTTCCAGCAGCTATTTCCAGTAGATCAGTTCAGAGCCCAGTGTGCCCAGCAGAATTTTATACCCAGCTCAAAAGGGTGAAGTTCCAAGGTCAACATTTTGGAAAACCCTTCGCGGTTTTTTCTGGGTTTGTTGAGGAGAGTCCATTTCCAGCTAGTAGCAACATTTTCCAGACTGGGCAACGTAGAGGAGGAGCCACACAGAGCAGCAAGCAGCAAGGATTTCTGAGCAGGGATTGAGGAGTATTTCAGCCTGCCTTGTGTAGGCCAAGGTGCCATCTTCCTAAGCACCATTTGTACCTTTCCCATTCATAAATATTAATAAAATGGCTCAGCAGTTTTGGCTCAATTCATGGTTTTTTTTATGTATATTTCTGTTTGTTGAAGATTTAGTCTTAGTATGCTTCGTATTACTGTTTGTTCCCGATTTGGGATATTTCAGTCATATTAGAGCTCATAGACTTAGCTTAGCCTATGGAGCATTTGGTCTATGACACCAAAAGATAGAGAGTACATTGCATACCAAAAGCAGCGATATAGAAGCAGAGAGTGGTATAGAAGAAGAAGAATTCTATGGTACATGGAAATTTGCTTAATTTTGCAACTTCATTGATTGATATATCTTGTTTCATTGCCAAGTACCCTTATTTGGTGTTGCAAATTAAAATGAATGTTGTTATCTTAGTATAACATTTGAGTTTTCCTATCACCTCATTTACATTCTCCAAAGTAGATTACTAATTGTTTGTATTTTGGCAGGATATCTTCACATGTTTTGATTCACCAATTTAGTTATCTTAAAAGCATTCTTCTATCTTGCATTTATAATATCTTGTGCGAACAGTTTCTTGTTTCACTTTTCAAGATTACTTTTGCTTTCCATTTTAAAGCATTTCACTTCATTAAAGCAAATACAATTTCATTTTAAGAGCAATAATTTGAAGGTATTGGTTTTTCATATGTTTCATGCTTATCTTATGTATTGATGGTTATTTCTCATATCACTTTTTGCTTATAAATCTTAAGAAGTAATCTATTTAACTCTAACAACTCTCCTAGAAAACTCACATCTTTAACTTAATTTTTCTTTAGGGACAACCCCAATAGCTAACCTAGGAGATTGCTTAAATGGAGAGAGTCGGGATTAGTGTGATAACCCCTTCTCTGAGACCCTTGCCACCAACCACACCTTGTGGGGTTGAAGGCTTTTTCCACTAACTTGTAGGTAAGTGTAGGCGGCAAGGAGAAGTTAACAAGTCCTATTCTAGTAGCAGAAGCAATAATTTCTCAGGTAGTGTGCAGTACCAGTTTGGGCCAGCGAGTATTTCCTCCATATCAGAGTTGTCTCACCTGGGTTTTCCATAGCTTGCAGTAGCAAGCCCAGGTTCCATTATCCTTACTCATTGTACTCATCATTCTCGAGATTAATAAAATGACTCAGTTGTTCTGCTTTATTTTACTGTTGTTTTGATATGCATGTGCGTAATTGTTTATGGTTGTTGTTTCGTGTACATGTTTTTGTTATCTGTTCTAAATTTTCAATTTGGAATATTACAGTGGTATCATAGCCATGATCTTGGCCAACTGTGGGGTAGCCAACTAGATCATGGGAGATTTGGGCATGTATGCACAGTGACAGGTTAAACCATAAACAACCCATGGCTCAAGGAAGGTTCAGTATGCAGGAATTTTGGGGTGGAATCCATTGGAACGATGAATGGTTGGGCCAGTTGAGGAAGGCAATAGACCAAATCCATCCTCATCCTTACAGCAGAGACACTAGAGGTACATAGGTCGTGGGGGCGCAACCATCTAGACCATGTGGGGAGAGTTGACAAAATTAGGGCACCAGATCTCAAAAGGAGTAGACAGACAAGGATCATTAAAGGGTGAGACCAGGGGGCGCTATTGTTGGTGGATACCTAGCTTTAGATATCAGGAGCCTGAGGAGCAGGTTGAGCATGAGGCTGAGAGCACACAGAATTATGGGGAGCACGTAGCTACACCCAATGTGTTGAGTTTTCTTGAGTGATGGGGTAGCATCTAATGTGCTCTAGCTCCCAAAATTTGTGGAGGGACTAGAGTACATGAGATCTCCAAGACCCAGAAAGGGATTTGGGAAATTTCATCCAGCTTGGGAGATAATTAATTAATTAATAATTTTAATTAAGGACCCTAAGTCTATCTTGGGAAAATTAAATTATTAAAGGTAATTAATTAAAACATGTGATGAAATTGTCTTAAGTCACACGGATCAAGCTTTCTTTTAATCTTATCCGTTGATTCAAGATCTGATCATGGTCATTGGTTTCCCAACGAGAAAAGTATAAAGGAAAGGATTGGGGTCATTTGGAGGACACACACAGAGGCAAAGCATTGAAGCTAAGCTGGAATTCTAGGGCGTGGTTTGCTAAGAATTTCTAGAAGTGTTTAAGCTGCAAAGAGGGGTATTTTAGGCAAAGGGGATGGTCTGATCCCAGTGCCTAGAATCAGCAAGAGGTAGAGAACAGCTTCCAGAGGCAACGCAGAGAAGTAGAGACAGCAGCAGTAGAGAGGGCAGTAGTTGTGCAGCGCAGAGGCAGCTTCAGCTTTGCAGGTGCTACGCAGCCCCTTCTGGGGCAACGTTGGTCAGCCGGGGACCCATCTGGGTTACGTAGAGACCCTCAAGAGCAACGTAGGGTCTGCGTCACCCATTCTGGGGTTATGCAGCCCTCTCCAAGCCAGCACAGAGGCTGCAAAGGCTGACACAGGGGCTTCAGGGGCAGCGTTGGGGTTTCTAGAGCCAAGATCTGGCTGAGTCTTGTAAATCCTGGTTGAGGGTGTGGATCAATCAACGTTTTGGCTTCAAAACAGCAAGATAGTTGCAGATCATTCTCTGTCGGGTTAACCAGTGTGGTGCCTAGATTTGTTGTATTCAAAAAACTACTTAATAATAAACACCCTCCAACAGCGAGAAGATTGGTTTTCCCGCATTGGGTTTTTCCGGGGACTATTGTCTAGAAAATCTTGTGTCACTTTGTCTATGTGTGCATGTACTTTTTCTGTTTTAGATCTGAATCGGTGAAAGTCTGTTATGTGTTTACTTCGATGTTAATCTGAATATTTCAGCATTAATAACTTGATAAGTAGGAGAAGTATCACCGGATCTAACAGTAGATTTCTGCATACGTAACATTCAGAAATTTTCACACAGAAGTTCAAGTTGAAGAACAATCAAACATTGATCCAGTAAATGTCTCAACTAAAGAAGAAGACAAGCAAGTTGTAGAAGAAACAAACTTAGATGTCGGAACATTCTAAGTGACGATTCGATAACCAACATCCTTGCCAGGCGAAAATCAAGGAAGTCAAACCAAAACAGTTCCCTATCGACATCCAAATCACGGGAGCAGACAAATCGATCAAGATTTGTATTCAAATCAGAAACAACAAGCCGATGTTCCAAAGAATACTAATATCAGTGCAATCTGCTCCAGTGATAATTTAGCACAAGTTTCAAGTTGCCGCAAGAGTCCACTGAAGATTGATTTAGGATGGTTTGATCCATTCTCAGTGCGACCGTTTTGTTTGTCACAGAGGATCATATCAACTTGTATTGACAAGGATGACTACCCCGAGACAAGAAGATGTTCGTAACAGGGAAAGAAATCGAGGCCTTTCATCAACAAGCTTTGAAGACAAAGCTTTTTGAGGAGGAAGACAATGTAATGAATAAAATAATGTAAACAATGATTAATTAGTTAATTAGTAATTAGGTTGAAAGGCCATGTTTGATGAGAAATGACCTTTCGTGAAGAGGCACCTGCCTAGGTATATAAACAAGCCTCATTTGTAATTCTCAATCATCTCATCTCATTCTTCATACCTTTTATATAATAATATTTGTATCCTCATGGATATTTTCATATTCCAAGTGTTCTAGAGTATTTAACTTGAGAAGGAACTTTGTTCGCTTTACATTGTTATTTCAAAGTTGCTCATAAATGTTCATGAATCTTTAAAAGTAATCCAATTTCACTCTAATACTCTCCTAGAAACTCACATCTTTAACTTAGTTTTTCTTTAGAGACCACCCCCCATAGCTAACCTAGGAGATAGCTAAAACGGAGAGAGTCAGGATCAGCGTGACAACCCCTTCTCTGAGATCCTTGCCACCAACCACACCTGGTGGGGTTGAAGGCTTTTTCCACTGACTTGTAGGTAGGTGTAAGCGGAAAGGAGAGATAACAACACCCACTGCTCCAGACATTCCTTGCTATTGTCTTAAGGCTCCCGTAGCACAGATGTGATCCAAGAGTTGGGCTACTCACGGATCCCGACACCACTGTGTGGTTGCTCTACATATCAGTATCGCCCCACCTCAGTGGTTCATGAGCGCTCATGGCTACGTCTTCGTCGGAGCCATCGTCTTCTTTAGCTGTCGCAGCCTTGTAACTAGAAGCTTCCTTGTCCTTCTTCCTTTGAGGACAACTGCCGGCGAAGTGTCCAAGTTCATCACATTGGAAATATTTGATCTTAGATAGATCATGCTTCTTTTTTCCTTGTTGCTTCTTAAATGCCAAGGCTGCATCTTCCTCTTCCTCGTTCTTCACCTTGCTCGATCCGGTGTTGGTTTGTCTCTTGGTCATTCAGCAGATTGCCTCTTGTCGGAGGATAGTCAACTGTAATATCCCGTTTCGGGGATATCTCCAAAACACGGCAAACTCCAACCAGAGATGGACTGGGAGGGCACTTACTGGATATTCCGCCTCTGAGAGAGGACGAGATCCGGAGGCTACCTGGCCCTTTCCAGACTCTAAGAGTCAAAGATAAACACACTAAGTGGTATAGAACTAGAATGCTCAGAAATATAAATAAATAACAGTGCAGCAGAAATATAATAACAGAGAAAGAAATTACGGCAACTCATCTAGAAAACATAGAGAGGAAATGTTGAGCCATTTTATTAATCTGAGAAATATAATGGAGTACAGTAGGTGATCAGAGTGATGGCACCTAATCTTGCTCAAGGCAAGTGACGAAACACTCTCAGAAAATACAGGAAATGGCTGCTCTATGGATTGCGTCCCAACTGCTGGAAAACTGCCGTGTAGCTGCTACTGCTGGAATGGACTGAAGACTAGGGGCCGATCCCCTTGCCGGAATGAGCTGAAAATCTGCAAACCTCCTCTTCTCACCAACCCGGACAAACCCCAAAAACTATATCAAAAATGGCCGACCCCCGAAAATCACCAGAAAATGCCTCCTCAAGGAATTATGCTGGCCTCCAAGGCTCTGCGCAGAGGCTAAATGGAAATAGTCGAAACTCCGCCAAAATCATCCTGTGGGCAAAGGCTGACCCTCTGCTCAAAATCTCGGCTGAATCTCCTGCAGAAACCCCAATCCGGAGCACCTCCAAAAGGGATTGCGTCCTCTCTCCCAGTGACTGCGCAATCTCTATAAGCTCTAGCTCCGCAACAAACCCAAACAACAAAACTACTCACAAAATACTGAAGAACTAACCTTGCCCGAGCAGGCACTCGAAGTCCCCCGGGGCTAAGGGCGAGATCTCCAACCGGAGACACTCAATGCACTAAAAAGTGCTGCAGACAGGCTAAACAGCCAGCGTGCTCAAGAAGACAAACGTCTAGCTCAAAATCATCTACTCAAGAATGAATGAAATGAGGAGGCTTTTCCATCTTTTATAACGTTGGTTTCCCTCCAAAACCCCAACGTAGCCTCTCTCTCCTCCACGTGCTCATCCTCATCTGCGCAGAAGCTTCTAGAGTGCACGTGGGTCCCCTCCTCTACGTGGTGTTTGGCCCCCCTTGGCTCCCCTCAAGTCATAACATTGTGCTACTAGGAGGATATTTTATTTCACTTAAGTGAGTTAGACCCTCTCTAATCACTTTTTTTTTTTTACAAACTTTAGACGGAAAAACTATACAAAATCGAATATTCCAATTAGTTGTCGCTAATTAGGAATATTACAGTCTCCCTCGGCAAAATGTTGCTTGTCCTCAAGCAACTGAAGTGATGGATGCTGCAAAATCTTCTCGCTCTCCCAAGTGGCATCCTCATCCAGCAAATTCTTCCACCTCACCAAGAATTCCCGGACCATCCTGCTCTGTAACTGCCTCTCCCTGGTATCAATAATGGCCTCTGGCTGCAACACCAAGTGCCCCTCATCATCTGTAGGTGGTAGCTCCTCTGTCACTGTCACCTGTTGCCCCAGCACCTTCTTCAGGCATGATACATGGAAAATGTTGTGGATCTTGCTGCCTTGGGGCAGCTCCAACTCATAGGCAACCTGCCCAATCCTACGTATCACCCTGTATGGCCCGTAAAAGCGAGGCTTGAGCTTCTCAGCTCCCTTCTGCTTCAGCGATGACTGTCGGTATGGCTGTAACTGTAGGTAGACCGAGTCCCCTACCTCAAACTGTCTCTCCACCTGACCTCTGTCGGCATACATCTTCTGCTGGTTCTGTGCTGTAGCCATATTGTCCTTGAGAGCTCGGAGGATGTCCTGACTCTCTTGGATCCAGATCTTGGCTCTAGGAGCCTTGCTAGCTCCAAACATCACATTAGCAAAAGATAAAGGATGGCACCCATACAAAGCATAAAATGGTGACATACCAATAGACATGATGTGTCGTGTTGTAGCAGTACTCCCCCAAATGCAACCGTCTCAACCATGCTCGCTGCTACCCACTGACATAGTTACGCAAGTAGCCCTCCAACCACTTATTAACTATCTTCGTCTGTCCATCCGTCTGTGGATAACTGGTACTCGGTATCAACTCCGTCCCCACCAGCCAGAAAAGCTCTTGCCAAAATCCGCCCATGAAGCAACTGTCCCTGTCACTGATGATGGTCTTAGGAAGACCATGCAGCCTGAAAACCTCTCTGAAAAACAGCTCGGCAACCTGTGTTGTTGTGTAATGCGCGGATATGGCGAAAAAATGTGCATACTTTGTCAGCCGATCAACAACGACAAAGATACAATCCTTGCCCTGCACCATGGGCAACCCTGTGATGAAGTCCATCGATATGCTCTCCCATTTTCCCTCCAGAATGGGAAGAGGCTGCAACAATCCTGCGGGATGGCTCATCTCGCCCTTGTTCCTCTGACAAACATCGCACTCCCTGATGTGCTGGAGTACGTCCTCCTTGAGGCCCTTCCATGAGAACCTCTCTTTAATGGCCCTGTAGGTTTTAGTAAACCCCTGATGGCCCGCCAATGGAGAATCATGTGATGCCTGGAGTATTTTCTTCTTAAGCTGAGACCCCTCAATCAAGAAGATCCTGTCCCTGTAGTAGATGATCTCATCAACCACCCTGTACCTCTCATCCGCCACCTGTCCATCCAGCACCTCACATGCAAATCTGTCTTTGGAGTACTCCACTAAAAGTCGAGCCCTCCAATCTGTATCCAAGATCATAAGAGATAACGTGGTTAGTCTACGTGAAAGGTCATCTGCTACCACGTTATTCTTACCCTTGACATACTCAATGTCAAAGTCATATGCTTGGATCTTACTGATCCACTTCTGCTGCCTCTCCTGTAGCTGCTTTTTCTCCAAAAAGAACTTGAGGCTGTTGTGATTAGTCCTCACCCTGAACCTGTTCCCTACCAAATACTGCCGGAATTTGGCCAAGGCATGCATGATGGCCAACATCTCCTTGTCGTATATAGAATACAACCTCTCATGCGGAAGAAGCTTCCGGCTCTCAAAGGCTATAGGGTGTCCCCCCTGCATCAATACTGTGCCGATCCCCTCTCCTGACGCATCACACTTCAAGACAAACGGCTGCGTAAAATCCGGCAATGCAAGCACGGGGCAGCTACTCATCACCTCCTTGAGCCTATCAAAGCCTCGTTGTGCTGTATCTGACCAACTGAATGCCCCCTTCTTCGTCAAATCTGTAAGGGGTGCAGCAAGCTGTGAGAATCCTCTGACGAACTTCCTGTAATACGTACATATCCCAATGAACCCTCGAAGTTCCATCACATTCTTCAGCTCCGGCCAATCCCTGATGGCTCTAATCTTCTCCTCGTGGACCCTCACTCCGTCCACTCCAATAATGTGACCCAAATATAACATCTCCATCATCCCAAACTCACACTTGGAGAGCTTAGCATAGAACTGTTGCTCTTCCAAGATGTGTAGTACTACCTCTATATGCTGGAGATGCTCCTCCCAAGTCCTTCTATATATAAGTATGTCATCGAAGAAAACCAATACAAACTTCCTCAGATGACTGCGAAAGATATGGTTCATGCAAGACTGAAATGTGGCTGGTGCATTGGTCAGCCCAAAAGGCATAACCAAAAACTCAAAGTGCCCATAATGACACCTGAAGGCGGTCTTGGGAATGTCCTGTTCCCTCACGCGAATCTGGTGGTACCCTGATCTCAAATCAATCTTCGAGAAGAACTTAGCTCCTCTCAGCTCATCTATCAACTCATCGATCCTGGGTATAGGGTACTTGTTCTTCAGAGTCTTCTTGTTCAGGGCCCTGTAGTCAATGCACATCCTTAAGGTGCTGTCCTTCTTCTTCACCAACACTACAGAAGAAGCAAATGGACTCGTGCTCGGTCTGATGTGTCCAAGAGCCAACAACTCCTGGATGGCCCGCTCAATCTCATCCCGATAGGCTTTGGGATGCCTATAGGGGGTAGTGATCACTGCCTGAATACCCTGCTCAAGCTCAATGGTATGCTCAAACCCTCGATTTGGTGGCCAACCTGGTGGTATATCCCCAAACACTACCTCATGCCTATCAAGGATGGCCTGTATATTTGGATGAACTGCTTGACCGGTGGTCTCTGCCTCTGATGCTCGCAACTCAACCGCCCACTCTATGTCTCCCTTCCGGAAGTCTGCCTCCATCCGGTGTGCCGAAACTGTTTGACTTGGGTAAGTATGCATCCCGCGGATCTTCTCATGCTTCTCGGTCTTCTTGTCATCCCACTCCATCTCTAAGGCCTCCCAATCCGTGGTGACCTTCTCCAGAGTAATCAACCACTGAACACCCAGTACCACATTGGTATCTAGTATGTTGATCACGAAGAAGTGGTCGGTCACGGTGTAAGTACCCATAGTCACTGCCAACTCAGGAACATACCGGGCACACTGCATCGTCTGGGCTCCTGGGACCAAGACTGAAAATCCGTCAAAGCTCTCGGTCAGTATACCTCTCCGCTCGACCATCTATGCATCAATGAAGTTGTGGGTTGCCCCACTGTCAACCAAAACTGACACTCGCTGGCCACATACTGTCCCTCATACGCGCAGCGTCAAATACTTGGGAACTCCTCACAAGGCTGCAAGGGTCCCTCCTGTCGGTGCAAAAGTTGCACCTCCTGTCCCTGGAGGTGGAGGCAGCAACTGATCCTGGGTCGTCTAACTATCTCCTACCTCCTCATCATCCTCTTCCCCGCTATCATCGGAGAAGACCTCAATGAAGTGTGCTTTGCCAGCAGCACACCTATGCCCTGGTGCCCACGGCTCCTGACAAGTGAAGCACAGTCGCTTCTTCCTCAACTCCCTCCTGGCATCATCATCTATCTGTGCCCGTCCCGGATTCCCCTTTGGTGGAGGAACCCTCACATCCTTCCCCTTGGGCTGGAAGCCCTGTCTCTGGGGGTAAGGTGTCCGCGTCCTGGGCAATGCATCCTATAAGTCCTTGGTCCTGCTGATGGCATCCTGGAGTGTAGCTGGTCTACTAGATCTGACTAGACCTCGAAGTGGCTCTGCCAATCCCTCCACAAACATATAGATCATCCTTGTCGCGGATAGATCTGGCACCATCACCGAAACCCTCAAGAAATCTGCAATGTATGTCTCTGGGCTCCCTGTCTGCTTGAGCCTCGTCAGCTCAATAAAATGTTGTTCCGGATCCCTCCGATCAAAACGCTCCATCAACCTCTTGGTAAACTCGGCATATGTCGTCACTGTAGAGTGTCCGAGTGTAACCATCCCATGGAACCACCAATCCTGGGCCTCCCCATCCAAATGTAATGTTGCCACCTTGATGGCCTCCGTCTCCGACATCTGGTTAAGCTGGAAATAGATGTCCAACTTCTCCACACAAGACTTTGCCGAACTGTTTGATGAGCCATCAAACGTAGGCAAATGGAATCTGCTAGAGGCACGGTGGGAATCTCCATCATGATAATGTCGGTGCCCTCTATGATGGTCGCGGGGTCTACTGTCCCGCTGAAGCTACACAAAATCTCGGAATGAAAGAGCATCCCTGAACTCCTGCCCATAGGCCTGATACTCTGCAAAATACTTGCCCATTTGTCCGGGCTCTACCTCCTGCTGGGCTCCTGCCCCTATGTCTGCTCCCAAGAAAGTGGGCATGGTAGAGTGGGTAGGTGCACGTGAAGCCATCGGCTGAGGAGCATCGCAACACCATGCTCCGACAAATGATGGGATGTACCTGATCCCTCTCCTACCTGGAAAACTCGTGGGGTCTCATGCTGTCTAGCCTCTACAGCAGTGAATCTCTGACACATCACCTCAATCTGTCTGGCTAAATCCTGCACCGATTTGAGGAGTGCCTCCCCAAACTGTTTTGCCTCTGTGTCATCCGCCATCGGCCCTCTCTGGACTGAATCTAATACAGGCTCCTCCTTCAATGCGTCTGTCACAAGCTCTCTCTCTTGCTCTATGTCCACCACCCGAACACAGTCTCCCTCTCCGTAGGTGTTCTCCAACCTACGCTCACAATCTTTGTACTTCCTGCCTCTGTAACAAATATATGGTCTCCTCCCCAGTGTCATAGACCATAGGTTGAGCCAGAACTATGCTCTGATACCACTGTAATATCCCGTTTCGGGGATATCTCCAAAACACGGCAAACTCCAACTAGAGATGGACCAGGAGGGCATTTACCGGATATTCCGCCTCTGAGAGAGGACGAGATCCGGAGGCTACCTGGCCCTTTCCAGAATCACTCTAAGAGTGAAAGATAAACACACCAAGTGCTATAGAACTAGACTGCTCAGAAATATAAATAAATAACAGTGCAGCAGAAATATAATAACAGAGAAAGAAATTATGGCAACTCATCCAGAAAACATAGAGAGGAAATGCTGAGCCATTTTATTAATCTGAACAATACAATGGAGTACAGTAGGTGATCAGAGTGATGGCACCTAATCTTGCTCAAGGCAAGTGACGAAACACTCTCAGAAAATACAGAAAATGGTTGCTCTATGGACTGCGTAGCTGCTGGAAAACTACTGTGTAGCTGCTACTGCTGGAATCGATTGAAGACTAGGGGCTGATCCCCTTGCCGGAATGAGCTGAAAATTTGTAAACCTCCTCTTCTCACCAACCGGACAAAACCCAGAAACTATATCAAAAATGGCCGACCCCCGAAAATCACCAGAAAATGCCTCCTCAGGGAATTACATTGGCCTCCAAGGCTCTGCGCAGAGGCTAAATGGAAATAGTCGAAACTCTGCCAAAATCCCTCCTGTGAGCAAAGGTTGACCCTCTACTCAAAATCTCGGCTGAATCTCCTGCAAAAACCCTAATCCGGAGCACCTCCAAAAGGGACTGCATCCTCTCGCCCAGTGACTGCGCAGTCTCTATAAGCTCCAGCTCCGTAACAAACCCAAACAACAAAAATACTCACAAAATACTGAAGAACTAACCTTGCCCAAGCAGACACTCGAAGTCCCCCGGGGCTAAGGGCGAGATCTCCCACTGGAGACACTCAATACACTAAACAGTGCTGCAGACAAGCTAAACAGCCAGCGTGCTCAAGAAGACAAACGTCTAGCTCAAAATCATCTACTCAAGAATGAATCAAATGAGGAGGCTTCTCCATCTTTTATAACATTGGTTTCCCTCCAAAACCCCAACATAGCCTCTCTCTCCTCCACGTGCTCATCCTCATCTGCGCAGAAGCTTCTAGAGTGTACATGGGTCCCCTCCTCTACGTGGTGTTTGGCCCCCCTTGGCTCCCCTCAAGTCATAACGTTGTGCTACTAGGAGGATGTTTTATTTCACTTAAGTGAGTTAGACCCTCTCTACTCACTTTTTATTTATTTACAAACTTTAGATGGCAAAACTATACAAAATCGAATATTCCAATTAGCTGTCGCTAATTAGGAATATTACATCAACATATCGTTTAGTTTGGAAGGTCCATTGCGCCCAAGATGCTTTGGACAAATGTTTCCCAATCCTCTAACTGCATTTAGAGCAGTCCTCACCATGACATCATCATCCACTTTCACCCCCATGGCAGTCAGATGATCCCGAATTGACTGCAACCTGAAGAGGAAAGGATCGATTTCCTCTCCCTTGGTCATCATAAATAACCTCAGCTCATTCTCTAGAAGCATATTCCTCTGGACGGATTTCCCTTGATACAATGTGGTTAAAGCTTTCCACATCCCATTAGTTGTCTTCTTGTCGACTATGTGTAGTACCACATGATCTTTAACCTCGTCCATGATGAAGCGCTTGGCATGTGCCGCTGCTTCATTATGCTTCGCCAGGAGAATAGCATCGGTTGGTGTAGTTAAGACGCTCTCGAAATGCTCCTGTAAACCGTATGCCTCCAGGACTACCAGGATTCTGGCCTTCCAGATAGAAAAGTTGGATAGGTCGTCCAACCTATCCTGATCACGCAGTCCGTGTGGCGCCATCTGCTCAGAAATAATTTGTCCTCTCCCCGCTACTGCTGCTACCCTCGATAGAAACTCAAATCTAGGGTCCTTGGCGAGTAAGGTACCCTCTGCTCCCTCTAACAACTGATTTCCTCCTTCAATATCTGCCAAACACAACGAATCAGCCCTCTTCGATCACCCTACGATCGATCCCCGGATTTCTTTTGGCAATGAAATCTGTTGAGCAACTGTTCTCCTCCCACTCTTTGTCAACTTAGCATAGGCATGATTCTGCACCGGCAAAATCTCCACGCCACCAACAACTTCTGAAGATCTGAAGCTCTGCTTCTGGCCCACAAATCTGCACGGCATTCGGAACTAGACTGCATCACCCTGGTTGTCTTTTGCGTGAGCAAACTGGCTCAGCGCAGCCTTTGCGCAATGACTGCGCAGCGCAGGCTGCTCCTGTGTCCCTCTGGAAGGCACTATGCTGTCTTTGCGTCACCCAGCTCGGACTGCATCAGCCCCTGTGTGGCATCTGCTGGAACTGCGTCCTCTTGGTGTTGCGCTTCCCTCTCTGTATTCTCTGTCGCTTCAGTTGCTCTCTGCAGCACAAATTTCTTCAGCCGATTTGTTGGAGATCTAGCTTGATCTGCAATCGCTTTAATACCACGTGAAAATTTCTTAATCGAAGAAATCCTACTGTTAATTCTCGATTTACTTCTCCTACTTGAATTAAGTTACAAGTTATTAATCTGAATCAATGTTGCATGAAGCAGGGACGAAGCAGGGACGTTTTTTGGAAGCGGATACGCGGAAGCGTCATTTCCCAAAAATCTAGGAAGCGAAGCATCTCGGAACCGTCATATATATATATATATATATATATATATTTGCATTTATATTAAAAAAAACATCCGAAATACCAAACTAGTTGTAGAATATATGAAAACATGCATATTTGTTTACAAATTGTTGAAATTTTGTGTATTTGGGGTAGCATCAGTTGTGCTCTAGGTCCCAAATTTTGAGGAAGGACTAGAGTTCACCTGATCTACAAGACCCAAAAATGGATTTGGGAAATTTCATCTGGTTTAGGAGATATTAAATTAATTAATTATTTTAATGTATTTCCTAAGTTAAAACTTAGAAAAATAAAATAATTAAACATGCGATGAAATTGTCTTAAGTCACACGGATCAAGCTTTCTTTTAATTTTAGCCATTGATTAAAGAATTAATCTTGGTCGTTGATTTGTCAACGAGAAAAGTATAAAGGAAAGGCTTGGGGTCATTTGTAAGACACACAAAGGCAGAGTACTGAAGCTACGCTGAGATTCTAGGGAGGGGTTGCTAAGAATTCTCAAGTGTTTCAGTTGCAGAGAGGGGAATTTAGACCAAGGGGATGATCTGATCTCGGAGTCTAAAATACACAAGAAGCAGAGAAGAGATCAGGAAAGACAGCGCGGAGGAAGGCAGCAGCAACAGACGGCAGCAGCAGCAGTAAACGACAACAGTAGCAATAGCAACAAGGACAGCGTGATTTTCAGGAAACCCTTCAGGGGCTACACAGAGACTCTTAGAGGCAGTGTAGTGACTGCGTCACCTAGTCTAGGGTAACGCAGTCCCTTCCAGTGAAAGCGTTGAGCATTTGGAGGCCTTCAAAGGCTAACGCAGTGTCTTTCAGGGGCAGATCTAGGGTTTCTAGGCCTAGATCTGGCTGAGTTTTGTAAATCTCATTTGAGGGTGTGGATCAGTCAGTATTGTTAGTCTTAGATCTGCCAGGTGTTGCAGATCTAGAGTTTTCTCTGTAGGGTTTTCCAAATCTGGAACCCAGAGTTGTGTATTCAGAAATATTCTTAATAATAGAGCCCTCCAACAGCCAGAGACTGGTTTTCCCACATTGGGTTTTAACGGGGACAGTTTGTCCAGAAATAACTATCACTTTGTCTATGTGTGCATGTGCTTATTCTAGATCTGAATTATTAGAGATCTGTTATGTGTTTTTCTTTGATTTTAACTTGAATTTATTCAGTTGATAACATGTATAAGTAGGAGAAGCTTAACCGGATTAACAGAAATAATTTCTGCATAAGAATTAAGATTCAAAAATTTCTACATGGAATCAGAGCAATTGTGGATCTAGAAGGGTCACCAGCTGAAGAATCTAACAGATCTAGCTACAGAAAGCAGCTAGAAAGGCAGCAGAAAAGCAGATCTAAATGGACAGTGCAATTTTCAGGAGGAGATTCACGCAACGGGAAGGGTGACACTGTCCAGCGCTGTGTCCTAGCAAGCCCACGCAATTACTGCGTAGAGGCAGCTCAGAAATAGCGTTGGTTAGGTCTAAAGCCAACTAGTGTGATTCAGATCTGAATCTTTCAAATCCAGAAAAATTCTATAGAAAAGATGCAAAAATACAGAAGAGTTGGTGGGGTTAAACTTCTGAAGTTTTCAGATTTTTAACCTTAGCACAAGTGACAAAGTTTGGGAAGAGATCAGCTTCTCAGAGAGTTTCTTGCCAAAGGAAACTTGCAGTTTGGTCAGAGGATCAAAGAAGAAGTTGAATCATAGTTGATTTGGTAGATTTCCAAAAAGGGAAATCAAGTGTTAGAGGGAGCAGAGGGTTCCCAGTTTGAAAAGGGCCCTAGATCCAAGATCTCTAGCATAGAGAAGAGGAGCTCCAACACATTCTGAGCAGATGGCTCCTCATGGACTGCGTGATCAGGATAGGCTAGAGGGCTTCTCAAACTTTTCGGTATGGAAAGTTAGGATCCTGATTTTCCTAGAGGCATATGGTCTAAAAGATCATGCAAAGCAGACCCTGGCCACGCCGACAGATGCAGATCTGCTACGGAAGCATAGATAAGCTGTTGAGCATGCCAGGCGGCTAATAATGGACAGTATCAAGTATCATATTGTGCCACACATAGCTAAGAAGAGAACAGCTAATGAGATGTGGAAGGCCTCAACTTCCCTGTATGAGGGAAAATCAGCCCAAAGAAAGATGTTGTTGGAGGCCCAAATGAGGTCATTCATGATGACCAAGGGAGAAGACATCAAGCATTTCCTCTTTAGATTGCAATCAATAAGGGATCAGCTGACTGCAACAGGTGCAACCGTAGATGATGCAATGATAGTCAGGACTGCCCTCAATGCAGTCACGGATGAGTGGGAAACCTTTGTCCAAAGTATCTTGGGCAGAGCGAATCTCCCAGATTGGGACAGCTTGTGGTCGATCCTATGGCAAGAAGAACTACGAAGGTTCACCATGAAGCAGCACAACCCTGCGTTGAGTAAGGTTAAGAAGGAAGAGGAGGATGATGCAGCCTTGGCATCAAAGAAGCAGTCGAAGAAGAAGATCTTCCTGTACCTCACAGTACCTCGGACACGCAGTGTCAAGTATTTTGGAACCCCTCGCAAAGAAGCAAGGGCTCCCCCGGTAGGTGCAAATGTCGCACCTCCCGCTCCTGGTGGTGGAGGTGGCAGATGATCTCCTCTCTGCGTTGTACTATTGTCTCCTGCCTCTATATCCTCATACTCCTCCTCTTCCCCGCTATTGTCGGAGAAAACCTCGATGTATTGTCCCTTCCCTGCGACACAACGGTGTCCTGGTGCCCATGGCTCCTGGCATGTGAAACATAGCCCCTTCCGCCTTAGATCTCTCCTGGTCTCGTCATCCAAAGGCCCTCTTCTCTGGTTCCCCTTTGGAGACAGAACCCTCATGTCCTTCCCCTTCGGTTGAAATGTCGGTCTCTGGGGGAAAGGAGATCTAGTCCGGTGTAGTGCATCCTGCAAGTCCCGAGTCCTCCCAACTCCGTCATGGAGTGTAGTTGGCCTCGTCGATCTGACTAACCCCCGAAGAGGCTCTACCAATCCATCGATGAACATGTAGATCATCCTGGCTGCGGTTAAGTCAGGCACCATGACGGAGAGTCTCAAGAACTCTTACATGTATGTGTCCGGACTCCTGGTATGCTTGAGCTTAGTCAGCTCAACAAAGTGCTCCTCTAGGTCCCTCCGATCAAATCGCTCTATCAGCCTCCGTGTAAACTCGGCATATGCTGTCGCCCCTGAGTGCCCCAGCGTAGCCATCCCGTGAAACCACCAGTCATGGGCCTCGCCCTTCAAGTGCAGTGTTGCCACCTTGATGGCCTCTGTCTCTGCCATCTGGTTATGCTGGAAATATATATCCAACTTCTCCACCCAAGCCTTTGTCAAACACTTAGATGACCCATCAAATGTCGGTAGATAAAATCTGTCTACAGTGCATTGTACATCCCCATCCTGTGAATGCCTGTTTCCCCTATGATGGTTGCGGGGTCTACTGTCCCTCTTGAGTTGTATGAAATCATGGGATGTGAGGGCATATCTGAACTCCTGTCCGTAGGAATGATACTCGGCAAAGTAATCTCCCATGTGAGTCGGTTCCTGTTCCTGTTGTGCTCCTGCCCTAGTGTCTGTGGCAAGAAATGTGGGCATCGTGGAACGTGAAGGTGTATGTGATGTCATCTGCGGCGCTATGAGGTGCTCTCGCAAATGATGGGATGTGCTCGATCCCTCTCCGATATGGAAACCTCTTGGGGTTTCATGCTGTCTAGATTCTGCAGTGAACCTTTGCCCCATATCTTCTATCCGCCTTGACAAATCCTGCACTGATTTGAGGAGAAGTTCACTGAACTCCTTCCCGGCATCTCTCTCCTCCGCCATTGGTTCCTCCCCTTCTGCGTCCACTACTGGAACGCAGTCACCTTCTCCGAAAGTGCTCTCTAACCTCCGCTCTTGGTCTTTATACTTCCTTCCTCGGTAACAAATGTATGGTTTTCCTGCTGGTGTCGTAGACAATCTGCTCCACAGGCTGAGCCAAGTCTATGAGCTCTGATACCACTATAATATTCCGAATAGAAATAAACAGCAATATAAAACACATAAACAAGAAACTACAGCAACTAGAGAGACATCACATGAACAAAACATAATATGGAGAACGTTGAGCCATTTTATTAAATACTAAAAGATAAAATGAGTACAAAGGTGATCACAATGATGGCACCTTGGCTTTCACTAGGCAAGCGTAGGAATACTCTCAGAATGAATCATGAAATGGCTGCTCCCTCAGTGACTGCATAATCTCCAAGCTGTTGGTGCGGCTGTCGTGCTCCTGCTACTGCTGAAATAAATTGAGTCTTTGGGGCTGCTCCCCACCTCATAAAATTATGAAACTTGGGGAATGGGCTCTCCACCCAATACCCAGAAAAGCCCAGAGAGCTTTTCGGAAATCACTGACCTCCGAAAATGACCTCCCTTGAGGTACCACGTTGTCCCAATGATAAACGCTAGACCTGAATAATCTGCTGCAAAAGATGGCCTCCAACTCTACCAAAATGATGGAATAGGAAAGGGCTGACCCCTTTCCAACTCTCCCGGGCTGAATCCCTTGATAAACCCTCAATCTGAAATCTCCTCCTCCAAAGATTGTGTCCTCCCTCTCACTGATTGCGCTGTCTCTGCAAGTGAACAATCCCAGTTGTAGTTGCTCCAACTCTCTCCGTCAAAACAAGGATAGAACTCCTCACTCGAGCAGGCACTCGAAGTCCCCCGGGGCTGAGGTTGGAATCTCCACACGGAGACACCCAGTGTGCTAAACAGCACTTGCAGACTTTGCTCAACAGCAAAAGCGTTCTCAATGTCAAAAGACAAATAACATAGATGCATAATCGAATGATCAGAACGAGGAGCCTCTCTCCCTTTTATGTTTGGAGAGCCTTGCTCTCACCTAGACCCCACCACCAACTGCGCTGTCTCCTTGAGCCACGCTATCCCTCTAGCTCTGCGTTGAATTGGGCCCATGCTGACATCTCCTCCACACTGCCACTTCGTCCTCTAGGCCCCACGCTGCCAATTAATCATGTCTCCAAGTGACTTTAGGAAATGCTTTTATCCTAAGTGTGAGTTAAGTGTCCCTCTTCACCCACTTTATTTCTAACTTAACTTTATTAAAGTGAAATAAACAAAAATTAATATTTCCAATTAGCTATTGCTAATTGGGAATATTACAGAAGATGATGACAGGGATGTTCGATGATCATGAAGGTGTATGTCAAGGTTGTGCCGAAAGAGAAGTGGAGATTTGCCACGATGTTACCTTAGATGAAGATGCTTCCCTCAGGAAAATGATAAATCTTCCGAGCTCTGAGGAAGATCATGAAGTAAGGTCTGGGAATCGGGAAGAACTGAAGGATGAGATGATTCCCGATGTTGAAGGACCGATGGACCCCATTGATCCACCTCCTTCAATGAAGAGAAGACCATCATGGTTCCAGGATACTCTCGAAGATGTCGAGAGACATATGGCCCCAGGGGGGACATTCCGTGAAAGCAAGAAGCCGAATAGATACCAAGGGTATCTAGCAGCCATGAGTATAGTCGTATAATCTGAGCCTGGATCTTTTGAAGAAGCCGTAAAGCATCAAGTCTGGAAGGATGCTATGCACGAAGAGTACGAGTCCATTATGAAGAATGATGCCTGCGATGTGGTTCCGAGTCTGGAGGACAAAGCTGTTGTCACCACAAAATGGCTCTATAAGATCAAGCATGGATCTGATGCTAGTGCTAAAGAGTTCAAGGCAAGATTCGTTGCCCGTGGCTTCTCTCAAAAGGATGGCGTAGACTATGATGATATATTTGCACCTGTGGCCCGATGTACCACCATCTGATCTATCACAGCCCTTACTGCTACGCAAGGATGGAATCTTCATCAAATGGATGTGAAGACCGCCTTTCTGCATGGCGCGATAAAGGAAGAGGTGTATGTGGAGCACCCTCTGGGGTTCGAAGTCCAGGATAGAGACACCCATGTATGCGGGTTGAAGAAACCCTCTACAAGTTGAAGCAAGCCCCCAGGGCTTGGTACGAGAGGATAGATAGTTCCTTGATGAAGCTAAGCTTCACTCGTAGTAATGTTGATCCGAACCTTTACTTCAAGGTTGATAGAGAAAAGCCTCTCATTCTGGTACAGTATGTGGACGACCTCTTCCTGACAGGTGCTGACCCTCTCATTCATTAGTGTAAGAGGGAGCTCGCTTCTAAGTTCGAGATGAAGGACCTAGGACTGATGCATTACTTCCTAGGACTGGAGGTCTAGCAGAGACCTAGCAAGATTTTCCTTTCTCAAGGAAAATATATTGTGAAGCTACAGGAAAGATTTGGAATGATGGACTGTAAGTCTGTGTCGACACTGATGGAGCTCAACTTTAAGAAGTTGAGTGGCAGTGTTGTTGGGCCCGTGCTAGCAAATCCTACTGAGTATCGTCAACTCGTAGGGGCCCTAATGTTCTTAGTGAACACCCGTCCAGACATATGTTATGCAGTGAACACTTTGACTCAACACATGTTTGATCCTCATAACATTCACTGGGTTGGTGCCAAGAAACTCTTGACATATCTCTGGGGCACGATAGACCATGGGCTGAGATACACTGCCGGGAGCATGACACTCCATGGATATACTGATGCTGATTGGGCTGGCAGTGTAGTGGATCGCAAGAGCACATCTAGATGCTGCTTCACACTTGGGTCTGCTTCGATATCTTGGATGAGCAGGAAGCATAAGTCGGTGGCTTTGAGCACCGCTGAGGCTGAATACATTGCAACGAGTATGGCCTATTGTGAAGAAGTTTGGTTGCAAAAGCTCTTCAGTGAGTTGTTCAAACATGTGCTAGATGCCACCGTTATCCTTTGTGATAACCAGAGGGGGATTCGTTTGTTAGAGAATCTCGTGTTCCACGATCGATCCAAGCATGTTGATGTCTAGTACCATTTTATCCGGGATATGGTACAACGAGGCGCCATAAGGCTCGATCATATAGGCACTAATGAGCAGGTCACAAAGCCCTTGGGGAAGGTCAAGTTCCTAACCTTCCGGGAGAATCTTGGAATCGTGGAACGACCCTATTCTGAGGATCCTGTTGGGCAATGAGCTCTGGGAGCTCCAGGGGGTTTTGGGGATAGCTTCTTAGAGCTATAAGCAACCACAGGGCTAGGCTTGTTGAACCTTGTTGGTGTGATTTTGCCCCACCATTATGATATTGAGTTGGTTCACCTCTCTTTGATCAGTGCCCGCAGCCCCATATGCATCCTGTTGACCGCACTTTGTCAACTACCCCATAGCAGTACACCCCCATTTTTTCAAATGGGATTCGTCATGTTCGACGTGGTCGCGCCATTCAGATTCCATCATCAGTGGACAATTTTTATAATGATGTAAACCCATTCTGCATTTTATGATGTAAATGATCTAAGTGAGACCGTCCATGTATGTAACAACCAAGGTAAGCCTAGTATGTTGTTGATGACTTCCATCCTAGGAGGTTTTTTGTCTCACTGATTCACGAAAGTGATCGGCAGAGTTTTTCCCTCCAGCCTCACCCCAAAGCTAAGGTGGAATTTGTCATCAGCATGCTAAGTGAGTCCTAATGTTTTCTATCGAGTCCTTGTAAAAGTAGTCTGAACTACTTGGTCTACTAGATCATATTTTGAGTCGCAAAATTGGGTATTTATTTGAGGGTCTATACAAACGAGTATTCCCCCTTCATGTATGTAAATGTATTATCTCATGTAAAAGAGGGTTGGAAAAATAATTATAATCCCCTCTTAGTCAATTAATTAAATTTTCTGGTCAATTAATTAATAAAATCTTAAACCAGAAATTTAATTAATTTAGGGTCCTAAGTTAGGATTAAATCTTTAAAGGCAAAATTTGTGGGTCTTTGGAAAATGATTTTGAAAGCCCCAAGCCAAGGGAATATTGAGAGTTTTAAGAAATTTTGGACCCTTGGGCTTTGGTGGTTAAGTCAAAGTCAAAATTTTGGGGTAATTAACTCAAAAAATGATATTTTTGAGTTAATTAAAATTGAATTAAATGATAAATTCGTTTTCTCCGCAAAATTTTAATTTCAACGCTCCGGATTAAAAGATAATTAAATCTTTTGGACGGTTGAGATTATTTTGACGAGGATCATCCAAACTAGCCATTAGAGATTTTGTCCTATAAATTTAGAGGTCTTTGTCATTCTTGAGTCATCCGATCTCAGGATCGTGCACTTGTTCTTAAAAGCTCTTGTAAATTTTTGAGAAATAAAGCATAAAGACTTTGGGGTTACAAATCTAGATGTTCCTTCTCAGATCTATGTGGTGAATTGTCTCTAAACTCTGCTACTTTGTTTCTTGTATTTTATGGTTGATGGCCTTCATGGATTAATCTGCATACAAGTATCTTGTGCAGTTTTCTGGGTTTATAAAATAACATTCTGATTTTTTTTTCTGCGAAGGTCTCATGTTGTTTTCTTAAATCTCTATCGATCTAAGATTCAGATCTAAGTGTGCAGGGAAATTTTTTTTTTAAGATTGGGCGTCTGGGGAAGTCTTCAGTTGGACCGGCCGACTCTCAATAAACATAGATCCGATAAGCTCTTTATTTGTTAAATTCCAAGTCTATCTTACAATATTTTTTATTTTGCAGGGTTTCAAAGACTTGTGTCTCTCATTTAAAAATTTTAATTTCTGAATTGCGCTAAAACGGATTCAAATCTGACCATGAGGGTTTTAAATCTATAAACTAGTTGTAAATTTGTAAATTTTCTTTTAGGATTGTAAGGGTTTAATCGTTTCTTGGTGTGTATCTTCAGATCTGGCTGGATTCAGGGTTCAAATCAAATTTTTTTTAAGATCTGAAGCAGATCTGGCCTCAAATTACGACTGTGAATAAATCTGGGCGATATTTGATTTAAGGAGCATAATAAATCTGAGTTTGCAGGCAGAATTCTTTTAATTCGGAAAGAGAAATTTAAAAGTACTGGGTTTTACTGGGTTTTGATCTATTTCTGACATCTTTATTTACCCAGCTTCTCTATCCTTCACGCTGCCTTCAATTTCATTAATCTGCAACCGCATTCCTCTGCCTTTTAGCCATCGATCTCCCTTCTATTGTCTTCATCATTCCTCTGTCATATACGTTGTCCAGCATCTGCCTTCAAACTCAAATTCACACTCTCACTGTCGTCCGTACGGACAGCCCTTTCCTCCAGCATTTTCGTTGCATCCATTTCCGTCCGTCTCACCTTGCCTTCAATCCACTGTCCAATGTTTGCTTGTATGCTGCCTTCAATTCGCTGTCCGACATCCTACATTACCTGCAGCTCCCCCTCGACCATTCTTTGCCCTCGCTTCATAACCTCGCATCTCCAACCGTGAGCATTGCTTTCCTCGTCGACCTCAGTCGTCCAAGCCATCTCCTCCGCGGCAGTCTTCGCCGCTCGACCTGCACTCAAACGCACAGCACATTCAAGCATTTACATACATTTCACTTAGTTTTTAGACTTTAGATTTGAATAGTCGTCTTTTTTTTTGTTTATCGTATAGTTTTTTTTTAGCATAGATTTTAATTAGATTTTGAATTTGATTTTTTTGGTTAGGACTTAATTCGATCTTAGTGTAGTTTTAACTTAGTTTTATTCTAGTTTAATTTTAATTTTCGTTTAGCTTAATTTAAGATTTAGATTAGAGCTTTTATTTCGTTTTAGATTTTTTAGATTTTGATTTAGATTTTAAAAATTAAATAAATAAATAAATAAAAATAAATTTATAAAAAATTATAAAAATTCTCAAAAAAAAATATCTTTTATAGTCAAATGAGCCCTTTGAAATTTTTACCTAAAGTCTTGACTATAGAAACGTTCTCTGGATCGAAATTAATTGAAGCATCATAAATCTGGAAATATTGCAAATATCTGGCATTTTCATCTTGTGATAATATTGTTGTGGGTTTAAGATATTTTAATGCATGGTTGTGGTTTTTTTCAATTGAATATCATTGTGATCAATCGTGTTTTAATAAGCAACAATTAATCGTCACTTACTTGCTTATAATTGCATAACGGGATTTTGTTTGACTCCATAAGGCACTGGTCTTAAACGTGAAATCTAATTTAGATCTGTGAATCCTGTTAATTTTATCAAGTATTTGGTGTTTTAGCTGTGTCTCCTGGATTATTGTCCTTCATTTTTGATAGGGTCTACCTCCCTTAGCTTGCAAGGAGACAGCTTAAATATAGAGATTGGGGATAAAGGTGACAGCCCCTGATCTGAGCCGTTGTCGCGATGCCTAGACAATCTGTGCGACAACATTTTTTGGCGCCGTTGCCGGGGATAGAGTTTTTTTGTCCTTGGTCTTAACGACACTTTCTGATCTTCTAATCTTTCCTCGCCATTCATTAGCCTGCCACAAGGGATCACATTTTTTGGCGTCTTTTCATCTCTTCATATTTTCATCGTCTTATCTTTCGTCATATCTCTAATCATTTCCTCTTTAGCACCTGGACATTTCAGTTGGCTTCTTGTTTGGGTGGCGACTCCACTTATTCATCTTTTTATTCCCAGACAAGAATCCCCCCTGATATCCATCTGCTATCTCTCGAGTATTTCTTCTGTTTTATAATTAGTTTCATGTTCAAGTGGCGACTCCAATTCTTTCATTTCTTACAAGAGTTCCTGCTAAGAAGTTCGCTTCTTGAGGACCTTTTTACTATTCTCGAACACGGATCTATTTCTAAAATCTTAAAAACGATATCATGGATGTTTTTGCCCCGTGTAATTTTGCTAATATTCAGGGTTATCCCCATGATCTCCCTCAAATGGATAAACTACCTTCTTTTCAAGGAAATGATGCAGTTAGTGTTAAATCTCATTTGTTTGCTTTCACTGACTGGTGGAATAGAATTGCAGTTGCAAATAATAATTTCGATGATGTAAAGATTAAAACTTTTGTTCTTACTTTTGGTGAGGATGTTGCTGAATGGTTTACGGAAAAGCCTGATAATTCATTTGATACTTTTGAATCAATTATAGCTGCCTTTAAGGAAAAGTATGGTGATAAAAGAGAAGATAGGCATTTGGTAAGAGAGATCAGTACCATAAACAAGAAAGAAAATGAAACGATTGAAGAATTTAACAAGAGGTTTAATGGTATCCTTAGAGAAATATCACAAACTCATAAATCTCCTGATGGATCTCTTCTAAATTTTTACATTGATGCTTTTGATTCTGATACTTCATATGAGTTAAGGCGGGCTAAAACTGCAAATTATAAGGCTTGTCAATCTTTAGCTGAGGAGATTGAAAGGGATAAGAAAGCATCTGGAATGTCCAAAACTCCAGATTTTGATAGGTCTTTGACAGATTCTAAGGGAAAAGAAATTGAAAAAGATGATGATGACCCTATGAAAAAGTTAATGCAGAAACTTGAAAGCATGGAGCTTAATCATGCTAAAAAGCTTGAAAGCATGGAACTTAATCAAGCGAAATTGATCTCTGAACATGCTAAGGAAATAAGTGTCTTACAGGCTAGGTTGGTCCAAATGGAAAGGGCTCAAACGCAGAATTCCCAACCTAGAAATAATAATGTTTTGCAGGAAAGAGGCCTATCTAATGAGCAGAGACCGACAAATCAACTTGAGTTTGCAAATCTTGTGGATGAAGCTCTGCCTTATTGTAGAGCCTGTAATGATCTTCATGAAGAGGTTACTTGCCATGTTGTCAAAAGAATCATAGCTAGTAGAATGGCAAGGTCAAGTCATCAAATTAATGTTGTTGGTAAGGACTATCACATGCATATAGAAAATCATGAAAGTCAGGTTAAGGAACCAGCTCAGATGATTAAGGATGTGTAACCCAATCATACGCAAATGATTCAAAACATGGAAGCTAACCAAATCAATCTTCAAAATAAGATAACTTCCATGGAAGCAAGTCATGCACAGGAAATAAATGTCATGGAAAACAGGTTAAAGATAATGGAAGTTAATCATTCTAATCAGATGTCCATTATACAGAATCATATGATTGCAATGGAAGCAAGACACACCCAGGTAATGACTGCCATAAAGGAAAATCACTTGTTGGAAATAAAAAATATGGAGGCAAATCAGACGAAATTAATAGTAAGGTATGCCAGGGAAATGAGTTCCATACAGAAGAAGTTGGAAAAATTGGAAAAATTACATTTTCAACGAAAATTTGATTATGAAGATTCATCAACAGATCATAAGACTTCTTGTCTGCTAAAGCCATTCCCATCTCATCAGACGGAGGATTTAACTATGGTTTCAAAGGATGTTCAGAAAGACCAAGCTCATGTATCACCATTGACAGAGTATATCCAGAATAACATTGGTCATGCTCCAGGTTCTTCAGATATTTTGTACAAACATCTTCAAGATGAGGACAAGGAGTTTACAGTGGTCTCATTGCTGACATCACAACCCACTCAGAAGAAGAGAAAGAAGCAAAAAAGAAGTAAGTGGTTTGATTCATCTGATGGTCAAGAGCAGCTTGACAATCAGATAAGACAGAGTCCTACAATTAGCAAGATTGGACATGGAAAATCTGAAAAGCAGCCCACAGACTTGCCTGAAAGCAGGCAAATGCTCAGCATACACTATATCGAGCACATCTGATGCCACAGGGCATCCTCTGTATTGTATCTCTAACCTTACACCTTGTTATTTCAGCATTTCATTTTGTAGTTAGGGTAGATTTACTTTTCATGTTAAGTAGAATAATAAATAAAAAGAAGAGTTTCTATCTTTCATGAGCTTAATGTTATATGATGATATTTGGATGGACGCTACTTATGTAATCTTGTGTGTTGTTTGGATGCAGATTCTGGATTCTCACATTCCTTCAATGAAGCAACGTGTCCCCAAGTAGAGCCAGATGTTGACCGCACTTTGTCAACTACCCCATAGCAATACACCCCCATTTTTTCAAATGGGATTCGTCATGTTCGACGTGGTCGCGCCATTCAGATTCCATCATCAGTCGACAATTTTTATAATGATGTAAACCCATTCTACATTTTATGATGTAAATGATCTAAGTAAGACCGTCCATGTATGTAACAACCTAGGTAAGCCTAGTATGTTGTTGATGACTTCCATCCTAGGAGGTTTTTTGTCTCACTGATTCACGAAAGTGATCGGCAAAGTTTTTCCCTCCAGCCTCACCCCAAAGCTAGGGTGGAATTTGTCATCAGCATGCTAAGTGAGTCATAGTGTTTTCTATCGAGTCCTTGTAAAAGTAGTCTGAGCTACTTGGTCTACTAGATCATAGTTTGAGTCGCAGAATTGGGAATTTATTTGAGGGTCTATACAAACGAGTATATCCCCTTCATGTATGTAAATGTATTATCTCATGTAAAAGAGGGTTGGAAAAATAATTATAATCCCCTCTTAGTCAATTAATTAAATTTTCTGGTCAATTAATTAATAAAATCTTAAACCAAAAATTTAATTAATTTAGGGTCCTAAGTTACGATTAAATCTTTAAAGGCAAAATTTGTGGGTCCTTGGAAAATGATTTTGAAAGCCCCAAGCCAAGGGAATATTGAGAATTTTAAGAAATTTTGGACCCTTGGGCCTTGGTGGTTAAGTCAAATTCAAAATTTTGGGGTAATTAACTCAAAAAATGATATTTTTGAGTTAATTAAAATTGAATTAAATGATAAATTCGTTTTTTCCCCAAAATTATAATTTCAACACTCCAGATTAAAAGATAATTAAATCTTTTGGACGGTTGAGATTATTTTGACGAGGATCATCCAAACTAGCCGTTAGAGATTTTGTCCTATAAATTTAGAGGTCTTTGTCATTCTTGAGTCATCCGATCTCAGTATCGTGCACTTGTTCTTAAAAGCTCTTGTAAATTTTTGAGGAATAAAGCATAAAGACTTTGGGGTTACAAATCTGGATGTTCCTTCTCAGATCTATGTGGTGAATTGTCTCTAAACTCTGCTACTTTGTTTCTTGTATTTTATGGTTGATGGACTTCATGGATTAATCTGCATACAAGTATCTTGTGCAGTTTTCTGGGTTTATAAAATAACATTCTGATTTTTCTGCAAAGGTCTCATGTTGTTTTCTTAAATCTCTATCGATCTAAGATTCAGATCTAAGTGTGCAGGGAATTTTTTTTTAAGATTGGGCGTCTGGGGAAGTCTTCGGTTGGACCAGCCGACTCTCAATAAACATAAATTTGATAAGCTCTTTATTTGTTAAATTCCAGGTCTATCTTACGATATTTGTGATTTTGCAGGGTTTCAAAGGCTTGTGCCTCTCATTTAAAAATTTTAATTTCTGAACTGTGCTAAAACGGATTCAAATCTGACCATGAGGGTTTTAAATTTGTAAACTAGTTGTAAATTTGTAAATTTTCTTTTAGGATTGTAAGGGTTTAATCGTTTCTTGGTGTGTATCTTCAGATCTGGCTGGATTCAGGGTTCAAATCGAATTTTTTTTAAGATCTGGCCTCAAATTACGACTGTGAACAAATCTGGGCAATATTTGATTTAAGGAGCATAATAAATCTGAGTTTGCAGGCAGAATTCTTTTAATTCGGAAAGAGAAATTTAAAAGTACTGGGTTTTACTGGGTTTTGATCTGTTTCTGGCATCTTTATTTACCCAGCTTCTCTATCCTTCACGCTGCCTTCAATTTCATTAATCTGCAGCCGCATTCCTCTGCTCTTTAGCCATCGATCTCCCTTCTTTTGTCTTCATCATTCCTCTGTCATATACGTTGTCCAGCATCTGCCTTCAAACTCAAATTCACACCCTCACTGCCGTCCGTACGGACAGCCCTTTCCTCCAGCATTTTTGTTACATCCATTTCCGTCCGTCTCACCTTGCCTTCAATCCACTATCCAACGTTTGCTTGTACGCTGCCTTCAATTCGTTGTCCGACATCCTACATTACCTGCAGCTGCCCCTCGACCATTCTTTGCCCTCGCGTCTCCAATCGTGAGCATTGCTTTCCTCGTCGACCTCAGCCGTCCAAGCCATCTCCTCCGCGGCAGTCTTCGCTCCTCGACCTGCACTCAAACGCACAACACATTCAAGCATTTACATACATTTCACTTAGTTTTTAGACTTTAGATTTGAATAGTCGTCTTTTTTTTTGTTTATCATATAGTTTTTTTTTTAGCATAGATTTTAATTAGATTTTTGAATTCGATTTTTTTGGTTAGGACTTAATTCGATCTTAGTGTAGTTTTAACTTATTTTTATTCTAGTTCAATTTTAATTTTAGTTTAGCTTAATTTAAGATTTAGATTAGAGCTTTTATTTCGATATAGATTTTTTAGATTTTGATTTAGATTTTAAAAATTAAAAAAATAAATAAATAAAAATAAATTTATAAAAAATTATAAAAATTCTCAAAAAAAAATATCTTTTATAGTCAAATGAGCCCTTTGAAATTTTTACCTAAAGTCTTGACTATAGAAACGTTCTCTGGATCGAAATTAGTTGAAGCATCATAAATCTGGAAATATTGCAAATATCTGGCATTTTCATCTTGTGATAATATTGCTGTGGGTTTAAGATATTTTAATGCATGGTTGTGGTGTTTTTCAATTGAATATCATTGTGATCAATCGTGTTTTAATAAGAAGCAATTAATCGTCACTTGCTTATAATTGCATAACGGGATTTTGTTTGACTCCATAAGGCACTGGTCTTAAACGTGAAATCTAATTTAGATCTGTGAATCCTGTTAATTTTATCAAGTATTTGGTGTTTTAGCTGTGTCTCCTGGATTCTTGTCCTTCATTTTTGATAGGGTCTACCCCCCTTAGCTTGCAAGGAGACAGCTTAAATAGAGAGATTGGGGATAAAGGTGACAGCCCCTGATCTGAGCCGTTGTCGCAGTGCCTAGACAATCTGTGCGACAACACATCCTACCCATGGAGTCCCAGACTCATGGGAAATACCTCTCATTTGGCCAATGAGGTGGGAAAAGCTAGAGATCAGTAGCAAAGACCGATGGACGCATTGGAGATTGTTGTACTCTCTATGTCTAGGATGGCACGTGTCCAACCACTCGCGATCCGGGGATCGTCTGGGTTGAGGCTCGACTCCAATGACTTCTGGTCACTTTAAACTAACTTTGGGTTAGTATATGACTCTCTTGAGTCAAAGTGAGGTTTGAGTCTAACCGATCAGGTTAGTTAAACCAACTTCGGGTTGGTATGTGACTCCTTTGAGTCCTATGGAGGTTTCGTACCTCTGAGCTGAATTTGGGTTAGCTGAGAGTGATGTATTTGTGACTCACCTTTTTTTTTGAAATAAAGAAGCCAGCGAAGCAAGTTACGGCGGGATGACACACGATGTTTGGATGGCATTGGTGGATGGAGTTCTCCCTAGTTGAGAGGGAGTGTTAATTTTGGACAACTAGGTCCAAACTCCATGTTGTGATGCTCAGATGAAGATGCCAATATTTTTATTGGATTCATTTTTCGGAGAGGTGCAAGATCGATCTAAAGATGATCTTGATCCGATGAGCAGAACATTTATTTTGAATTAATTCCACTTATGTGCAAGGTCGGCCAGAATTGTAATGTAGGCTTGAAGCCCCAACAGAGGTGTCACACACCCTCACTGATGGATATATATAGGTCAACATTGGAGGTCATTTTCACCATCACTCATCACACATTCTCTCATCATCTGATTGGTTCGATCATCATCTTGGAGGCTCTTCTTTTCTCACACGTGGGAAAACACATCAAAGGATTTTTTGGTTTTAACCTAGGGTTTCAGCGCAGATTTGACCAGCGTTGACTTTGGCCAATGCATGGTCAACTTGAACTAAAACTCTCCATAATTTCCGATTTCTGTAGTCTACATTTTTTGGCACATAAATCGAGGCTGAACGCTGACTTTGACCTGGCTGCGTTGACTTTTGCTGCTGTTGTTTTTGCATTGACCGTTCACTGGACAACGTTGACTTTTGTTGACTTTGGGTTGACTGTTATAGAGCTGTCAGAGAGGGTTGTGTGACATATTCTGGTCGGCTGACCATGTAGAGACTTTGCTAGTTGAAGCATCCTGTCGACCGTCGTAATGCACCACAACACATATATTTTGTTGATCAAGTTAATTGTATTTTTGGCTTGTCTTCTGTCAATATATTGGTATGTTCTATTAGCATTTTACTTTCTTGTTTATGTGATTGCTGTTTGATATCAGGTATAAAAGTAAAGTTGCATCAAGCATAGAACATCTACGAAAATTTACAGTTTTGGGCTCAAAGATGGATTGCACTAGGTGTTATTTTGGTTATATGCACCCTCACTTGCTATATACATGATAACTGGACTCCGACAAATGAATTGGACTTAGTAGTAGAACCAGTAGAGGACGTCAGAGTTTAGCTTCTACTTCTTCTTCTAGAGGACGTCAAAGTTTAATGCCAGCCCTGGAGCCTTCTTCCTATAAAGGAAAAGCCATTTCTAGAGCCATTACGTTTTCCCATATAAATGCCAAAGGGAATCACTAGTTTATCTATCTGATTTCATTGTAGACGACTCATGATGATGATATACATTTATTATATTTTTAAACAATATTTTGAGACTTTGGAGTCAGGACTCAAGACATGATTCAATACTGATGTGTGATGTATAACTAGACAGTTTATGCATATTATAAAATGGGCCTAATGGTTAAGAACATGTACTTCCTCATAAGAGGCCACAAGTTCAAATCCATAGGGGAGTAGAGTATGTTCACCTCTGTAGACTTTAGTAATCAAATCATTGGGCAGAGGCAGGTACCTTGTCTCACAAACAAGGAGGTCTCACACATCAATTAGGTGTTTGGCTTGGGTATTACCTTAAAATTTATTATTATTTTTATTATTATTATTATTATATCTCTTTTCATATTTATGTTGCAATGCCTTTATTTGATTCTGTTGTTGCTTTAGACATTTAAAAAATTGAAAAAAATGAATATATTTGTATTTTTTAATTTTGCCAATATTTTCCCCGATGTTGTTAATATTATCTTTTCTAGACCCTTGCTGACATTTTCACCAACATTAGGTTTGCAACACTGGTTATCATCGGATTGACAACATAACAGACTCTATTTATATTCAATTTTCTATCCATGAAATCATTACATAAGGCTGGATGCTTACGCTTTATGCTTCATATGTTCCCAAACCTCCTCATCGGAAGGAGGAGGAGCTTGACGGATTTCTGCTTCAAAATGCAAGCGTAGCTTTTCATGTTTCAAGGTCTCTACCATCTCAAGCTTTTGATCTTTTCTAACATCAAGCAATTGTGCTGCAAATGGCACAAGCTCCACATACCTGTCAAGAAAAAAACTGCCCAAAATAAACTCTCCCAGTGCAAGAAATCTGAAAAAGAACCACGGATAGAACTGTACTTTAAAGGAAACTTAATTCCATGAAGATCATCTTCTTAATGAATCTAAGAAAAAAGTATTTGTCATGTCAGATAGAAAATACTTAGGCTGTGACCATATACTAAATCCATGCAGCTTCCACCTTAGAAATTATAAAACATAACAGAAAGAAAATGCAGAGCAACATCAACACTAACCAACCAGATATGACAATCAGATAATGAAATAGCAAATGAAAAACCACCTGTGTTACTTCATTTTTACCAGAATGAACAAGGCTTTGGAAAAAGCAAGAAAAACACTGTTAGATGTACAAGCAAACAGATTAGTAAAATCAACAGAGAACGACATGAGCACCAATTGCATGTTTCAAAATGAAAAATGAAAAATACACACTATTAAGAAACAACATCTGCATGGTTGTATTTTAAAACTTAAGGTGTTTTCACAATTCAATGATAATTTCTTATAATATACTGAAAATTTTGAGAACAAATAGAATTATGTTTTAACCTGTTCAGGAACGGCACCAAGACATAATCATGAAAAACAAAACCAACTGCCCAAGGCCCAAGCACCAGCAATGCCACAAACTTGGCCTGCACATCATATAAAACAAGAAAAATGTAAGCTAAACGGTCTCATTTTAACTTTTAAATTATTAATTTATTATTTATTTTCAACTGAGCCCAACAACATACAGACAAAACTAAAGAGAACCATAAAAGGTTTCATTTGTAAAGCAGCAGAGGAAAAAGGAATATCATAACTATCAACGAAATACTGTAGGTAATATTAACTTAGCTGAGTTTAAACGGAGAGAATGCAATAGAATTTTTCAAGATTTTTAAAACCAAAAACTACTATTTGAGGTTTTTGAGGCTACACTTTGAAAACTGAAACACCTCCAGCCTTTAAGGCTTGTGAGGATACAGAATATTAGGTATGTCAGTTTATGATGCCAATGATGTAAAATGCTGATGTAATGTCCCTTTCTGACCCTTAGAAACAAAAGGAGATTGAGTCATAGCCTATCCAGATCCGATGGGCTATTGACAACAAAAAATAAAGGAGGCACTGTAATAAAATAAATAATCAATAAATAAACGAGGTAAAACATCACTTATGGGAAATAAAGTGACCCCTGGTATTGCCCATGGTTTTCGGACGAGGAAATTATTCTTAAAAGGGAGAAGGAGATTTAAGGAGCAGTGAAGAATTATTGGAGAGTTTGTTGAGAAGCTCTAGTCTGAAATTTCTGCTGCCCAGAAGTTGCCATTAACTCAGTTAATTATTCCGATTACTTATAAACAGAAAAAATAATTTATCAATTGAAAGTAATGAATAAAAACATGGACAGCACCATTCACCAAATAATATTTGTAGCGGAATACACAAGAAACCTAAGTTACCAATATACGGAAACGGATATGGATCCAGATCCGGATATGGAAACGGATCCGTCAGTTTTTAAAAAAACTAGGATACGGATATGACGAGTACCAATAGTATAAATATATTTTTTATAATTTTAAAAAATAAAATTTATATAAAAATTAAAATATATGAAAGTTTACAAATTTATAGCTTTTATATAAATCTGTAATATATAATATTTATATAAAATAAATAATATATACCATTTTTATGTCATTATTAACTTAATCCAATAATTTTTTTATATAATATAAATTATAAATATATAATGTATTAAAATTTATATATTAAAACAAAAATAAAGTTAGTTGATAAAGTATATACATTGAAGGTTAATACACATAAACTAAGGTGGTGTAACAGTGAGAAGCTATTGGGAAGAAAAAGGGGGATGGCTAGGTTTTCATTTTCCTCCTGTGTTAGTCATGGCGCCACAAAGGACATATGTTTCGAAGTTGGGGACAATGGTGTAATATTCCAAGTTAGCAGTCAGCTAATTGGAATATTAATTTTGTCAATTTTGCCTTTTTCTAATGTTAGCAGAAAAATAAAGTGGATAAAGGTGACCCACAAATAAATCTGAAGATTAAATCACTTTCCTAAAGTCACCAAGGCAAACATTAGAGCTGCAGTGGGACCCGTGGGGCCAACAACACGCAGTAGACATCAGCCTAGTGGCAGCGCAAGAGAGGCAGCAGCGTAGGCAGTGCAAGGGCAGCGTGGGGACAGCAAGGAAACAACAGCGGTGCAGTGGTTGGCAGGCAGAGGTGGCAGCGCAGTCCAGTGGGGTCCAAGGGAACGTTGGGGGCTCAGCTAGGTAAAAAAGGATGAGAGCAGCTCATTCCTCATTCATTCAGTCGTCAGTTAATTTTTTGTCTGATAAACCAGAAGCACGCTTGAGCTGTTTAGCCGAGTCTACAAGTGCCATTTAGCACAGAGATTTCCAAGCGAAGATCTCAACCTCATCCTTGGGAGACTTCAAATGCCTGCTCAAGGGAGGAGTTCAGTCAGTTTTGGAGGAGATATTTCACAGGTTCAGTTCAAGAGTACGCAGTCCCTTCCAGGATAGCACAGTTAGCCAAGGAGTTACGCAGTCCAGCAGTGGAGCAGCTCCAGGGAAGGAGAAAGACCGAGATTTTCCAGCCATGAGTTTTGTGAGGGGATCATCCCTTCCTTAGCAGAGATCTTGGGCAGTTTTCAGCAGCTATTTCTAGCAGTTTAGTTCAGAGACCAGTGTGCCCAACAGAATTGCGTACCTAGCTCAAGAGGGTGAATTTTTGGGGTCAGCATTTCGGAAAACCCTTCGCGGGTTTTTCTGGGTTTGTTGCGTAGAGTTTGATGTCCAAGTCCCGGAATTTTCTGAGCAGTAGAACAACCCCAATATGCAGTCCATTTCTAGCCAACAACAGCATTTTCCGGACTGGACAACGTAGAGTAGGAGCCACGCAGAGCAGCAAGCAGCAGGGATTTCTGAGAAGGGATTAAGGAGTATTTCAACTTGCCTTGTGCATGCCAAGATGCCATCTTCCTAAGCACCATTTGTACCTTTCCCATTTAGAAATATTAATAAAATGGCTCAGCAATTTTGGCTCAATTCATGGTGTTTTTTATGTATATTTTTGTTTGCTATAGATTTAGTCTTTGTATGCTTTGAATTACTGTTTGTTCCCAATTTGGGATATTACAGTGGAATCAGAGCTCATAGACTTGGTTCACCTTGTGGAGCAATTGGTCTATGACACCAGAAGATAGAGGGTACGTTACATACCAGAAGCAACAGTATAGAAGTAGAGAGCGTAGGCTTGAAATCACACCTGATCAAGAAGACAGCGTTCCGGTGGAGGAAGGCAAGGGGAAGGCACCAAGAGCGGAAGAAAGAGATGAGGGGAAGGAGTTTGGTAACCTCCTCCTAAAATCAGTACAGGAGCTCTCCAAGAAGATAGAGGAGATGGGACAATATCTTGCCGGAGAGAACAGGCAGAGGGAAATTCCAAGCGAATTCCAGAATGGAGAAGGATCCGGTACCTCTCACCATTTACTTGAGCATAATACTGTGCAGCAGGTAGTGCCATGCACCCCACCATGCTCTACCATGCCCACATTCTTGACTTCAGGGGCAGGAGTTGGAGGTGGCTCACTACGAAGAGTACTTCGCAGAATACCAATCTTATGGGCCGGAGTTCAGAGATACCCTCACTTTCAATGAATTCTGCCAGCTGAAGAACAACAACAGACCACGCAGCCAGAACCGAGGAGGGTACACACATGGTAATAACCTGCAACGTACCGTGGACAGATTTTTCTTACCTACCTTCGATGGGGCATCGAAGTGTTCGGAAAAAGCTTGGGTGGAGAAGCTGGACATTTACTTTCAGCTGAACCAAATGGCGGAGGTGGAGGCCATCAAGGTGGCAGCGCTGCACCCTGAGGGAGAAACCCATGATTGGTGGTTCCATGGGATGACTACACTGGGTCACGCAGGAGTGACAACGTATGCTGAGTTTACCTAGAGGTTGATAAAGAGATTTGATCGGAAGGACCCAGAGGAACATTTTGTCGATTTGACCAAGCTCAAATAGACGGGGAACCCGAAAACTTACATTTTCAAGTTCTTGAAGCTTTCAGTGATGGTTCCAGACTTGTCCGTGCCCAGGAGAGTGCACATGTTTATTGATGGACTGGTTGAACCTTTGCATGGCCTAGTCAAATCTACTAGACCTACTACATTGCAGGATGCAGTAGGGAGGACTACGGACTTGCAGGACGCTATGTCGAGGACGAGGGCTCCTTTCCCCCACAGACCAGCCTTCTAGTAGAATGGGAAGGACATCAGAGCTCCACCCCCGAGAGGGAACCAGGGCCTTTCGATGATGACACCCTGAGAGACTTGAGACAAAGGAAGATTTGCGTCACTTTCCAGGAGCGTGAGAAAAATTGTTTGTAAATTTCTCACAAGCATTCCTCTTCTTTTTTGCTGGTTTTATTTTGTACAAGAGATTTTGTTGAAGAATAATAAAGAAACTGTCATCTACTGCACGGATTTTCCCACATCGGGTTTTTCTGGGGACGATTGTCCAAAAATAACCGTGTTATTGTGATTGTACTTGCGCTAGCATTTTTCCTTGCATTTACTTTCCACTAATTTGTTTGTGAAGACTGCAGTGTATTTTATTTCGATATTTACCGTAGCACACGATAAATATATCACTCCCCTTCCACTCACTATACTCCCATTCATTATCTCTCCCACCTGGGTCCACATAGGGTTAGCCCCGCCATTCCCTTGCACCCACCTTGGGTCAAGCTCGGAACAATGCCTCGAAGGTTGAAGCACCTGAAAAGAAATGTAAAAGCATAAATGGCCACATCCAACAGGAAAATGTACCACAAGATGCAAAAGATGATCGGGGCAAACATTTTAGCACGTGGGCAAGAGCCAATGCATGAACTCTACCCAATACCCATGGCCATCACCCTGGTTCCATAGGCCCTAGATGAGCCTCCTTTATCATTCAAGAACCCATGATTGTCCCAACCGTTGGTGGGTAATGAACAACCCTACCTTAAATAGGGTAATCACTATTATATATTACACATCATGCCCCTACCTTTGAGCCCCGAGCAGTTAATCAAAGAAAAATCATAAAAGGAAAAAGGCATATAAAGAAGGGTGGAAAATCAAGGTCGGGGCACCTCATGTACCACAATTGATCCCTCCTACACATTATATACCCAAGTGTGGGCTTCACTTTTTCTAGCCACCCTTATGCTCCGATATGTGGCTCGGGATTGCCCCTCTCATTCCCTATTCCATTTCACCTATTTATCACATGCCACCACCATTTGAGGGACGTGCCTTAGACGTACTATCCCCTCTAAAGGTAGAAACCACCTAATAAGATACTTGACTAACCCCCTTTGGAGCTTGGAGACATTAGCACATGCCAAAGCCCACTATGGAAGGGCATGCCATTATGAAGTTTCCACTTGTTGTCCATGGTTTGTAAGCTCTTTTACCCGATTACTTTAATGACTTGGTGTGCTGGAAAGCTAGGGGACGCATTGGACCTTATGCAGGATTGCAGATGGTGTTCATTTGGGTTTGGTCTCCCTATACAGGGTCTTAACCCTCCAGAGGGCTACATTGGCACATACAAGGTGTGTGTAGAGAGCCATGGGCCTCAACAGCGATAAAAAGCACTCCATGGATCCCCAAAGACACTCAAAAATTGCTCGAGATCCACCTTTTGGATGAGGAAGATGTATCTGGTACACTATGCCCAGCTAGCTCCACAAGTGCACCACACACTTGGCAGGTGTCCCAAGACATGTACATTGACATGGCATCATTTTTTCCTTCATCTGAGCCCTTACAGATGGTCTACAGGCATCTTCAACTCACTTGGAGACCCATGAGGTCACTGGTGTGCCCCCACACCCACTGGGAGCACCACAGGTTTATTGTTTGGAGAACTAGGGGCCACCCCCTTGTCCATCACTTTTAAGGATTTTATTCATCATTATGGCACTTATAGACCTCATCAGGCCTCTTGGAGGGCCCTACGACATGCATAGATTATTATTTGACCTCTTGAGAGGGTTATTATTTTATTTGTGAGCTAGTTTAGTGGGCTTGTCACCAAAAGTTAGTTAATTTACAAATTATTTTATTTTAGGGGCTAATGTAGGCCCATTAGATAATTCGAACTCCTAACGAGTGTATAAATAGGAGTTAGATGAATTCATTTTGGATCATCACTTAAATTTGGATCATTCTCTCATTAGAGAACTTCGCACTTTTTCCTTGGTGGATATTTTGATAATGGATGAATTTTGATGTATGGATTGGGTTCTTTTTATCTTGGAGCTTCTTATATTGCAAATGTGATGCTGGTTGGATATATTCTCCTACATGTAAGTGGAATTTAAATGCCATTTTCTTTCATTTTGCTGCATACATTGGTTATGAGATTTTCGTTATTTTAGGGCTTAATTGTTGCATGCATTTACGACATTGATGTGGAATTATGTTCTATTTAGCTTATCTCTATGTGTGGGTCATGTTTGATGAATGAATTGTCCTAGAGGTCGAGTTAGCTCAATAAGCCTCTTCCATTTGCGACGAAGTATAAATGCTTTTAAGGTCACTTTTCTTCTCTTCCCTTAACATTGGACGAAGTCGACTTTGAGAGCCTTCTTGAACAAGAAACGAAGTCCATCTTCATAATTATCCTTGACTCCATATCCCCAAGAGGAATTAGGCACTGATCCATCAAAGGGTGGTCATTTAAACCACATTTTTTCACCTTTTCCTCCCTTTTCTATGTCTAGCCACGTTGGGCCACCTAGAGCATCAATTTCCCGAGAAACTATCCCTAGAAAAATTTCAATATCCTAGGCCCTACTACGCTGGTGTGTCGTCAAGATCTCCTCCGAATTTGAAGAGATTCCGACAAAAGGATTCTGAGATATCCTCTGCCCTAGGTCTGAGATCAAATTTTGCCCTAGTGTTCCCAAGGCTAGTGCCTCATAAGATCAATTTGAGATCTTTAGGTGAAACTTCTTGTTTGATCCTTTCCCCTTGCCTTGGTCAGGTTAATAATATCATTGGTTGCTAAACTCCATCCCCTTAACCTGGGCTGGGTCCACTTGGCTCCTGTGTGGTCCCATTTCTTATCAAAGACAATTCATCAAGGGAAACTCAGGAATCCAAGTTCTATAAGGATTTTAGGGATTGGGAAACTCCTTTTGCAGTCATATTCCTTCAACCTAACCCTCAAATCCTCATCTCCTTTCCCTAGAAAGTCTTGTACTTTGCTTAAATTTAAAACAAGCCTCATTCTTAATCCTTTCCTAGGGAAAGGGTCTTTAAAGTCACTTCACATCTATTTTTTGATCCATCCTTTATAAATGACTTCCTAATTACCAGGTCTCCTCCCATTGGTGAAAGTCCATAAAGAGCGGGGAGTCTTATTTGTGGTGATAGTTGGCTAAGTCTCCATCGTTTCCCTTAAACTAACAATTGCCTCTTAGGAATCCCTTTTAGGTACCCTATTGGTTTGAGTGGTAACATTTATGGCGTTGTTTCCAGGGACATGAAACGTGTGCTTTGTTCCCTATACGACACATTAACATATCATTATTGGCGACTCCATTGGAAGAACGAAGCCCTAGTTCTTCATTGAACTTTAAGGTCGATGCTTGTAGGGTGAAGCAAGCATTTTTCTAGGCATCTTCAAATTCACCCTTGCGACTCCTACATACTTTTCATGTATATCTCAAATAGGTTGTCTTTCTTTGATAAATTTCCGCTTTGGACATCGCTAGTGTGCCTGGGCACCCTAATCATGTCACAGGAAGGATGTTACACGGAGTACCCGTGTTTGATGGTGACCCAAGCTCCACAATCAACCATGTGAAGAGATTTAATGCACATACTTCAAAGGAGAAAATTGTAATATTCCCAATTAGCAGCAGCTAATTGGGAATATTAATTTTGACTAATTTTGCCTTTATAAAGTTAAAATATAAATAAAGTGGGTGAAGGAGAACTTAGCTCACACTTAGGATAAAAGCATTCCCTAAAGTCACTAAGGAGACATATCGAATTAGCAAGGTGGAGCCTAGTGGCCAAGTGGCAGCGCAGGGATTGGTGGGGCCTAGGTGAGGGAGAGGCTCACCAAGCATAAAAGGAGGAAGGGTCTCCTCATTCTCATTCATTCTGATTATGCATTTTGAGAATTGTCTTCTTGACATTGAGCACGCTTGCTGTTTAGCAAAGTCTGCACGTACTGTTCAGTACAACGGGTGTCTCCGTTCGGAGATCCCAACCTCAGCCCCGGGGGACTTCGAGTGCCTGCTTGGGTGAGGAGTTCCATCCTTATTTTGTCAGCGGGAGTTGCAGCTATCACGGGAGGAGCACCCATGCAGAGAGACAGTGCAGTCAGTGAGAGGGAGGACACAGTCTTGTGGAGAGGTTGTTCCGGATTGGGAGTTTGAGGTGGATTCAGCCCGAGATAGTGGATAAGGGGCCAACCCTTTCCTATTCCAGTGTTTTGGTGGAGTTACGGACCAGCTTTTGGAGCCGTTCATTCAGAGCCAATGTCCCTCCTTGAGGAGCGACACAGAGCCTCAAGGGAACTATTTTCGGGGGTCGGCCATTTCTGAAAAGATTTCTAGGTTTTTCTGGGTTTTGGGAGTAGAGGCCATTCCCGAAGTTTCAGAATTTTCCGAGGTGGGGAGCAGCCCCAAAGATTCAGCCCATTCCAACAGTAGCAGCAACACAGCAACAGCACCAGCAGCTTGGAGATTACGCAGTCATTGAGGGAGCAGTCCTTTCATGATATATTCTGAGAGTATTTCTACGCTTGCCTAGTGCAAGCCAAGGTGCCATCATTCTGATCACCTTTGTATTCATTTTATCTTTCAGTACTCAATAAAACGGCTCAGCGTTCTCCATATTGTGTCTGGTTCATGTGATGCCTCTCTAGTTGTTGTAGTTTCTTGTTTATGTGCTTTATATTACTGTTTATTTCTATTCGGAATTTTACAAAAATGGTCTACCAGGATATCCTTATGTTGTTATTCTTTAGCTCCCTCTATGGTCATAACTCATGGTTGCAAAATCACGAACCTAGGAGCACCTCATCTACTGAGGAGTTCATTGATGGCTTTCTTAGACATTTTCAAGCATGCCCCGCATTGAGTATTCAAGAGGAAGCCTTCATCGAGCATCATCAATGGGAAGATGAGTCCTCCTTGGGTCCACACAATGAAAAGGATGATTTTGAGAACATATGTGTTGGGAAGGATAAGTCCATGGAAAGTGAAGTTGAAACTAACCTTACCTTTCTCAAGGATATTACTCTCGATGAATCTCTTGTTGAGAACCTTGAGGAAGGTGATCCCATTAGCCCCTTGGAACATGACATTGAAGATTACTTCCTCATTGAAAAGGGTAAATGGGAAATTTTTGGTCCTTAATTTGATTGTGCTCCCATTTATGATGGTGACAAGGAGGATGAGTCTGAGAATGGTTTTTCCTTTTTCCCGAGCATTACTTGTGATGACAAATCCATCCATACCCTTAGGAAGGAGAATTGTTATTTTCCCTTGCATGAAGAGGGGAAATTGGAAATAATCGATTCTCCTTTTGAGGAGAACTCAATCCTTGATGTTAATGATGAGGAAAGAGATGGGTCTCCTACCTAGTTTGTAATATCCCAAATTGGGAACAAACAGTAATATAAAGCATGCAAAACTAAAACTACAGCAAAACAAAAATAACCATTAAAAATGCCATGAATGAGCAAAAAACATTTGAGCCATTTTATTGATTTTCTAATGGGAAAAAGGTACAATGACGTGCTCAAGAAGATGGCACCTTGGCCTGCACAAGACGAGCTGAAATAACTCCTCAAACCCGCACAAAAACCTTGTTTTTTTGTTGCTATATGTGGCTCCTCCCCTGCGTTGTCCTGCTGGAACAAATGTTCCACTAAGTTTCCAAGACAGGGAAATGCGGGAGCGGGGATACGCACAAGGGGGACGTATATAAGCAACCCAAAAATTTGGGGAATTTTCAGGGAAACGGGGGGGACGTCAAAGTCATAAAAATTATAAAATTATAAATTATTAAAAAATTGAATAAAAATAACTACATAGAAAATCTTAATAATTATTCATTGTACATCTAAAGAATAAATATGATCATCATTGCATATTAGACTATTATCATTGATTCATTTATGAATTATCATTTGACATTTCTGCATTATAATTTAAATTTATAAATTTAGATTCTAAAAGTAAATTACTAAATTGAATCCATCATTTGACATTATGCAATGTTCCATCTAAATTCACGAATCATCATTTGGCATGATGCAAGGTACATCTAAATTAAATTAATATATTCATCATTTGACAATTGAAATTCAAATTATGCAATGCACGTAAACTTATACTATATAGGTTTAATATAATTTCATTTTTTTAAATTTTATTTAAATTTTAATATAATTTAATTAATTAATTAATTAATTTAATTTAATTTTTAAGTTTTAACAAGTTTGATGTTTTAATATAGTTCAAGTTTTTCTATTTTTGTTGTTTTTTAATTTGTCATATATTTAAATTTGTATATTTTTTTTTATTTTTAATGTTTTATAAAAATTATTAGGCAAAAAAATGGGGGGTCCCCCTGGCATCCCCTAGGCGTCCCCCCATCCCCCTTCAAGGGAGTCACGTTTCGTTGCCCGAAAAATGTCCCCCTGGAGTTTCCCCGAGTTTCCCCAAAAAGGGGACGTGGCGGAAACGTTTCCCCAAGAGTTTCCCTGTCCCCGGGACGTGGGGGAGCGTTGGGGACGCGTCCCCGTGGAACACTGGCTGGAACTCCTAATGCTGGCTAGGAACGGACTGCGTGTTGAGGTTGCTCCGCTGCTCAGAAAATTCTGGAAATTAGACACCGGACTCTCCTCAAAAAACCCAGAAAAACCCGCGAAGGGTTTCCAGAAATCCTGACCCCATAAATTTGCCCCCTTGGGCTTGGCACGCTGCTCTGTTAGGAAATTTGGTTCTCTGGCTGAAATGATGGAAGATGCTACTGGAGAGCCACTCAAAACCCTGGTAGGAGGTGGCTAACCTCCCCTCCAAACTCCGGACTGAAATCTGCTCTCTCTCCCACTCTCGCAACGTCTCTCCTCAACTGGACTGCGTATTCCCTCTACTACCTAAGTCAATGCTCATGAATGCTCATCAAGGATAGAGACGCTGGTCTTCGGGACAATGCATCAGCCACTACGTTGTTCTTCCCTTTGACATACTCAATGTCAAAATCATATGCCAAGATCTTGTTGACCCATTTATGTTGCCTCTCTTGCAGTTGCTTCTGCTCAAGGAAAAATCTAAGGCTGTTGTGATTTGTCCTCACCCGGAACCTATTCCCCACAAGGTACTACCAAAACTTGGCCAACGCATGCATGATGGCTAGCATCTCCTTATTGTAGATGGGGTATAATCTCTCATGTGGCAATAGCTTCCGGCTCTGAAAAGCTACGGGGTGCCCCCTCTGCATCAGTGTTGTGCCTACCCCCTCCCCTGAAGCATCACACTCCAACACAAATGGCTGCGTGAAGTCTGGCAGGGCTAATATCGAAGAGCTACTCACCACCTCCTTGAGCCTGTCAAAGGCCCTCTGCGCAGTCTTCGTCCAACTGAAAAGCCCCCTTTTTGGTGAGGTCTGTGAGGGGTGTTGCAAGCTGTGAAAATCATTTGATGAACTTCCGGTAGTAGATACAAATACCTCCGGACCTCCATCACATTCTTCGGCTCTAGCCAACCCGGATGGCCCTGATCTTCTCCTCGTTGTTATGAAACCAGCTCCAAAAATAGAAGAAAAGAGAGATCGACACCTTAGAAATAAACCGATTCGAGGGGGCAACCTCCAATACATTACATAAATGAACAATTCTTGGATGATACAAATGACAAAACCTCCTTTCTATATATAGGAGTCCATGGGGCCACAATGTAATCCTAGCCGACCTAACAATAATAATGTAAAGACACAATAATAACAATATGGGGGTTACAGGGGTACAACAATAACAATAAGGGGGTTACACTAACAACAATAAGGGACTGTACTAGTAATATAGGGACCTAACATGCTCCTCTCCTTCAAAAAAGTGTTGTCCTCAACGCTTGAGTAGCTCCGAGTGCTTCTGTATAAAATTCTCATCCTCCCATGTAGAATCTTCAGTGGGTAAGTTCTTCCATTTGATGAGATACTCTGAAATTGATCGATTTCGTAGCTGTCGAGTTCTTGTTTCCATAACTGCTTCAGGGTCCAATATGGTTTTTCCTTCCTCATCAAGTTTTGGCAATATTGTTTGAAATGGAAGTTTGTCCCCTACAACCTTCTTTAAGCATGAAACATGGAAAACTGGATGCACTCGCGAAGAAGCAAGAAGCTCCGATTTGTATGCCATAGTACCAATCTTTTGCAACACCTTGTAAGGACCATAGTACTTTGGCGATAATTTCTTATCCTTCTTAGCTTGCTTGAGGGACATTTGTTTGTATGGTTGTAGCCGTAAAAATACCCAGTCTCCTACATCAAAACTTCTCTCACTAAGATGTTGATATGCCTGTTGTTTCATTCGATTTTGTGTCAAATTTAAATTATCCTTTAAGAGTTGGAGAACTTCTTGTTGATGCTCGATGTGATCTTCCACTGCTTGAAACTTAGAATTTTCCCTTAAAGAAGATATGATGGACGGTGGATGATATCCATAAAGTGCCATAAATGGGGTCATTTTTGCTACAGCATGGAAGGAAGTGTCATACCACCATTCAGCGAGAGGTAACCACCTGACCCATTGTGCTTGCTTATCAGATACAAAACAACAAAGATATTCTTCCAAACATTTATTCACTATCTCAGTTTGACCATTGGATTGAGGATGATAAGATGAGCTATGAGCTAGTTGAGTACCCAAACAAGAAAATAATTTCATCCAAAAATTTCCTGTAAAAATGGGATCTCTGTCACTTACAATAATCTTCGGGTTTCCATGTAGCTAGTGAATTGTTTCCATAAATGCAGTAGCAACTGTACTTGCTTTAAATGGATGAGATAATGCACAAAAGTGCGCATACTTGGTAAATCTATCAACTACCACCATGATGACACTCTTTCCTTCGGACTTAGGTAAACCTGTGATAAAATCCATTGAAATCTCCTCCTAGCGTTGACCTGGAATGGATAAAAGTTGTAGAAGACCCGGGGTCTTAATTGTCTCAACTTTATTTTGCTGGCAAACCAAACATTTCGCCACGAACTTTTGAATATCAGATTTAAGGCCATCCCAAAAAAATTCTTTCTTCACCCTGTGATAAGTTTTTAAAAATCCCGTGTCCCCCAAAAGGAGAAGTCTGCAATTCCAAAAGAATCTTTTGTTTTAGTTGGGAATTCTTGCAGATATATAAGCGATATTTGTACCATAAGGAATCATTTTTCCAACTAAATGTACTAGGATCTTGCTGCAACTTTTGAATGAGTGTCCACACTTCTTCGTCCTTCTTCCATTCATCCCTTGCTTCGGTTATCCAATCTGGTTGGATAATAGAAATGGCACAAAGCAATGCTTCCACCTTTTCATTCTTTCTTGAGAGTGCATCTGCAACAACATTTAGCTTCCCTTTTTTGTAGATTATTTCAAAGTCATAACCCAACATCTTTGTGACCCATTTTTGCTGCTCTTCTGAAGATATTCTTTGTTCCAAAAAGTGTTTAAGACTATCATGATCATTTTTTACCTTGAATTGTCTTCCCATTAGGTAAGTTCTCCATTTCTTTAGTGCATGCAGTATTGCTAACATTTCCTTCTCATAAATAGGTTTCTGTAAATACTTTCCTTTGATTGGACGACTTTCAAAAGCAATGGGTCTTCCTTCCTGCATTAAAACTGCACCAATTCCATTTCCCGAGGCATCACATTCCATAATAAAGGTTTTTGTGAAGTCTGGTGTAGCTAAGACCGGTGCTAGGCACATTGCCTCTTTAAGACGTTCAAAGGCCTTAGTTGCTTCAGGAGTCCATGAAAATGCATCTTTCTTCAATAATGTTGTTAGAGGTGCTGCTATTCTCCCATAATTCTAACAAACTTGCGATAATACCATGTTAACCCGAGAAATCCTCGCAACTTCTTTATGGTTGTGGGGACTTTCCATTCCTTAATGGCTTTAATTTTGTTAGGGTCTTCTTTAACACCCTCGTGAGATACAATATGACCCAGATATTCCACCTCTTGTACTCCAAAGAAACATTTGGATTTTTTTGCATATAATTGTTTCTCCTGCAATAGTTTGAGCACCCTGTCAACATGTTCAACATGATCCTTCCAAGACCTGTTGTAGATTAGTATATCATCAAAAAGTACTAGCACAAATTTTCTAAGGAAGGGTTTGAAAATGGAATTCATCAACCCTTGAAATGTAGAAGGTACATTGGTAAGGCCAAAAGGCATGACCAAAAATTCATAATGACCCTCATGAGTTAGAAATGCTATTTTCGGAATATCTTCAGTCTTCATTCTAATTTGATGATATCCTGAATGAAGATCCAACTTGGTAAAATAAATTGCTCCATGTAATTCATCAATCACAGGAATAGAAAATTTATCTTTAATAGTGAGCTTATCCAACTTGGTAAAATAAATTGCTCCATGTAATTCATCCAATAATTCATCAATCACAGGAATAGAAAATTTATCTTTAATAGTGAGCTTATTGACCTCCCTATAATCCGAACACATGCACCATGATCCATCCTTCTTGTGCACCAATACTACAGGAGCAGAGAAAGAACTTTGACTAGGTTGAATTATACCTGCCTCTAACATTTCTGCAATCATACGTTCAATTTCGCTCTTTTGGAAGTAAGGATATCTATAAGGCCTGATGTTTGGAGGAACACTTCCCGGAATCAAATGAATAGCATGATCATGATCACGAATAGGTGGGAGTCCTTTGGGAGTTTCAAACACCTTGGAATGATTGTCCAAGACTTGTTGGAGATCTGCAGAAATAGATGATTGTGATGTTGGAACTTCTAGTGAGCATAATTGTGCAATTACGCCTCGCTGTTCTTTCTTTAGAAGCTTTGTCATGACATTAGAGCTTATTATCCTTCCTGGCTTCCCCGCAATACCCCGTAATTCGACTTCCTTTCCTTCTGAAAAAAATTTCAAGAAAAGTTCTTGAAAATTAAAAGCTACCGTCCCCAAAGATTGTAACCCTTGTACTCCTAGTACAACATCAACACCTCCCATAGGAATGGAAAGCATTGGACTATTCAATACATATTCCCCCATGGTTAGCTTGATATTATGGCATTTTCCAGAGCAATTTATAGTTCCTCCATTTGCAACCATCACTTGACATTCTGGTGCCGGGTATAGGAAACAATTTAATTCCTTGGCTACCTTACAATGAATAAAATTATGGGTGCTACCTGAATCAATCAACACTATTACCTTTTTCTTCTTGATTTGTCCTTGTATCTCGAGAGTTTGAGGAGTGGTAATTCCTGCCAGTGCATTACACGATATGGTCGGATTCATTTCTTCCTCTTCTAGGGTTGGTTCCCGGTGTATATCCTCTTCTTGTTCATTTTCTTCTTCCTCTTCACAATCTATGTAAAATAATTTCTTCTTAGCACACTTATGACCTTTAGTGTATTTGCTATCACAACTGTAGCAAAGCCCTTTTGCTCTTTTTTCTTTCAATTGTTGTGGTGTCAACCTTGTAGGTTGTGGAAATCTAGGAGTAGCAACACTTCCCTCTTTATAGAAGTGAGTGGTAGGCTTCCTTGTCGCCATAATTTTACATTCAATTTTTCTTGCCAACCTGAATGCCTTCTCCAATGAATCAGTTTCCAAAACACGAACTTCATGTTGGATGTTATCCTTTAAAGTACCTATGAAGAGATCAATCCTATGTTCCTCTGGAATATCAGTTACCCTTATATTCAATTTTTGAAAGTCCTCAATGTGCTCCCCCATTAAACCCTTTTGTTTGAGATTTATCAATTGGCTAAAGAAGGTGTTGCTCTTTGTATCCTCATAATGTGCTATCATTTCCTCCATAAAAATTGACCAAGTGACAATTTTTTTACGGGAGAAAAGCCATCGATACCATACAATGTATTTTGTTCTAAATGTAAAGTTGCAATCCATACCTTTTGTGCGTTTTGCACATTATTGAGATCAAAATATTGCTCCATCTATAGTATCCATGTTACGGGATCCTTGTGTTAAAATTGGAAAACTAGGTCCAAAATCCATGTTGTGATGCTCAGATGAAGACACCAATATTTTTATTGGGTTCCTCTTTCGGAGAGGTGCAAGATTGATCTAAAAATCATCTTGATCCGATGAGCAGAACATTTATTTTGAATTTATTTTTAATACTTTCAAAATATGTGCAGGTCGGCCTTAAGGTTTTACACCCCCAGCAAATGTGTCACACCCTCAGTGATTGATATAAATAAAGTCAATGTTGGAGGACATTTCACTATCTCATCCTCACATATCATCTCTCCTCTTCTGATTGGTTCAAGCTCCTTGGAGGCAGTTTTCAGTTCACACGTGGGAAAGAAGGACGAAGAGAATTCTGCTGCAGCTAGGGTTTCCACGCAGGTTTGACTAGTGTTGACTTTGGTCAACTCATGGTCCAAAGGAGCTAATTTTTGGTGCAGACTTCGATTTATGCAGGCCATACATTTTGGCACAAGAATCGAGGTCAAAGGTTGACCGAAGACAGAGTTGTGTTGACTTTTACTTGTTGATGTTTTGCGTTGACTTTTCTGGGTTGCGTTGACTTTGAGTTGATCGCGTGGCTGTTTTGAGAGTTGTTGTGACACATGCTGGGTTGACTGACCAAGGAGACTTTGCTAGCTGAAGCATCCTGTTGACCGTCGTAACGCACCAACACATTATCTGTTTCTGGTTTGTCTTCTGTTGATCTACTGGTATTTCTATCAACGATTTACTTGATTGTTTATGTGATTGCTATAGTGAAAGTAAAGTTGCATCAAGCATAGAACATCTACATAAATTTACATGGTATCAGAGCTAAGGTGAATACAAGCCCTATTTAGCAATCATCGAAGAAAAAAATGGGTTCCACAAACTATGGCTTCAAGGAGGATGACAAATTGACTAGGAAGGATGACTTCCATGCTTGGAAGATGATATTGGATCTTAAATTGGAAGACCAAGATGTCATGGACTATGTGCAGGGTAAAATCCAAAATCCTCCATCCACTGCTACTGTTGCTGCCAAAATAAAGTACAAGAAGGGGGAGATCAAAGCAAAGCTGATGATCAGGTAATCCATTCATAAGAGTCTGGTGGCCTACATCTCTGAGCTAGGCACATCCAAAGAGATGTATGTAATATCCCTGTTTAGGGCAGCCCTGTTGAGGGTGAGCCCTGCCACATGTCCGAGGTCTGCGACATTGTTTAGCTGCGGGGCTGTTTAGCTGTCGTCCTCGAGATGCTCCGGTGGGCTGTTGAGCTCACCCTTAACACCCTGGGATGCCGCCCTCAATAACAGTCCAGGCTTTTGGTGTAGTGGTTGGGCCTTTGTGGTATCAGAGCATAGATCTAGCTCAGCCTGTGGAGCTAGTAGTCTATGACACCGGGGGAGAAGCCCTACATCTGCTACAGAGGTAGGAAGTTCAGGGATCTTGAGCGTAGGTTGGAGAACACCTACGGAGAGGGAGACTGTGTTCAGGTGGTGGACACAGAACAGGAGGAGCCTGTGGTGGATGCAGAGCAGGAGGAGCCTGTGGTAGACGCAGAGCAGGAGGAGTCGATGGCTGATGACAGTGATGCAAAACAGTTTGGGGAAGTGCTCCTCAGATCAGTACAAGATCTGGCGAGGCAGATCGAGGTGATGGGGCAGAGATTCATCGCTGTGGAGGCTAGACAACGTGAAACCCCAAGCGGTTTCCAGATTGGTGAGGGATCAGGTACATCCCACCATTTCCCGGAGCGTATTGCCACTCAGCGTGATGCCACCCAGCACCAGGCATCACATGCACCTACACGCTCTACCATGCCCACTTTCTAGGAGCAGACACAGGGGCAGGAGCCCAGCAGGAGACAGAGCCCGGCCATATGGGCGATTATTTTGCAGAGTATCAAGCCTATGGGCAGGAGTTCAGCGATGCTCTCTCGTTCAGAGACTTTGTTCAGCTCCAACGAGACAGTAGACGCCACGACCACCATAGAGGGCACCGGCATTATCATGATGGAGATACCCACCGCACAACTAGCAGATTCCACTTGCCTACGTTTGATGGTTCATCAAACAGTTCGGCAAAGTCTTGGGTAGAGAAGCTGGACATCTATTTCCAACTCAACCAGATGTCAGAGACGGAGGCCATCAAGGTGGCGACATTACATTTGAATGGTGAGGCCCAGGACTGGTGGTTCCATGGGATGGTTACACTCGGACATTCCACAGTGACGACTGTTGGAAATGTTGTCATTGATGGCAAAGGAGTTGGCAAAGGAGGAGCTTGCAAAGGAAATGACAAAGGAGGAACACCTGACACAACAACAAGGCAGTAGAGAGGTAGCAGAGGCAGCAAAAAGAGAAGCAAGGAGCAGTGAAGCAGTGAATTGAAGCAGAGACAAGCAGTAAATTGAAGCAGAGTTGTCCAGAGACAGAGTAGGAGAAAACGGCCATCAAATAGAAAATCTGGCCAATTAAGAAGAATAAGTGAATGTTCTTGTAGATGGTTACATTTGTATATAATGTTGAGCGATTGCTTCTAAATTCTCTGTGAATTATATGTATATTCTTGATTGAATTCAATAGGAAGGATTGTTACTGACAGATGGGATTATGCCTATGTAGACTGCTTGAATTTATTGTGAAAGCGTGAATTTGTTACTCATGGTCTGTAAACATCATAAGCTCTGTGGAAGGGGTAGATTTGTGAATCTGTATAAGATATCGAGTTGCCACGATACAGTAAGCAATGGGGAATGTATAACCTGATGAAGCAGTGTGGTATAATATGCGAAGGAGTCGTGTTGAAACATTGATGAATCAAAGGGTTAGAATATAAATTGACGGAACCTTGAGCCGAGTCATATGGTGGTAGCCCAGAAGAATCGAAGCATTTGCTGTGTATGGACAGAAGCGAGTTTCATTGAAGGCGAAGAGCGGAATTCATATATATAAGCGAGACGGAACCCTGAGCCAAAAGGAAGACGGAACTCGGTAGCGGAGCGCAAAGTTGGGCGGAACCACGAAGAGTGAACAGTAAAGGTGGTTTATGGTTTTCATCGCACCACCTTCAATGGGCAAGCGGTATTCAAGAGTTTGGGAGTGATTCCATAGAATGAGCGACACGCGTCCCTGAACGAATCTGCAAAACCGCCATCACTGCGCGCCATCGCACGTTAATGTTCAACCAAGGAAGCCGCGCGATATTGTTGAGCACCGTCGATCTGGAGGGGAGCCATCGGACGGTGGCCGTATGAGGAAGGTGCGCGAAAGATAACCACGGTATGGTGCGAGTATGTGATTGGGTCGTTGATTATATATGTGGGCCCCAGTTTAAATTATATTGATTGGGACTTTTCAAGTTAATGTTTGCGGGTTTAACCAAGTTTTGTTTAAATTAAATATAAATTATGACGAAGAGCGATTAGGCCATCACTTTGAATGTTATTCCAAAGTTGGTGATATTTGTCATGGTCGAGCTCAGAAATTGTAACCAGAGTGCGAACTAAAAGAAGTGTTGAGCAAAAAATTCACCATATATGTGATGTGTGGAAACCTGGTTGTTTAACCAATGTTAAATTGATTGGTCCGAGTTGATTCGACTATGGTTTAAGCCATAGATTCTTCAAGGAGGTAAACTTCAGCATAAATTCGAAATAGTATAAGTCGGGTTTTTTTATTATGGTTTAACCACAGTTTTGAAGATGCCGAGAGTTGATTAAACCAAAGATTATATTGTTGATGGTTCATGATAAAGGTGGTGAGTACTAATATATTCGGGTCGTTAAAAAGGTTTTAATAAAAACGCCAAGAGTTATTTTTGTTTGATTAAAAGGCAGTTGTATATATAGTAGTTATATAACTGCAATGAACAGGGAACTGAATAAAAGTGAAAACGAAAAAGAGAGTGAGTTTGGATGTATGAGGAAGAAAAAGAGGAAGAGAGGAGTGTTATTCGAAATATACACTGTAATTGAATGAAAGGTTTTAACTGTTTATATTGTTTTTGATGTAATTGGCAAGTTTCCAGAGAAAGATAAAATCCTACTGTAAAGTTGAAATGGTACATTTTCTATGAGTAAATTGATAAAAGAGAAGAGAATGGAGAATTGAAGAAAAAGAAATAATCAAGCAGATATGAAGATTGGAGTGCAGTAAAAGAAATCAAAGGTACAGAACAGAGCTGATATCCAAGGTAAATCAACAAATGTTTCTTTATGAAAAAGAGGGAGTTGAAGCTTCCTTGCAAGTTGTAGCTTGCAGAATTTGAGGTTGGAGCCTCCTGTAGGTTGGTGCTTACAGAAAACCAGTGGTGAGAGGGAGTTGGAGCTTGCCTTTACATCACAGCAATAATAAGATGTGGTTTTCTCCCTTTATGGGTTTCCACGTATATCTGGTGTCTCTGTGCATGATGTTTATGTGTTGATCTGGTTTATCTAATCTGCTTAATACTTGATGTTGTCATATTAAGTCTATTGTTACATTATATTAATACTTGTTGCTCACATTCTAAGACTACTCATATATTAAGTTGAATATGAAATGAAGGTGTAAATAAGTTTTATGAAAAAGTTTTAAAAGTCCATGAATGTGTTAAACTGATTCCCCCCTCACCCCCCCCCCCCCCTCTCAGTTTAACTAAGGGTTCAACAATTGGTATTAGAGCAGGTTCATTTTTGTAGCAGTTTAACAACTGAAAGGAGATCCTAGGTTCTTGAGATGGCTAGTCAAGAAGGATCCTCAACGAACAAAGCTCCTTTTTTCTCTGGTGCAAATTATGCCTTCTGGAAAATCAGAATGAGAACATACATAATGTCCTTAGGATAGAGGTTTGGGCTGCTGTGGAATTTGGATATGATTCTAAGGCAAATGTCTCAGAGAAAGAAGCCAAACAAGATTTTGTGGCTAATGCAAAGGAAATGAATGCAATCTTGAATGGACTGTGTGAGGCAGAATTCATCAAAGTAATGCACAGTGAGACTGCCAAAGAAATGTGGGAAACTCTAGAAAATATTCATGAAGGAGACAAAAAGGTGAAAACTGCTAAACTTCAAGTCTATAGAGCCCAGTTTGAAAATTTAAAGATGAATGATGATGAAGATATTGCTAGTTTCTTTTTAAGGGTTGTAGAAATTGTCAATAATATGAAAGCACTAGGTGAAACCATGCAAGAATGTGTAATTGTTCAAAAGATCCTAAGATCTTTGCCATCTAGTTTTAATCCCAAGGTCTCTGCCATAGAAGAAATAGCAGATTGGGAAACCTTGACCATGAATCATCTTCTTGGAAAACTAACAGTGTATGAGATGAGACTGCCACAGAAGAAGTCAAGTGTAAGGGAGGAAGCTTTTAAGGCAGAGAAGAAGAAAGAAGAAAAAGATGAGATAGGCTCCTGTTCTGATGAAGAAGAGGCCAAATTTATCAGGAAGTTGGATAAAGGCTCAGGTAAGTATAAAGGTAAACTTCCATTTAAATGTTTCAATTGTGGAAGAGTTGGACATTATGCTTCTAAATGTCCTTATAAGAAAACAAAGAATCAAGCTCAGGAATCAGAGAAGACCATATCTAAGAACTGGCAGAAAGGGAAGAAATTCAATAGAAAATCTTTCTATGCTCAGCAAGACAGTAGTGCATCAGAAGACTCAGCTGAATTCTCAAGTGAAGAAGGAACATCAGAATTTGTTTTGATAGCTATAGAAGGGTTGGAAGAATGTTTTTTAGAAGATGAGGAAGAAGGTGAAGTGGACCTTGAGGGGGAGCTAAGAAGTGCCTTGGAGGAAATTGACAGACTAAAACTGAAGTGCAGAAAACAAAAAGACATTCTTCTCAAATACGTGAGAGAGGAACAAAAATCAGAAGCCCTCATTCAGTTGAAAGTAGAGCTTGAAGAAGCCAAGAAGGTAGAAGATATTTTTCTTAAGCAGATCAAGGATAAAACTCAAGAACAAGAGAAGTTGGAAGAAGAAGTAGTGAGCCTAAGAAAGAACTTAGAAAAGGCCCAAAGAGAACTATTAATGAATACACCTCTAATGAAAGGCTCAAGGCAGTTGGATCATATTCTAAATGCACAAAGGTCACCTCTGATCAAAACTGGGATAGGCTATGAAGGAGAATCAAGCAAAGACAAAGAAAAAGAAAACAGAAATATTATTTTTGTAAAAGCAGATGAGAATATCCAAGCAGCTCAGAAGATTTCAAAGGAAGAAGAATCCTGCAATAAAGTAGATAAAAATCAGAAGGAAGCTCAAATGACAAAGGATGAAGTAAATAAACTGTCAACTGAAAAAACCTTGCATATTCCTGAGTATGTCAAATTTGAAAGTTATCAAAGGAGATTTTTTCCTTCTATGAAAAATGCTACTTGTTATTCCTGTCACAAATTAGGACACATTGCTGCATATTGTTATACAAGAAGAATAAATACAAACCAGCAAAGGATGCAAACAGTAAAAAATTTTACTCAAGCAGGAAGATGGAGAAGACAACCTTTTGTCAGGTATGCAAATTGTTTTTATGGATACTGTTTTTATTGTAATGATTTTGGCCATAAAATCATAGAATGCAAGAAATATGAACAAAGTTTGTTGTTCAAAACCTCAAGAAGGTTTATGAATCATGGAGAGTTTATTCCTACTTATAATCCTGCTAAGGATATGTCCAAATGTTGTGTATGCAATAAAAGTGGACATATGTCTTCCAAATGTTCTCTAAGAGAGTGTAGTTCATCATCTCAGAAAAGATACCAAACAAGAGGATGCTTGCAGTGGAAAAAGAAAGTGAATAAATGTGACTTGGCTCTAATAGCTCAAGATCTAAAAAGCCAGTGGTATTTGAACAGTGGTTGCTCAAAGCATATGTCAGGAGATAGAAGCAAGTTTATAACCTTTGACGAAAAAAAATTTGGAAATGTTACTTTTGGAAATGATAAAGCAGGAAAGATCAAAGGAAGAGGCTCAGTTAGTCTGGACAATGGTAGAGGAAAAGCCCAGGATGTACTATCTGTGGATGGGCTGAAAGCAAATCTGTTGAGTGTTAGTCAAATGCGTGATAAAGGCTGTGAAGTTCTTTTTAGAGCTCAAGACTGTGAAGTAAGATCAAGCACCACTGGAAAAACCCTGATCAAAGGTGTTCGAACGGAAAGCAATGTCTATGTAGTAAAAGAAGAAAATGAAGCATGTCATCTTAGCAAATTTGAGGAGTCTTGGTTGTGGCATAGGAGATTGGGACACCTAAACTTTGATCATATCATAAGTCTAAGCAAAAAGAATGCAGTCAGAGATATGCCAGTCATCAAGAAGCCTTCAAATACAATATGTAAATCCTGTCAGCTAGGTAAGCAGACCCATACATCCTTTAAAACCAAAGAGAAGTTATCTACAAGCAGACCTCTTCAATTTGTTCACATGGATTTGTGTGGGCCTTCAAGAACTAAAACACCAAGTGGAGAATCCTATTTCATGCTAATAATAGACGATTTTTCTAGAATGACATGGGTTGCATTTCTCAAACACAAATCGGAAGCATTTGAGAAATTCAAAATATCCAAGGCTTTGGCAGAAAATCAAACAGGATGCAAGCTAAAGTGCATCAAATCAAACAGAGGAGGTGAATTTACAGATTATGTTTTTGCGGATCTATGCAATGAGCATGGGATAAAGCAACAGTTCACAATTGTAGGAACACCTCAGCAAAACGGAGTGGCAGAGAGACAGAACAGGTCTGTACAACAGATTGCCAGAGCCATGATGCAAGAAAGTAACATTCCTCAAACCTTTTGGGCAGAAGCAGTACACACAGTTGTGCATATCCTAAACAAAGCTCATTTAAGACCAAACAGTGACAAGGCTCCTTATGAATTATGGCATGGTAAACCTGCATCAATCAAGCATTTTAGAGTTTTTGGAAGTAAGTGTTTTATAAAGAATAATGATGAAAATTTGGGAAAGTTTGATGCAAAAGCAGATGAAGGAATATTCTTAGGATATGCATCTAAGAGTAAAGGTTATAGGTGCTACAACAAAATACTTCACAAAATTGTAGAAAGTATTGATGTAAGATTTGATAAAGAAATATCAGACAAATTAAGAAGTACAGATTGCAGCAATTCTCCGGAAGTTCATGAAGAAGAGAATCAAGATGATGATGGAATAAACAAGCCAATAGAAGATACATATCTAAGATCAAAAAGCTCCTCAAGATACATTCAGAAGAATCATCCAAAAGATCAAATCATTGGGGACAAGAGTGTAGGTGTACAAACAAGAAGACAGCTAACCGAACAGACTGAAGAGGTATACCTCGCAATGTTGTCACAAATAGAGCCAAAGAAGTTTGAAGAAGCCAGCAAAGACAAACATTGGGTAAATGCCATGAATGAAGAATTGGACCAAATTGAGAAGAACAACACTTGGGAACTAGTTCCAAGACCCAGTGAGAAAAATGTCATTGGCTCAAAATGGGTATTCAAAAATAAGATGAATGAACAAGGACAGGGAATCAGGAATAAAGCTAGACTTGTGTGAAAGGGATATTCACAGGTTGAAGGACTTGATTATGATGAAACATTTGCCCCTATAGCTAGAATGGAAGCTATTAGACTGTTTTTAGCTTTTGCTTGCCATCATGACTTCAAGGTATATCAAATGGATGTGAACTCTGCCTTCTTGAATGGAGATTTAGAGGAAGAAGTCTACATGGAGCAACCGGAAGGGTTCTCCTTAACAGATAATGTAGACTATGTTTGCAGATTAAAGAAAGCATTATATGGGCTGAAACAAGCTCCTCGAGCATGGTATTCAAGGCTGGACAAATACTTGCAAAAACAAGGGTTCAAGAAAGGGGGAGTAGACAGCAACTTGTACATAAAAGTAAATGAAGATGAACTTTTGATTGTAGTGGTGTATGTAGATGATATCATGTTTGGAAGCAGCAAAGATGAGTTAACAAAAGGATTTGTCGAAGAGATGAAATCAGAGTTTGAAATGTCTATGATTGGAGAGCTTACCTTCTATTTAGGACTACAAATTCAACAAAAGAGCACAGGCACATTTATCTCACAAGAAAAATACTTAAAAGAGATGATGAAAAGATTTAAAATGGAGGATTGCAAACCTGTATCAACTCCCATGACTACTAGATGCAAGCTTTGTGCAGAAGATGGAACAGCTGATGTAGATCAAAAACTTTACAGATCCATGGTTGGAAGTCTGTTATTTTTAACAGCTTCTACACCAGACATTGTGCTGGCTGTAGGACTTGTGGCAAGATATCAAGCAGCACCAAAACAAAATCACTTACTAGCAATTAAAAGAATATTCAAATATTTACAAGGGACTGCACATTATGGGCTATGGTATCCAAAAGGCAAAACCTTCATTTTGACAGCATATACAGATGCAGATTGGGCCAGCTGTGTTGATGACAGGAAAAGCACAAGTGGAGGTGCATTCTATTTAGGAGAGAGTCTGGTGGCATGGCTAAGCAAGAAAAAAACATCTATTTCTCTATCCACAGCAGAAGCAGAATACATAGCAACAGCAACATGTTGTACACAAGTCATGTGGATGAAGCAAACCCTCCAAGACATGAAGGTAAGCATTGATGAACCTATTTCAATCAAATGTGATAATACAAGTGCTATAAGTATTTCTAAAAATCCTGTGCTTCATTCAAAAACTAAACATATTCCAATCAAGTATCATTTTCTCAGAGAACAAGTAGCTCAAAAAGTAGTAAAGTTGGAATATGTGCCAACAAAAGAACAGACAGCAGATATATTTACAAAACCTCTTGCTAGAGAACTATTTGAATATTTGAGAGATAGACTAGGGGTAGTATATGTAGATGCTACTCTCTGATATGAAGAGAGAGCATAGTTTCAGGGGGAGAACAGAAACGACAATATCATTCCAGGGGAAGATCAGCCAGTAAGGAAAGCATAAAATAGGTCCTCAAGATCAAAAGCTTATGGAAAGAGTACATCCAGCATAACAGAGTCAATGAAAAGGCTACAGAGTAACTCAGAGAGAGGAAATGCAGAAAGCAAACTAGGAAATGAGCAACCCTTTGCCATTAATGTCAAAGGGGGAGGAAAAGCAAAAAAGTGCTTCTGAAAAGAAAGCAGAGGTTATTGCCATCAATTCCAAAGGGGGAGACTGTTGGAAATGTTGTCATTGATGGCAAAGGAGTTGGCAAAGGAGGAGCTGGCAAAGGAAATGACAAAGGAGGAGCACCTGACACAACAACAAGGCAGCAGAGAGGTAGCAGAGGCAGCAAAAAGAGAAGCAAGGAGCAGTGAAGCAGTGAATTGAAGCAGAGACAAGCAGTAAATTGAAGCAGAGTTGTCCAGAGACAGAGTAGGAGAAAACGGCCATCGAATAGAAAATCTGGCCAATTAAGAAGAATAAGTGAATGTTCTTGTAAATGGTTACATTTGTATATAATGTTGAGGGATTGCTTCTAAATTCTCTGTGAATTATATGTATATTCTTGATTGAATTCAGTAGGAAGGATTGTTACTGACAAATGGGATTATGCCTATGTAGACTGCTTGAATTTATTGTGAAAGCGTGAATTTGTTACTCATGGTCTGTAAACATCATAAGCTCTGTGGAAGGGGTAGATTTGTGAATTTGTATAAGATATCGGGTTGCCACGATACAGTAAGCAATGGGGAATGTATAACCTGATGAAGCAGTGTGGTATAATATGCGAAGGAGTCGTGTTGAAACATTGATGAATCAAAGGGTTAGAATATAAATTGACGGAACCTTGAGCCAAGTCATATGATGGTAGCCCAGAAGAATCGAGGCATTTGCTGTGTATGGACAGAAGCGAGTTTCATTGAAGGCGAAGAGCGGAATTCATATATATAAGCGAGACGGAACCCTGAGCCAAAAGGAAGACGGAACCCGGTAGCGGAGCGCGAAGTTGGGCGGAACCACGAAGAGTGAACAGTAAAGGTGGTTTATGGTTTTCATCGCACCACCTTCGACGGGCAAGCAGTATTCAAGAGTTTGGGAGCGATTCCATATAACGAGCGACACGCGTCCCTGAACGAATCTGCAAAACCGCCATCACTGCGCGCCATCGCACGTTAATGTTCAACCAAGGAAGCCGCACGATATTGTTGAGCGCCGTCAATCTAGAGGGGAGCCATCGGACGGTGGCCGTATGAGGAAGGTGCGCAAAAGATAACCACGGTACGATGCGAGTATGTGACTGGGTCGTTGATTATATATGTGGGCCCCAGTTTAAATTATATTGATTGGGACTTTTCAAATTAATGTTTGTGGGTTTAACCAAGGTTTGTTTAAATTAAATATAAATTATGACGAAGAGCGATTGGGCCATCACTTTGAATGTTATTCCAAAGTTGGTGATATTTGTCATAGTCGAGCTCAGAAATTGTAACCAGAGTGCGAACTAAAAGAAGTGCTAAGCAAAAAATTCACCATATATGTGATGTGTGGAAACCTGGTTGTTTAACCAATGTTAAATTGATTGGTCCGAGTTGATTCGACTATGGTTTAAGCCATAGATTCTTCAAGGAGGTAAACTTCAGCATAAATTCGAAATAGTATAAGTCGAGTTTTTTTATTATTGTTTGACCACAGTTTTGAAGATGCCGAGAGTTGATTAAACCAAAGATTATATTGTTGATGGTTCATGATAAAGGTGGTGAGTACTAATATATTCGGGTCGTTAAAAAGGTTTTAATAAAAACGCCGAGAGTTATTTTTGTTTGATTAAAAGGCAGTTGTATATACAGCAATTATATAACTGCAATGAACAGGGAACTGAATAAAAGTGAAAACGAAAAAGAGAGTGAGCTTGGATGTATGAGGAAGAAAAAGAGGAAGAGAGGAGTGTTATTCGAAATATACACTGTAATTGAATGAAAGGTTTTAACTGTTTATATTGTTTGTGATGTAATTGGCAAGTTTCCAGAGAAAGATAAAATCCTACTGTAAAGTTGAAATGGTACATTTTCTCTGAGTAAATTGATAAAAGAGAAGAGAATGCAGAATTGAAGAAAAAGAAATAATCAAGCAGATATGAAGATTGGAGTGCAGTAAAAGAAATCAAAGGTACAGAACAGAGCTGATATCCAAGGTAAATCAGCAAATGTTTCTTTATGAAAAAGAGGGAGTTGAAGCTTGCAGAATTTGAGGTTGGAGCCTCCTGTAGGTTGGTGTTTACAGAAAACCAGTGGTGAGAGGGAGTTGGAGCTTGCCTTTACATCACAGCAATAATAAGATGTGGTTTTCTCCCTTTATGGGTTTCCACGTATATATGGTGTCTCTGTGCATGATGTTTATGTGTTGATCTGGTTTATCTAATCTGCCTAATACTTGATGCTGTCATATTAAGTCTGTTGTTACATTATATTAATACTTGTTGCTCACATTCTAAGACTACTCATATATTAAGTTGAATATGAAATGAAGGTGTAAAAAAGTTTTATGAAAAAGTTTTAAAAGTCCATGAATGTGTTAAACTGATTCACCCCCCCCCCTCTCAGTTTAACTAAGGGTTCAACAACGACATATGCCAAGTTCACCAGGAGATTGATAGAGAGGTTTGACCGGAGGGATCCGGAACAGCGCTTTGTTGAGCTGACGAGGCTCAAACAGATTGGGAGCCCAGAGACATACATTGCAGACTTCTTGAGGGTTTCAGTGATGGTGTCAGATCTATCCGTGACGCGGATGATCTACATGTTTGTTGAGGGGTTAGCAGAGCCACTTCGAGGTCTAGTCAGATCTACTAGACCAGCCACACTCCAGGATGCTATTAGCAGGACCCGGGATTTACAGGATGCCTTACCCAGGACCCGGACACCTTACCCCCAGAGACAGGCTTTCCAGCCCAAGGGGAAGGATGTGAGGATTCTGCCTCCAAAGGGGAATCCAAGATGGGCACAGATGGATGATGATGCCAGGAGGGAGCTGAAGAAGAAGCGGTTGTGCTTTACCTGTTAGGAGTCGTGGGCACCGGAACATAGATGTGCTGCTGGCAAAGCACATTTTATTGAGGTCTTCTCCGAGAGCAACGGGGAAGAGGATGAGGAGGATGACGTGGAGGCAGGAGACAGTCATGCAACGCAGGATCCTTTGCCACCTCCACCACCACCAGCAGGTGGTGCGGCTTTTGCACCTACCAGAGGGGCCCTTGCAGCATTGGAGGAGTTCCTAAGTATTTGACACTGCATGTACGGGGGACAGTATGTGGCCAACGAGTATCAGTTTTGGTTGACAGTGGAGCAACCCACAACTTCATCGATGCACAAATGGTTGAGCGGAGAGGTATACAGACAGAGAGCTTCGATGGATTCTCAGTTTTGGTCCCAGGAGATTAGACCATGATGTGTGCTTGTTATGTTCCAAAGTTGTCAGTGACGATGGGCACCTATACACTGACCGACCACTTTTTCGTGGTCATTATTCCGGACACCAACATGGTACTGGGTGTTCAGTGGCTTATCGTTCTAGGGAAGGTCGTGATAGATTGGAAGGCCCTAGAGATGGAGTGGGATGATGAGAAGACAGGGAGGCATGAGAAGATACGGGGACAACACACATATCCGCCTCAGACTGTTTCAGCTCATCGGATGGAGGCAGTCTTCCGGAAGGGAGACGTAGAGTGGGCAGTGGAGTTGTGTGCATCAGAGGCAGGGACTACAGGGCAGATAGTGCACCCAGAGATACAGTCCATCCTTGACAGGTATGCCACACCATTGAGATTCCGCCAGAACAACCACTGGACTGGGGGTTTGAGCACACCATTGAGCTTGAGCAAGGCATACAGGCAGTGATTACTACCCCCTATAGGCATCCCAAGGCCTATCGGGATGAGATCGAGCGGGCCATCCAAGAGTTGCTGGCACTTGGGCACATTCGGCCGAGCACAAGTCCTTTTGCTTCTTCCGTGGTGTTGGTGAAGAAGAAGGACAGCACATTGAGGATGTGCATTGACTACAAGGCCCTGAACAAGAAGACCCTGAAGAAAAGGTACCCCATACCCAGGATCGATGAGTTGATGGATGAGTTGAGAGGAGCACAGTTCTTCTCAAAGATTGATTTGGGATTTGGGTACCATCAGATTCACGTGAGGGAACAGGACATTCCCAAGACCACCTTCAGGTGTCACTATGGGCACTTTGAGTTTTTGGTGATGCCCTTTGGGCTAACCAACGCCCCAGCGACATACCAGTCCTGCATGAATCACATCTTCCGCAGTCACTTGAGGAAGTTTGTGTTGGTGTTCTTTGACGATATTCTCATTTACAGCAGGACTTGGGAGGAGCATCTCCAGCACATTGAGACAGTATTGCGCATTTTGGAGGAGCAGCAGTTCTATGCCAAGCTCTCCAAGTGTGAGTTTGGGTTGACAGAGATGTTGTACTTGGGACACATCATAGGGGTGGACGGAGTGAGAGTCCATGAGGAGAAGATCAGGGCCATCAGAGATTGGCCGGAACCGAGGAACGTGACAGAACTTCGAGGATTCATTGGCATTTGTACTTATTACGGGAAGTTCGTCAAGAGTTTCTCATAGCTTGCTGCACCCCTGACAGATCTGACGAGGAAGGGGGCATTCAATTGGTCGGATACAGCGCAGCGAACCTTTGACAAGCTCAAGGAGGTGATGAGTAGCTGCCCAGTGCTTGCATTGCCGGATTTTACGCAGCCGTTTGTTTTGGAGTGTGATGCGTCGAGAGAGGGTATCGGCGCAGTATTGATGCAGGGAGGTCACCATATAGCCTTTGAGAGTCGGAAGCTCCTTCCACATGAGAGGTTGTATTCTATATACGACAAGGAGATGCTGGCCATTATGCATGCATTGGCCAAATTCCGGCAGTATTTAGTGGGTAACAGGTTCAGGGTGAGGACTTATCACAACAACCTCAGGTTCTTTTTGGAGCAGAAACAGTTACAGGAGAGGCAGCAGAAGTGGATCAGTAAGATCCAGGCATATGACTTTGACATTGAGTATGTCAAGGGTATGAACAACGTGGTAGCAGATGCCCTTTCACGTAGACCAACCACGTTGTCTCTTATGAGCTTGGACACAAACTGGAGGGCTCGACTTTTAGTAGAGTACTCCAAGGACAGATTTGCATGTGAGGTTCTGGATGGACAGGTGGCGGATGACAGGTACAAGGTGGTCGATGAGATCATCTACTACAAGGACCGAATCTTCTTGACAGAAAGATCTCAGCTCAAGAAGAAGATACTTCAGGCATCACATGATTCACCATTGGCCGGCCATCAGGGGTTTACCAAAATCTACAGGGCCATTAGAGAGAGGTTCTCATAGAAGGGCCTCAAGGAGAACGTACTCCAGCACATCAGGGAGTGCGATGTTTGCCAGAGGAACAAGGGGAAGATGAGCCATCCCGCAGGATTATTGCAACCTCTACCCATTCCGAAGGGGAAATGGGAGAGTATTTCGATGGACTTCATCACAGGGTTGCCCATGGTGCAGGGCAAGGATTGTATCTTTGCCGTCGTTGATCGACTGACAAAGTATGCACATATTTTCGCCATATCCACACACTACACAGCAGCACAGGTGGCTGAGTTGTTCTTCAGAGAGATCTTCAGGCTACATGGTCTTCCTAAGACCATCATCAGTGACAGGGACAGCCGCTTCATGGGCGGGTTTTGGCAAGAGCTTTTCTGGTTGGTGGGGACGGAGTTGACACCAAGTACCAGTTATCACCCACAGACGGACGGACAGACGGAAATAGTTAACAAGTGGTTGGAGCGCTACTTGCGTAACTATGTTAGTCGGCAGCAGCGAGCATGGCTGAAGTGGCTGCATCTGGGGGAGTACTGCTACAACACTACACATCACATGTCCATTGGTATGTCTCCATTTTACACTTTGTATGGATATCATTCTTTGTCTTTTGTTGATGTGATGTTTGGTGCTAGCAAGGCTCTAAGAGCCAAGATTTGGATCCAAGAGAGTCAGGATATTCTCCGAGCTCTCAAGGATAATATGGCTACAGCGCAAAACCAGCAGAAGTTGTATGCTGACAGAGGTCGGGTGGAGAGACAGTTTGAGGTAGAGGACTTGGTCTACCTACGATTACAGCCATACCGACAGTCATCACTGAAGCAAAAGGGAGCTAAGAAGCTCAAGCCCTGCTTTTATGCGCCATGCAGGGTGATACGCAGGATTGGACAGGTTGCATATGAGTTGGAGCTACCCCAAGGTAGCAAGATTCATAACTTTTTTCATGTATCATGCCTGAAGAAGGCACTGGGGCAGCAGGTGACAATGACAGATGAGCTACCACCCACGGATGATGAAGGGCATTTGGTGTTGCAGCCAGAGGCTATTATTGATACCAGGGAAAGGCAACTACGGAGCAGGACGGTCCGGGAATTCTTGGTGAGGTGGAAGAATTTGTCGGATGAGGATGCCACTTGGGAGAGTGAAAAAATTTTGCAGCATCCATCACTTCAGTTGCTTGAGGACAAACAACATTTTGCCGGGGGAGACTGTAATATTCCTCATTAGCAATGGCTAATTGGAATATTCGATTTTGCTCAATTTTGCCTTCTATAGTTTATTTATAAATAAAAAGGTGAGTAAGGGGGGACATAACTCACTTTGGGAATAAAAGTCACTCCCTAGTAGCACAACGTTGTAACTTAAAGGGAGCCAAGGGGGGCCAAGGACCACATAGAGAGGGGGCCCACGTATACACTTGGAGGGACTGCGCAGATGGAGAGGAGCACGTGGCAAAAGAGAGGCTATGTTGGAGGAGATGGGCCTTAGGGTTTTGAGAGAGGCCAACGTTATAAAAGAGAGAGGAGCCTCCTCATTTGGTCATTCGATTATTATGCATTTGAGCTAGTCACTTCGACTTCTTCAGCACACTGACTGTTTAGCCTATCTGCAGCACTGTTTAGTGCATCAAGTGTCTCCGTTCGGAGATCTCACCCTTAGCCCTGGGGGACTTCGAGTGCCTGCTCGAGCAAGGTAGTTTCATCAGTATTTTTGCAAGAGGATCGATTTGTGGGAGTTGCGAAGGAGCAGCGAATTTGGTGACTGCGCAGTCTTGAGAGGGAGGACACAGTCTCTTTTGGTGGGAGTTCCGGATTGGGATTGTTTGGAGGATTTGAGCTTGGAGATTGAGCAAGGGACCAGCCCTTGCATATTGGGGGATTTTGGCAGATTTTTGGGCGGAGTTTTGGAGTATTCTCTTTAGTGGCGGCGCAGTGCCTTGAGGGATAGCATAGATCCTCAAGGGGGTGATTTTCGGGGGTCAGCTATTTTCGAAAATCTTTCTGGGCTTTTCTGGGTTTATTGAGCAGAGGCTGATTCAAGAGTTTCAGCATATTCTGAGGAGGAGAGCAGCCCCAAATCCTCATTTTGATTCCAACAGTAGCAACAACACAGCAGTTCTCCGGCAGCTTGGACGCAGTTCAGAGAGAGGCCATTTCCTTATCATTCTGAGTGTATTTCTTCACTTGCCTTGTGCAAGTCCAGGTGCCATCTTTCTTATCACCTCTTGTACTCTTCCCATTACTCAGTATAATAAAATGGCTTAGCATTTCTCTCTGCATTTCTTGAGCATTTGCTTATATTCCATGTATATGCTATTGTATGCTTGCACCACTGTTATCTTCTCTTTGAGCATCCCAGCTACTATACCACTTGTGTGTGTTTTTCCCCTATACTCTTAGACAGAGTCTGGAAAGGGCCAGGTAGCCTCCAAATCTCGTCCTCTTTTCAGAGGCGACATATCTGGTAAACGCCCTCCCAGTCCACCCCTGATTGGAGTTTGCTTGTGTTTGAGGGATATCCCTGAAAAGGGATATTATAATGTATGATAAGTTGGTCCTCATGTTCAAGGCCAACAATGCAAATCAAGTATTATTCTTCAAGAATCAATTGAAGAATATGAAGAAAGACAGGGATGAGTCCGTTCAATCATACTTTCTGAAACTGGCCGAGATCAAGAACAATCTGCTGGCTATTGGGGAGACAATAGTTGATCGAGAAATGATACTCACCACACTTGGAGGGCTCCCATCCAAATGGCATGTGTTCAACACTACCATTCTGAAAATTAATGTGATACCTGACTTTGACGAAGTACTGTCAAAATGCGTTCAACAAGAGACAAGAATGAAGGAGTATGGAAATGAAGGAAATGCTGCCTATGCTGTTCATTCTAGAAAGAAGAACTTTGGTGGTCGAAAGAACAAAGGAAAAGCAGGGGCCTAAGGAAAGAAGGGCAAGTGTTTCACTTGTCATAGGCCAGGTCACTATGCTAGAGAATGTCCTTGCAAGAAGGATTCTCCCGATGGTGATGACAACAACAACAACCGAAGGAATGGCAATCAAAGGAACAACGGGTTCAAGGGAAAGAGGAAGGCTCCCTCTAGCGGAAATGATCAGCCTTTCAAAAGGTCAAGAAACTCCAGGTATGAGGAATCAAATGTTGTTGATAAAAGAAATGAATACATTCTTGTATCTGCCCTCTATGTTGCATCTCCCCCCGACACTATGGATGTCTGGTTGATAGATAGTGGTGCCTCAAGGCACATCACTGGGTTCAAGGAAGCACTCTCTGATATGGTTGAGAATGATACTAATCTGGAAATTATCCTTGGAGATAATGCCACATATCCCGTGAAAGGGATAGGGACTGTGACCCTCCACTTGTCTCCAGGTCAAGTCCTCCAATTGCAGGATGTACTTTATGTACCTAATTTGAAAAAGAACCTTATGTCTATATCGGCCATGGAAGACAAAGGTTTCAATGTGGCTTTCACTGATGGAAAGGTACACATATGGAAGAAGAGCTTCAAGGAAGCTATCACGATTGGGTTTAGAGTTGATGCACTCTACCAAGTTGGAGGAAGTCTAGTGGGAGCGATGACATGTGATACTATCCGACAGACTGAACTATGACACCGGAGATTTGGACACCTTCACTACAAGGCCCTTCCTGAAGCAAGGAAGGTGGTGACAGGGATGCCCGAGGTTTCAAATAATCATGAAGGTGTATGTAAGGGTTGTGCCGAAGGAAAGCATACAAGGGGACCTTTCCCCTCAAGTGTCACAAAGACAACTGATGTCTTACAATTGATCCATTCTGATATATCTGGTATGTTGCCTGTGACATCCTTGGGAGGATTTTCTTATTATATGACATTCACAAATGACTTCTCTCGCAAAACCTGGATACACTTCTTAAAGAAGAAGGATGAGGCTTTCATGTGGTTCTGCACCTTCAAATCCTTGGTGGAAAATATGACAGGGAAGAAGATCAAGATTTAGAGAACTGATAATGGCACTGAATATGAGACAAACGAGTTCAAGGACTTTTGCAGAGAAGCTAACATCAAGAGGGAGACCACAACTGTCTATACACCTGAGCAAAATGGTATTGTTGAACGAAATAACAGGACCATAGTGGAAGCTACCCGTGCCATGCTATGTGACCAAGGTCTACCGAAGTTTCTGTGCGGAGAAGCTGCAAACATTGTTGTGTACATACAAAACCGATGCTCGCATTCCGCTCTAGACTCCAAAACTCCTGAAGAGGTTTTCTCTGGTAAGAAATCTGACGTCTCACATTTTAGAGTTTTTGGATGTCCTGTTTATTTTCATGTGCCGAAAGAAAAGAGGAGCAAGCTAGATGCTTCTGCAAAGAAAGGAATGTTTGTGGGCTATAGTGAAACTTTGAAGGCCTATAGAGTCTATGTGCCTGGTCAAAGGGAAGTGGAGATATGCCACAATGTCACCTTTGACGAAGATGCTTCCTTCAGAATAGTAGTCAATATTTCGAGATCTAAGGAAGATCATGAAGCAAGGCCTGGAAATCAAGAGGAACCGAAGGATGAGACGATGCCTGATGTTGAAGGACCAATGGACCCGATTGATCCACCTCCTTCACTGGGAAAGAGACCATCATGGCTCAGGGACACCCTCAAGGACGCTGAGGAACATACGACCCCAAGGGGGACATTCCGTGAAAGCAAGAAGCCGAGTAGATACCAAGGGTATCTAGCAGCCATGAGTACTATTTTACAATCCAAGCCTGGATCTTTTGAGGAAGTCGTAAAGCATCAAGTCTAGAAGGATGCTATGCATGAAGAGTATGAGTCCATAATGAAGAATGATGTCTGGGATGTGGTTCCAAGACCGAAGGACAAAGTAGTTGTCACCTCGAAATGGCTCTACAAGATCAGGGATGGATCTGATGGAAGTGTTGAAAAGTTCAAGGCAAGATTCGTTGCCTGTGGCTTCTCTCAAAAGGAAGGCATAAACTATAATGACATATTTGCACATGTGGCCCGATATACCACCATTCGATCTATTATAGCCCTTGCTGCTACGCAAGGATGGAGTTTCCATCAGATGGATGTGAAGACCACATTTCTGCATGGTGCAATAAAAGAAGAGGTATATGTGCAGCAACCTCTGGGGTTTGAAGTCCAGGATCAGGACATCCATGTCTGCAGGTTGAAGAAATCCCTCTATGGGCTGAAGCAAGCACCCAGAGCTTGGTACAAGAGGATAGATAGCTACCTGATGAAGCTAAGCTTCACTTGTAGTAACGCTAATCCGAACCTTTACTTCAAGTTTGTCAAGGAGAAGCCTCTCATTCTGGTGTTGTTTGTGGAGGACCTCTTGTTGATAGGTGCTGACCCTCTCATTCATCAGTGCAAGAGGGAGCTCGTTGCTGAGTTTGAGATGAAGGACCTAGGACTGATGCACTATTTCCTAGGCCTAGAGGTCTAGCAGAGACCTGGTGAGTTTTTCCTTTCTCAAGGAAAATACATTGTGAAGCTTCTGGAAATATTTAGTATGGTGGACTACAAGTCCGTGTCGACACCAATGGAGCTCAACTTCAAGAAGTTGAGTGGCAGCTCTGCTAGGCCCATATTGGAAAATCCTACTGAGTATCATCAACTCGTAGGGGCCCTGATGTTCTTAGTGAACACCCGTCGAGATATATGTTTTGCAGTGAACACTTTGAGTCAACAGATGGTTGAGCCTCATCACATTCACTGGGTTAGTGCCAAGAATGTTCTGAGATATCTTCGGTGCACGATAAACCATGGGCTGAGATACACTACCGGGAGCGTGACACTCCTTAGATATAATGATGCCGATTGGGCTGGCAGTGTGGTGGATCGTAAGAGCACATCAGGATGTTGCTTCAATCTTGGTTCTGCTTTGATATCATGGATGAGCAGGAAGCAAAAGTCGGTGACTTTGAGCACTGCAGAGGCCGAATACATTACAGCAAGTATGGCTTGTTGTGAAGCAGTTTGGTTGCGAAATCTCTTTAGTGAGATGTTCGGACATGTGCTAGATACCATCGTGATACTCTGTGATAACCAGAGTGGGATTCGCTTGTCCGAGAATCCAGTGTTCCACGATCGATCCAAGCATATTGATATCAGGTACCACTTTATCCGAGATATGGTACAGCAAAGCGTCATAAGGCTCAATCATATAGGAACTGATGAGCAGGTCGCAGATATTCTCACAAAGCCCCTGGGGAAGGTCAAGTTCCTAACCTTCCATGAGAGTCTTGGTATTGTGGAACGACCCTATTATGTGGGTCCTGTTGGACGATGAGCTCTGGGAGCTCTGGGGGGCTTTGGGGATAGCTTCTTGGAGCTATAAGCAACCACAGGGCTAGGCTTGCCGGACTTTGTTGGTGTGCTTGGGCCCCATCGTTGTGATTATTGAGTTGGTTCACCTCTCATTATCTGTGCCCCATATGCATCCTACCCATTGAGTTCAGGGCTCATGAGAAGTACCTCTCATTTGGCCAATGAGGTGGGAAAAGCTAGAGACTAGTAGCAAAGACTGATGGACGCATCAGAGATTGTTGTACTCTCTATCTAGGATAGCAGTCCAAACACTTGATATGGGATCAAGTATAGTGAGGTTTCGGACCTCCAACTGACTTCGAGTCAAGTAAACCAACTTCGAGTTGGTATGAGACTCTTTGTGAGTCCTATAGAGGTTTCGAACCTCTGGGTTGAATCTGTCAGTCAGGAAAGATGTCTTTGTGACTAACCCACTTCTGTTCTGAAATAAAGAGGCCAGCAAAGCAAGTTACGGCGGGATGACGCACGATGTTTGATTGCCCAGGTGGATGGAGTTCTCCCTAGTTGAGAGGGAGTGTTAAAATTGGACAACTAGGTCCAAAATCCATGTTGTGATGCTCAGATGAAGACACCAATATTTTTATTGGGTTCCTCTTTCGGAGAGGTACAAGATTAATCTAAAAATCATCTTGATCCAATGAGAAGAACATTTATTTTGAATTTATTTTTAATACTTTCAAAATATATGCAAGTCGGCCTTAAGGTTTTACACCCCCAGCAAATGTGTCACACCCTCAATGATTGATATAAATAGAGTCAACGTTGGAGGACATTTCAATCATCTCATCCTCACACATCATCTCTCCTCTTCTAATTGGTTCGAGCTCCTTAGAGGCAGTTTTCGGTTCACACATGGGAAAGAAGGACGAAGATAATTCTGCTGCAGCTAGGGTTTCCATGCAGGTTTGACCAGCGTTGACTTTGGTCAACGCATGGTCTAAAGGCGCTGATTTTTGGTGCAGACTTCGATTTATGCAGGCTGTACATTTTGGCACAAGAATTGAGGTCAAAGGTTGACCGAAGACTGAGCTGTGTTGACTTTTACTTGATGTTTTGCGTTGATTTTTCTGGGCAGCGTTGACTTTTTTGGGGTTGACTTTGAGTTGACCGTGTGGCTGTTTTGAGGGTTGTTGTGACACATGCTGGGTTGACTGACCAAGGAGACTTTACTAGTTGAAGCATCATGTTGATCGTCGTAACGCACCAACACATTTATCTGTTTCTGGTTTGTCTTCTGTTGATCTACTGATATGTTCTATCAGCATTTTACTTGATTGTTTATGTGATTGCTATAGTGAAAGTAAAGTTGCATCAAGCATAGAACATCTACATAAATTTACATCTTGCCATCAAACTTCCTCATATCCATCTTTGGAATATGGTGGTTCTTCAATCCAACATTAGAGTTTATGAAATCACGATTAACATTTATTTGTTCTCATCATGAGTTTCTTTTACTATCTTTTCGCCATTAGGAATCATTTCTTGTATGAACTTTGACAAACCTTCCATGTCTTCCTTCAAACCTTCCATTTTTTCTTCCATGCCATTCTTCAAACCATCCATCTTAGCTTCCACGCTTTTATTCAAAACATGCATTTCATTTTTTGTTGCTCTTTGCGAGAGCGAAATTTGGTGCACTTGCTCTTGTAATTTTGATATGTCATGTTGCATTTCTTCATCTTCATGAGCCATAGTAGAGCCTTTTGAAGGCTTAATGGGTGTTGAATTCCTTTTAGGGGGCATTTTAGAACCCAATACTGATATCTATTCTAGAATATGCCCTTGGAGTCAATTCAAATTGATTCTTCAAACAAGACTTATGCAATTCGGAAAAAAAATACACACATTTTTCTTGCTTTTGAGGAGCTCAATATTGAGATTGAATTATCTCTGTGATTTCGGATCTTCAATATCTGAAATTCGGCCCTGTAGTAGCACTCTGAATCTTCTTTCGAATGCCAGAATTCTGACCTTATTTGGATTCTTCAAGGCAAAGTTATGCCCAATCTCCCACAATGACCTAATTATGGACTGATTCAGTAGAGCAAACTTGTAAGACGTGCCACGTGTCACTGTTTCCTCCTTCGACTCTGAAATTGATACATAGGAAACTGCAGTTTGTGTACTTGCGGCAACTTTTTACAAAATTCCAATCCGACGCTCAAAGAGAGAGTTATGACGATTTTCCCATGGTCACCTCTTTGAGATGAAATTCGGGAGCCTGAAAAAAACCTAACTTCCACAGATCATATCTCTAAAAATATTGTGAACCAAGATCTAAAATTTGTACAGGAAGTTCCACAGGATTTTGGCTTCGCTCTGTAAAAATTTCAGCTTCTGAACCTTCGTAGAAAAAAATTTATAGCGCAAATGCCACGATGACCTGTTTTAGGTGAAATTCGGGAGCCAAAAAAAAACCCTAACTTCCATAGATCATATCTCCGCAAATATTGCAAACCAAGTTCTGAAATTTTTATACAACGTTCCTCAGGATTTCGGCTTCGCTCTGTAAAAATTTCAACTTCTAAACCTTCGTAGAAAAAAAAGTTATAGCGAAAATGCCACGATGACCTGTTTGGAGTAGCGAAACCCTAGAATCCAAAGCTCTGATACCAAATGTTATGAAACTAGCTCCAAAAATAGAAGAAAAGAGAGATCGACACCTTAGAAATAAACCAATTTGAGGGGGCAACCTCCAATACATTACATAAATGAACAATTTTTGGATGATACAAATGACAAAACCTCCTTTTTATATATAGGAGTCCATGGGGCCATAATGTAATCCTAGCCGACCTAACAATAAAAATGTAAAGGCACAATAATAACAATATGGGGGTTACAGGGGTACAACAATAACAATAAGGGGGTTATACTAACAACAATAAGAGACTATACTAGTAATATAGGGACCTAACACTCGTGGACTCTGACTCCATTGACTCCAATGATATGCCCCAAATGTGATATTTTCAAGAGGAAAATATTTCTGCAATACTTGGTTTATTTCTCCAATTTGTGAAATAAGTTATTTACAGATGTTTCAGTAAATTCTGAAATAAAAACATTTGCAGATCTTCACTATCATTAAGAGCATAAGAACAAAAATATAATTTACCCAAGTAGCACAATAAAAACAACCACATGAACAGAGTTATTTTTGGACAATTGTCCCCGGAAAAACCCAATGTGGGAAAATCGGTGCAGCAGATGAGGGTTTTATATTTATCTTCAGAAATGGAAAGTACATTTACAAGAGTCTGATGAGCAGAGAAAAATTTGCAAACACCTGGCTGAATTTTCTAGACCTTCCAAACAAATTTCAGACCCTCGGGGTGACCTCCTTCACCCTTTGCGTCATCAAGCGTGAGAGCTCTACGCAGTCTCTCCTTGGACTGCGTGATTCTGCGTCGAGGGGGTCTTGCTGCTGATCAACTCACCCTTCCCTTCATCCTCCTGACTTCTACTTCCCGATCACTAACTCCTCCCTCCTCCTCCTATGTCTGCAACCCTGCCTCTACAATCTCACCCACTAAAATCGAATTCTCTTGCTTCAGAATTGATATCCTTTGAATACTGAGAGTGTCCCCGGCTTGATTTCCAAATGGCCCTCAAGTCTCTTCTTATAGTATTCTCGCTAATTGTAATATTCCCAATTAGCAGCAGCTAATTGGAAATATTAATTTTGATCAATTTTGCCTTATATAATTAAATTATAAATAAAAGTGAGTAGAGGGGGACATAACTCACTCTAAAAATAAAGTTCACTCCCTAGTAGACACAACGTTGTAACTTAAGTGAGCCAAGGGGGGGCCAAGAGACCACGTAGAGAGGGGACCCACGTATGCTCTAGAAGCTCCTGCGTAGATAAGGATGAGCACGTGGCAAGAGAGAGAGGCTACGTTGGGGTTTTGGAGGGAAACCAATGTTATAAAATGGGAGGAGCCTTCTCATTTCATTCATTCTTGTTGTTGATGATATTTGAGCTAGACTTTTTTGTCTTCTCTGAGCACGCTCGCCGCTTTAGCTCTGTCTACAAGCATCGGCTAGTGCGTTGAGTGTCTCCGTCGGAGATCTCACCCTTAGCTCCCTGGGGACTTCGAGTGCTCTGCTCGGTAAGGTCATTTCTTCAATCTTTAGCGGGAGGTTTGGTTGGTTGTTTTCGCCGAGAGTCGAGCTTTCTTGTGACCGCGTAGCCCTGGGGAGAGAGGGACGCAGCCTACTTGGAGGTGTTCCGTTGCGGGGTTTCTGCAGAGTTTCTGGGCTGATATCCGAGTGGAGGATCGCCTTTGCCAGCAGAAGGTTTCCCGAGGAGTTTTTTTTGTGCACTGTTTCAGCTATTATCATTTAGCACTCCGCGCCGAGCCTTTGAGGGGCAGACAGAATTCCTCGAGGAGGGACTTTTTGATGATTTTTCTGAGGCCCAACCATTTTTTGACATGGTTTTCGGGTTTTGTCACGGTTGGTGAGTACAGGGTCTGCAGATTTTTCAGCTTATGTCTCGGCAAGGGACTCAGCTCTTAGTTTTCACTATTCCAAAGAATGATAGCTTTACTGCAGATTTCCAAGAACTGACGCAGCTTTAGAGCAATGATTTTCTCGTCTTTTTTCGAGAGAGTTCTCCACTTGCCTTGAGCAAGAATAGGTGCTATCATTCCGATCATCTATTGTATTTCTTTATATTCTCGCATTAATAAAATGGCTTAGCATTCCCGTATTTTTATGAGTATTTGCTTTATGTCTCTATTTTCCGCATTTTCTATATTGTCGTATGCTTGGTATTGTCGTCTATTTCCCTTTTCAAGATATTACAAATGGTATCAAAGCATAGTTCTAAAGCTCACATCGTAGTCTATGACATCGTGGAAAGAGATCATTTGACGAGGTTTGCTAGAATTTTGGAGAGCAATAGCGCTTGCGATATCAAAAAACGAAATTGAAAAAAGGGCCGAAAATACAAAGGGTCAAATTTTAAGTTTGGAATTAGAAAAAAACACTTTTTGAGGTTTTTTTCCGGGTTTTGAGCAAGGATCACCTTCCCAAGTTCCTAGGAATTTTCTCGAGTAGTTTTTTAGTGGGGTAAATCGGAGGCCAAATACAAGCCGTATTGTTTTGGAGCACGGGCTGCCATTTCATGAGGAGCCCTATAGACACATAGCAAGGAGAGCCGATAAGCGGTGATGATGGTGCAAAGAGATTTGGGGGGAGATGCCTCCTCAACCGCACGAGCATCCGTCGAGGCGTATTGAGGGTGATGGGAGAGCGAGATTCACCGCTCGTGGAGGGCTGACACGTGAAACCCCAAGGGGTTTCCAACCTGGCGTGAAGGTTCGTGCACATCCCACCATTCGCCTGGGAGCATGATGCCACTCAAAGCATATGGCATCACATACACACACACGTTCGTGCCCATGCGCCCAATCTTTCGGGTGCGGACAACAGAGACGGGTGGCACAGCAGCAGCCGCAGCCCCTCGGCCACATGGGTGATTATTTCGCCGAGTATCGTGCATATGAGCGTGAGTTCGTGGATGCCCTTCCATTTAGAGATTTTGTTCGGCCCGTACGAGATAGCAAACCCTCGCAACTTTCACAGAGGGAACATGAGAGTACGCATGACGAGGGTCTTGTGGCGCACAATAGGGTAGATTCCATCTCACCGAGCATTTGATGGGTCATCCGAGCGTTCGAGTAGCTTAGGGTGGAGTGGATACTCTCTCTGCAACTTGACCGAGTATCGGGAGAGGGAAACCATCAAAATGGTTACCTTCGCACTTGGAGGATGTGGAGCACATACGATTGTAGGGAGTTCGAAGATACACCTAGTGTGACGAGAGGACTCACCGTCATTAGAGACCTCCTTGGGATCGTGCTTCGGCTGATATCGTAGTGGAGAAGGTAGAGCTCACAGAGTAGGGAGCCATCCATTGAGGTGATGACCGTGAGTCGTGTCCGAGTCTTCGGGTGGTAGTCGCACACAAAGGCCGTATGGGTGAGGCGATAGGAGATGTATCCACATTCGATGAGGCACCAGGAGATCACAGAGGGATTGGATGATGGTCACGGCACAGCGATATCATCGGCTCGGGTAGACCTTCGAGTTTTTGAAAGGGAAGGCCACATCAATGACGGGAGGCCATTTTGTTGCGGGACAAGGAGTTGGAGGGCATGAGAGTGGCTTGTGCCAAGCTCGCGGCCAAGTTGGCTGGTTTAGCATTGGGAAACCACCCGGATTCCCCTAATGGTACAACCGCAGGGCACGTTGGGAGCGATACTGTCATTCCCTTCAGTGCATGCATGGACCGGACTAGCAGTGTTGTTGGGTTACCTCTTCCCTATTGGAGAGAGAGAGACGGAGCCACCCTAGTCGGATCTCATACGTTGACTTGGATAGCGTATGAGACGACCGTAGTTGCACAGATACGTGCACATCCACATGTTGAGGTTGGATGGCGAGAGATTTTGAGTTGGTACCCGGGGTGGAGTGGGTTATGGAGATGGTGGTGGACCCAAGTATAGTTCAGCTGAGAGTTTCCTGTGTCGTGGGAGTGGCAGAAACCCCCGGTATTGGTATTGGGATTCTAGGTAGGATCACCTATCATTTTTCCAGAGCGAGTCGATTGACTATGTCTTGGAGGGTATGCAGCTGGCCTAGCGATTGAGCATGCACATTTGCTAGGGGAGTTTTTGGTTAGCTCCGTGATCAACCGATTTATGGGAAGACTTCCCTACAGGTTGTCTTGGTATGACACTTATACACTCGGATCACGTGGGTGGTCAACATACCTCGCAGTGAGCCTCGCGGAGGATGTGGCATTAGTGCGGCCACCGATGGCGCCTTGTATGGGGCCAAGGATTCTTCACCTTTGTGTGGGGCACAGAGGACGCAGCAGAGCCGAGCAAAGGTGGTAACACCATCGACACATAGAGAGATTCACTTCTCGACTCTCGAGGAGGATTTGGAGTGATGATCCATTTGTTTCGGCGGGCATAGTGGGATGCGATGGTGGAGATGATGATACCGATTGGAGGAAGTCCAACATGTAGAGGCACAGACTTAGGACACCACATCCAGGGGATGTGTGGGAGCCTCTAGCATTGAGCAAGGGACTTCCCGATGGACACGGAGTTGCATGGTGTTGTACCGTAGTGTGGGATTGCATTGTGGAGTAGGAGTGTCCCTACATCACATTGAGAGCATGCGAGAGGACCGATGCCCGGACACGACCATGGCACGAGACTTTGCAGATGGTGGTGCACTACAGCAGCTTGGGGGATATCCAACGCAGTGCGCAGGTATGCGCTCAATGTGCAGTGGCATGTCGAGGGAGTACATGGATGATCGGGTGTGCGTGAGGGCATACCGTATTCGCGACAAGCTAGGTTTTAGAGTGTTGCATCCAAGGAGACTCTCGAGCATAGGGGACGCTGTGCACACCTTTTGGGAGTAGTTCACCCAGGATCGATGAGGATACATATGAGCGATACTGATGGTATCAAAGGGGCGACTCACGTATCCGACCCTCTTCTACATCACCATCGACACGTCGATTTTGTTGTTGTCCTTTGCGCACTTTGGGCATAAGCGGCGTGGGGTATGCGAGGCTCACCCAAGATATTTGGATGACACTCAAGACACCAGGCGAGAGACCTCTCAAACGAGTAGGCACCGGGTTGTTTTACTAGTTGGGATGTACCCCAAGTCAAGGGATGAGATGATCCTCTATAGGGGTGGCACATCCGGTCATCGCCGAGCCTACACCCTGGGAGCGGGTCATGAGCGACGACATCATCATTCTTCCCTCGGGGCATGTTGAGATCATGCATGAGCGCAGAGGATACACTGGGTTCGAAGAAAGGTAGCATTCCAAAGCATGCGTCTAGACTCCGTATATTGTATCGACACTTCATCGAGAGGGGATGGATGGCCTATTCAATGCGTATGAGGTGGCAGAGAAGAACGAGAGGGCCTTTCCCTCCCGTGTGTGCCGTAGTGAGGACTCTTCTTCATATGAGTCCATAGGATCGGGCTGAGGTCGTTCGGGGAGCGAGAGCAATCACGCAAGGATGGAGACAATAGACCCCGTAGCCGCATTCCTGCATATAGTGGTGAGCAACGCGGGACTCTGGCGAGATGTCTCAGCGATGAGACACTTGTGAGCGATCCGCCGTAGCCAGTAGTGCGATGGAGCCCGAGTCGCAGAGGAGGATGCTAGGCACACTGCATGCATGATAGTGCCCTCAGGGGAGAGCCGATGGAGGCTCACATCGAGTTTGTGATGGATATGCGGCTAACCATGGGGTCGGCCGATCGAGGAGGAGCAATCGATGTATCTAGACACCGAGTACAATGACGGTTAGCTTTGCGTATCCATATCCTCTAGAGATGTTGGAGGTTGATGGGATTGTTATGCGGGGCCGGTGAGATGTACATGAGGGACGCGTTGGATATCGCAGAGCATTCATCTTTTGCAGCCAACACGTGATGAGACACAGATAGATGTACATACGACAGTCGAGCTACGGTACTTTTTAGTGAGTAGTACTGTCTAGGAGTACATCGATGGAGCTTGTGCGACATTCTGCCCACTTTGGCCCATTATAGAGAGAGGGGTTTCCTTCTACAAAGTGCGTTTCTCATACAAATGTATGTGCGTGAGCGGTTGGGGAGTTGATTACGGCTGCGGCAACACTTCGGGCGTGTCTCCAATGTCGTTGTTATGGCTACATCGGATTCTTCTTCCGGGATGGACCGGGCGTGGAGATCATGAGTTGGTACCCTCCCTAGATGGTACGGTATTCTTCGTAGGGAGCACGGTCGAGCAGGGGGCCCCTTGGACATAACGGGAGGTTGCATAGATTCCACCGGGCAAGGTGGCACAGACATCATTTCTTCAACACTCCATCCCCAATTTCGAGGAGAGTAAGATCGGCATGTGATTGAGTCACAACTTGGATTGGAGAGAGGTGATGAGTTGGTATGCAGTTGGAGGGGTATATGCAAAGCTACGGTACGAGTGCAGCGGGAGCCCGGGAGCATTGATGCTTGTTGGTGGTCTTCACCTCTTAGAGCATTGGTCAGCAGCCGCAGGCGATGCATAGTCCAAGCCGTGGGATCAGGGTGGTTATTGGCCACGGTGGCGATGGGATCCGAGAGGATTATTGGTTGGGCGGTACCGTGAGAGGTCACTTTGGGATCCCGGCATCGAGATATCCCTTCGTATCGGCGTGATGCGAAAGAGGTCGCAGAGGTTTCGATGAGCGCATCCGGGACCCAAGCACATTTTGCGGGGCTTTCGATGGGGAGCATCGCCTAGAGAGGAGGTCGTAGCCTGTATTGCTTGAGGACAAGCAATTTTTGGCTGAGGACAGATGCTTGGATTGTACTATTAATTTTGATCAATTGCCTTGCCTTATATAATTAAATTATAAATAAAAGTGAGTAGAGGGGGGACATAACTCACTCTAAAAATAAAGTTCACTCCCTAGTAGACACAACGTTGTAACTTAAGTGAGCTAAGGGGGGAGCCAGAGACCACGTAGAGAGGGGACCCACGTATGCTCTAGAAGCTCTCCCGCGCGTATAAGGATGAGCACGTGGCAAGAGAGAGGCTACATTGGGGTTTTTGGAGGGAAACCAACGTTATAAAATGGGAGGAGCCTTCTCATTTCATTCATTCTTGTTGTTGATGATATTTGAGCTAGACTTTTGTCTTCTTGAGCACGCTAGTCTATTTAGCTCGCACGCAGCATCTTAGTGCGTTGAGTGTCTCCCGTCCCGGAGATCTCACCCTTAGCTCCCCGAGGACTTCGAGTGCCCTGCTCGGTAAGGTCATTTTTTCCGCCTTTAGCGAGAGGTTTGGTTGGTTGTTTGTCTGCCGAGGAGCTGGGCTTTTCTTGTGACCTGCTGTAGCTCGAGAGAGAGGAGGTAGCGTTCACTTGGAGGTGTTCCGTTGCGGGGTTTCTCGAGGAGTTTCGAGCCGATATCCGCAGGAGGACCGCTCTTTTCCCGCGTAGGAGGTTTCCCGAGGAGTTTGTGGCATCGTTTCGCTATTATCATTTGGCATCTACGCCGAGCTTTGGCAGGCGTGCCGTAATTCCTCGAGGAGAGACTTTCGGTGATTTTCTGAGGTCGACCATTTTTAGATATGGTTTTTTGGGTTTTGTCCGGGCTGGTGAGTACAGGGTGTCTGCAGATTTTCAGTTTATCTCAGCAAAGGGGATCGTCCCCTAGTTTTCAGCCTATTCCAGCAGCAGTAGCTTTTACTTGCATTTCCAATGGGACCGGGACGCGTTTTCTTAAGCAGCATTTTATCGTCTTTCCGAGAGAGTTCTCCACTTGCCTTGAGCAAGAATAGGTGCTATCATTCCGATCATCTATTGTATTTCTTTATATTCTCGCATTAATAAAATGGCTTAGCATTCCCGCATTTTTATGAGTATTTGCTTTATGTTCTATTTCCGCATTTTTCTATATTGTCATATGCTTGTATTACGTTTATTTCCTTTTTGGGATATTACACCGATGAATCAACGGGTCTACAAGATTATATCGTTAATCAATCGGCTCGATTAAAAGATGACTTGATCTTCATTTTCTAGAAGATTCACACTCGCCCTATTAATACCCTTTAATTATTTAATTTCCCTAAGTTTAAACTTAGGGTCTACATTATAATAATTAATTATTTTAATAATTAATTATTTTAATAAAGTCATATTCGAGTGGGAATTTCCATAAACGATTTTTGGGTTCTCTCGGATAATCGATGTCCAAGCCTCTCTAACAAAAATGAGACTTAAAACACTTTCCGATGCTCTAGAAATCAACACTCCCTCTTAGCGAGGAAAGTGTTTGAGCAAGATACCGTTGTACTTCTCTCGACTCTACATCATTTGCTACATCGATGATATCCCGCCGCCGCCCTCATCTCTCGCGTTGTTGCTTCTGTACCGCCGTTCTGCCACTCAGCAGCCCTTCTTCTTCTCGAAGACCACCCTTTCCTCTAATGGAAGGGGTTCTCGACCATCCCCTATCTTCCCTCCGAAGTAAGTGAACTTGATCTTACTTAGAGCCTTTGTCGAGATATCTGCCACCTATTCTCATGTAGGAGTGTATCGCAACTGTACTGCTCTCCTCTAGACAGAGTCCCTAATAAAGTGACACCGAATGTCAATGTGTTTCGACCGGTCATGAAACACAAGATTTTCATAGAGCTTAATGCAGCTCTGATTACGCACATAATCCCGATCGGTTCTATCTGCTCCTTGAGTAGGTTCAAGAGCAATTTGCAGAGCCATATGGCCTCGCATGAAGCTGTGTTTGCTGCCATGTGCTCTGCCTCGGCTGAGCTCAGTGCTACAGACTTTTGTTTCCCGCTGCACTAGGAGGTCATTCCTGATCCGAGACTGAAACAGTACCCATTGGTACTTTTCTGATCTACTGTGCTTCCAGCCCAGTCTGCCTCTGTGAACCCACTCAACTGGATCTCATTACCCTTGGTGAACTTCAGCCCGTACTCAACTGTCCCTCTCAAGTATCTGAGAACATGTTTTGTTGTTGCCCAATGAGCCCTCCTTGGTTCCACCATGAACTGACTAAGGGTATTCACTGCATAACAGATGTCTTCTCTCGTATTGACCAGATACATCAATGATCTGATGAGTTGTCTGTACAATGTGGGATCAACCTCATCATCCTCTGATGTGTCTATCTTCTTCCAGTTAGTAATCATTGGCGTAGCCATGGGTCTACAATCTTCCATCTGAAATATCTTCGGGATTTCTATCATGTATCTTCCTTGTCCTAGGAAGACTTCCCCTTTCTGTTGCCAGACTTCTAATCCAAGAAAATAGTGCATTTGCCCCAGGTCCTTCATGTCGAATTCTATTGCCAGATTCTCCTTGCAGTCCTTGATGAGCTTGGATGATCCAGTCAAAAACGAGTCATCCACATAAAGAACAAGAATAAGCGGCTCATCTCCTACTCTCAAGTAGTATAGGTTAAGATCTGCATCACCCTTGACGAACCCCATCTTCTGCAAGTAGCTATCAATCTGTCCATACCATTCCCTGGTGGCTTGTTTTAAGGCATACAAGGCTTTCTTAAGTCTGCAAACATGAGTCTTCTGCTCATGTGTCTCGAAGCCCTCTGGCTGCTCTATGTACACTTCCTCCTCTATCACCCCGTTCAAGAACGTTGTCTTGACATCCATCTGGTGAATCTCACATCCCATCTGCGCAGCCAGAGAAATGACGGATCTAATAGAAGTGTATCGCGCTACAGGAGCGAATGTTTCTTCATAGTCAATGCCTTCCTTCTGTGCATACCCCTTAGCTACAAACCTTGCCTTGAACTTCTCTATGCTGCCATCTGCAGCATATTTGATCTTGTAGATCCATCTGGATCCTATAACTGATCTGTCCTGTGGTCTAGGGACTACTTCCCATACATCATTTGTCATGACGGAGCTATACTCCTCCACCATGGCATCCACCCATACTTGATGTTGAGCTGCATCCCGAAAGGTAGATGGTTCACCAACCTGAGCTACCAGTGCCTGATATCTGTCTGGTTGTTTCCTTATCCTCTTTCCTTCGCTAGGGGCTCCAACAAATTCTTCTGCGTCCTTAAGAATTTGTTGAAGTTCTCTGCTCGGTCTCCCATCAGTTGTGGGCGGTCTCACCTGTTCTTCCTCCTGTTCTTCTTCGAAGGAGCTCTCCTCAGAATTATTGTTCCTTGGAGAGGCACTTGACCTCTCCTCTGTAGGTCGTTGAGGCTATACCAGTGGATCTTCCTCAATCTGCGTATCTATGGCCATTTCTCGAGATTTCTTGAAGGCTCTCTCCTCCATGAATTTCACTTCCCTTCTTACCACGATTTTCCTGCTCTCTGGAATATAGATGGGATATGCCTTTGCATTCTCGCTATAGCCCATCAGAAAACCCTTTTCTGCAATTTGATCCAACTTCTTTCTCTTTTCATCTGGAACGTGGCAGTACACCATGCTGCCGAATATCTTGATGTGGCTCACTTCTGGCTTGCTGCCTGTGAACACACTTTCGAGAGTTACCTTCCCTAAAGCTCTATTGGGAATTTTGTTCTGAATATATACAGTTGTATTGCAGGCCTCTGCCCATAAGAATTTGGGCATATCTTGGTCGTAGAACATTGCCCTTGCAACTTCTATTATGGTCTGATTCTTCCATTCTGCAACTCCATTTTGCTCTGGATTATATGGAGTTGTCCATTCTCTCTTAATGCCTTCCTTTGCACAGAGATTTGTGAAGTCTTTATCGATATATTCTCCACCGTTATCTGACTGCAACTTCTTGATCTTCTTTCATGTAGAGTCCTCTACCAATGCTTTGAAATCTTTAAACCGATCAAAGACTTCATCTTTGGTTTTCAAAAAATAGATCCAAGTTTTTTCTAGAATGATCATCAATGAAGGTGGCAAAGTACTTTGCCCCACTGAGAGCAATTGTGGACATTGGACCACAAATGTCAGAGTGTATTAACTCTAATACACCTTTGGCTCCGCTGTTGCTTCTTGGAAATGTTGCCTTAGCGTACTTCCCTAGTACGCATCCCCTGCAAACTTCGTCTTTCTTCGTGCTGAGTTCAAAAGCCCCTATGACAGTATTTTTGAGAATCCCCAAGGCTCCATAATGTAGATGCCCCATCCTTTTGTGCCATAATTCATTCATATCTCTGTCGTCTGTACTGCCAATCAGAGCCACCGGAGATTCAAGCTGAAGCTTATACAGCTTGTGACTCCTTACTCCGATTTGTGCTTTTTTGCTCCAGTTAAGGTGTTTGACATACACCTTATCTCGAATAAAATATACGACATAGCCCTTGTTTTAAAGTTGAGACACTGAGAGTAAATTCATCCCCAACCCTGGTACATGCAGAACTTTCATGGCTCGAATCTTGTTGCCATCCTTGGTCTGAAATGTTACGGTACCTCTCCCGATGGGGGTACATTTTGCCTTGTTTCCCATAGTTATCTAGAAATTCATTTGTTCTTCTTGGTAGCTCGAAAACCATTCTCGAACCCCTGTCATATGAGCAGATGCTCCACTATCAATATACCAAACACTTGGAGGAGTTGTGCTCGACACACAAGCAAGATCCTCCTTTAGTCTGGATGTCAGCACTTTCATGTCATGTTCTCTCTACATTTTTGCATGCTCTGGAGGACTGTGTGAGTCCTTTTGACTGCGTGAACACTTCCGAATGACGGAACCTTGGTCCATGGCAAATCCTCCCTTTCTGTTCTTAGCCCTTTGCTCCGATTCCATGTGAAATTTTCAAGAGGAAAATATTTCTGCAATACTTGGTTTATTTCTCCTACTTATGAAATAAGTTATTTACAGATGCTTCAGTAAATTCTGAAATAAAACACATTTGCAAATCTTCACTATCATTAAGAGCATAATAACAAAAAGATAATTTACCCAAGTAGCACAATAGAAACAACCACATGAACACAGTTATTTTTGGACAATTGTCCCCGGAAAAACCCAATGTGGGAAAACCGGTGAAGCAGATTAGGGTTTTATATTTATCCTCAGAAACAAAAAGTACATTTACAAGAGTCTGATGAGCAGAGAAAAATTTTCAAACACCTAGCTGAATTTTCTGGACCTTCCAAACAAATTTCAGACCCTTGGGGTGACCTCCTTCACCCTTTGTGTCATCCAGCGTAAGAGCTTTGCGCAGTCTCTCCCTGGACTGCGTGATTCTACGTGGTGGGGGTCTTGCTGTTGATCAGCTCACCCTTCCCTTCATCCTCCTAACTTCTGTTTCCCGATAATTGACTCCTCCCTCCTCCTACGTCTGAAACCCTGCCTCTACAATCTCACCCACTGAAATCGAATTCTCTTGCTTCAGAATCGATTTCCTTCGAGTACTGAAAGTGTCCCCGACTTGATTTCCAAATGGCCCTCAAGTCTCTTCTTATAGTCTTCTCGCTGATGAATCAACGACCAAGATTATATCGTTAATCAATGGCTTAGATTAAAAGATGACTTGATCTTCGTTTTCTAGAAAATTCACACTCTGCTCTATTAATACCCTTTAATTATTTAATTTCCCTAAGTTTAAACTTAGGGTCTGCATTAAAATAATTAATTATTTTAATAAAGTCGTATCCAAGTGGAATTTCCACAAACGATTTCTGGGTTCTCTGGATAACTGATGTCCAAGCCTCCCTACCAAAAATGAGACTTAGAACACTTTCCGATGCTATAGAAATCAACACCAAATAGAGCATCTTTGTCAACCCAAACTCGCCTTTGGACAGCTTGGCATAGAAGTGTTGCTCCTCCAGGATACGCAGCACCGTCTCTATGTGCTGCAAATGCTCCTCCCATGTGCGGTTGTATATGAGGATGTCGTCAAAGAACACCAGCACAAACTTCCTCAATTGACCACGGAAAATGTGGTTCATGCAAGACTGAAAAGTAGTCGAAGCATTGGTCAGCCCAAAGGGCATCACCAAGAACTCCAAATGGCCATAGTGACATCAGAATGCAGTCTTCGGAACATACTAGTCCCTCACCTTGATCTGGTGGTACCCCAACCTCAGATCAATCTTGGAGAAGAACTTCGCCCCCCTCAACTCATCCATCAACTCGTCGATCCTGGGAATAGGGTAACGGTTCTTCACGGTCTTCTTGTTCAGAGCCCTATAGTGTATGCACATCTGTAATGTGTCGGCCTTCACCAAGAGCACCGAAGAAGCGCATGGACTGGTATTGGACCTGATGTGCCCCAATGCTAAGAACTCATGAGTTGCCCTCTCAATCTCATCCCTATAGGCCTCGGGATGCTTGTAGGGGGTGGTGATCACGAATTGAATGCCGGACTCCAACTCAATAGTGTGCTCAAACCCCCGATCTAGTGGTTGTCCTGGTGAAATGTCCCCAAAAACCGTAGCGTAACGGTCTAGGAGAGTCTGCACATCTCAGTGCGTAGGCTGGCCTGAGACACTTGCATCTAAAACCGTTAACTCCACAACCCACTCTATGTCTCCCTTCCGGAAATCTGTCTCCATCCTATGCGCAGAAACCGTCTCAAGAGGGTACGTGTGCATGCCCCTAAGTATCACATGCTTCCCACTCTTTTTGTCCACAAACTCCATCTCCAGAGTTTGCCAATGTGTAGTCACGTTCCCAAGATTGATAAGCCACTAGACTCCCAATACTAAGTTGGTGTCTGGAATATCGAACATGAAGAAGTGATCTGTCAATGCGTACTCTCCCATGGTCACTGATAATGCCAGGACATAACACATGCACTGCATGGTCCTGGCCCATCAAAGCCCTCTATTTGTATGCCTCTCCTCTGTACCAATTAGGCATCAATGAAATTGTGCGTAGCCCTGCTGTCCACCAGCATTGTGACACGCTGCCCCTGAATTGTCCCCCGGACCCTCAGCGTTAGGTACTTCGGTACTCCCTGTAAAGATGCAAGGACCCCTCCGGTTGGTGCAAACGTTGATCCTCCTACTGCTAGCAGAGGTGGTAGTGGAGGATTCTCTCTGGTGCTCCGGTATCTCCTCCCATCTCATCACATGACTCCTCTTCTCCCTCAAGGTTGGAGAATACCTCAACGTAATGTGCCTTCCCTCCAGCACATCTGTGACCTGGTGCCCATGGCTCTTGGCAAGTGAAGCAGAGCTTCCTTCGTCTCAAATCTCTCCAGGTTTCATCATCCAATGGCCCTCTCCTGAACTATCCCCCGGACCCTCAGCGTTAGGTACTTGGGTACTCCCTGTAAAGATGCAAGGACCCCTCCGATTGGTGCAAACGTTGATCCTCCTGCTGCTGGCGGAGGTGGTAGTGGAGGATTCTCTCCTGTTGCTCCGGTATCTCCTCCCATCTCATCACATGACTCCTCTTCTCCCTCACGGTCGGAGAATACCTCAACGTAATGTGCCTTCCCTCCGACACATCTATGACCTGGTACCCATGGCTCTTGGCAGGTGAAGCAGAGCTTCCTTCGTCTCAAATCTCTCCAGGTCTCATCATCCAATGGCCCTCGGCCCTGGTTCTCTCTTGGGGGTGGGGCTCTCACGTCCCTTCCTCTCTGCTGGAATGTTGGTCTATTGGCCATGGGAGCCCTCGTCCTCAGCAAAGCGTCCTGCAAATCTTTGGTTCTCCCTACTGTGTCCTGCAGCGTAGTAGGCCGAGTAGACCTCACTAGCCGACGCAAGGGTTCATCCAGTGTATCAATGAACATATATATCCTCCTAGGCACGGACAAGTCTTGAACCATCACTGAAAGTCTCAAGAACTCGGAAATGTAGGTTTATGGGTTCCCTGTCTATTTGAGCTTGGTTAGCTCAACAAAATGCTCTTCCAGATCTTTCTGATCAAACCGCTCTATCAATCTTCGGGTGAACTCATCTTACGCTGTCACTCCTGAGTGACCCAGCGTAGCCATCCCATGGAACCACCAATCATGGGCTTCTCCCTTAAGATGCAGCGCAGCCCCCTTGATGGCCTCCACCTTTGCCATCTGATTAAGCTGGAAATAAATGTCCAGCTTCTCCACCCAAGCTTTCGCTAAACATTTCGATGACCCATCGAATGTAGGCAAGAAAAGTCTGCCCACAGTACATTGCAGGTCATTGCCCTGCGTTTACCCTCCTCCTCTGGTCTGGCCTCGTGGTCTGTTGTTATTCTTCAACTGACAAAACTCATTGAAGGTGAGGGAATCTTTAAACTTCGGCCGTAAGACTGGTACTCAGCGAAGTACTCCCCATAGTGAGCCACCTCCGGCTCTTGTGGCCCTCCTGCTCCTGCTCTCGAAGACAGGAATGTGGGCATGGTGGAACATGGTGCAGTGCGTGGCACCATCTACTGGGCAGCGTTAGGCTCAGGTGGGTGATGGGAAGTGTCGGATCCTTCTCCAATCTGGAATTCCCTTGGAATTTCCCTCTGCTTGTTATCTCCGACAATCTTTTGCCCCATCTCCTCTATCCTCTTGGTGAGCTTCTGCATTGACTTTAGAAGGAGGTTAGAAAACTCCTTTCCATCATCTCTTTCCTCTACCATCTATACCTTTCCCCTCTTCTTCCACCGGAACGCTCTCTACTTGTTTTAGTGTGATTTCAAGCCTCCTTTCTCTGCTTCTATACCGTTGCCCTCAGTATGTGATGTTCTACCTATCCTCCAGTGTCATAGACCGAGTGCTCTACAGGCTGAGCCAAGTCTATGAGCTTTGATACCACTGTAATATCCCAAATTGGGAACCAACAGTAATATAAAGCATGCAAGACTAAAACTACAGCAAAACAGAAATAACCATTAAAAACACCATGAATGAGCCAAAAACATCTAAGCCATTTTATTGATTTTCTGATGGGAAAAAGGTACAATGAGGTGCTCAAGAAGATGGCACCTTGGCCTGCACAAGACAGGATGAAATAACTCCTCAAACCCGCACAGAAACCCTGTTGTTCTGCTGCTCTGCATGGCTCCTCCTCTGCGTTGTCTTGCTGGAACTGTTGTTGCTGGCTAGGAACGGACTGCGTGTTGAGGCTGCTCTGCTGCTCAGAAAATTCTGGGAATTAGACACCGAACTCTCCTCAACAAACCCAAAAAAACCCGCGAAGGGTTTCCAGAAATCCTGACCACGGAAATTCGCCACCTTAGGCTTGCCACACTGCTCTGCTGGGAAATCTGGTTCTTTGGTTGAACTACTGGAAGATGCTACTAGAAATCTGCCCAAAAACCCTGGTAGGAGGTGGCTAACCTCCCCTCCAAACTCCAGACTGAAATCTGCTCTCTCTCCCACTCTCCCAACACTGCTCCTCAATTGGACTATGTATTCCCTCTACTACCTGCGTGGCCTCTGCGCTGTCCTGGAGGAACTGTGTATGCCTGAATGTGCTCCTATGAATCCTCTCTCGAAACTAGATGGAATCTCCTCTCCTGAGCGGGCACTCGAAGTCCCCCGAGGTAGAGGTTGAGATCTCCGCTCAAAAATCTCTATGCTAAACAGAACTTGCAGACTTGGCTAAACAACTCAAGTGTGCTACAGTCTATCAGACAGAAAATTAGTGATTGAATGCATAAGGAATGAGCTACTCTCACCCCTTATCCAAGTGAGCCTCCAGCGTTCCCTTGGGCCCACCTATGCTGCGTTGCCTCTCTGCTAGCTTGTCCCTGCGCAGTCTACTGCGCTGCCTCTCCTACGCTGCCACTTAGGATGTTGTCCCATTCGAGTGGTTGGCCTCATGGGCCCCACTTCAGCTCTAAAATTTGTCTAAGTGACTTTAGGAAAGTGAATTAATCCTATGGTTTATTAGTGGGTCCCTCCTTGTCCATTTTATTTCCTGCTAACATTAAAAAAGGCAAAAATTAACAAAATTAATATTCCAATTAGTTGATTGCTAATTTGGAATATTACATATTTTCCTTATGATTATATATTTAAATAACTTGAGCCTTTAGATTATGATTTTGGGGAAGGAAAGCCCATTGAATATGACATTTCACCCTACCCTTTTGGTCATTATCTTGAATCTTCCTCAAGTGAGTCCCTCACCCCTTGTCGCAAGATCCCAAGTGACCATGGGTCTTGTTGACCACTAAAGTGGCACCTGATGATTATGTGAATTCTCCATGCCCAAGGATGAACCAAAGGACACGTGTGCCATCAGATATCATTAGTTCAATAGAGTTTTTTAACTCTACTTCTTCTTCTTATCATTTTCTTCTTCAGATTCCACAGCCCTTTGGGGATATTATATAAATGTCACTAGCATGATGAATAAAGCCATGTAACAGGCCTAGGATGTTGGTATTCGATCAGCAAGCGAGTACACCTTGGAGTGTTTTTTTTACTTGGTTAATTATTCCTTCTTTTTAACAGTGAATAATTTTCTAGGTTTTTTCACTCATTGCATTAACCCAAAGTCGGGTGACGGCTTGAAGGTTGAGCCCCTAACACATCTTATTGTCTAGAGTCAATGTACATTACCATGCTACGTCATCTCTGAAATTTCGTGGAATTTGACTAGGTCTAAGTAGGATTTTTTAATAATTAAAAATTTCCCGCAAAACGAAATTTTTTAATTAATTTCTATGTAATGATGTAAATAAGTGGCCTTAGGACATGACTAAGGCGTGTGACCAGTCGAAATTCATCCTCAGAGACCCAGCATTATCCTAGGACCCACTTTGGGTGTCAAAATCCAATTTTTCTAATGTCAGTGGCAAAAATGAGGAAAAATTCAAAAAAATTGAATAATTGGAAAAATAAAAATTCAAAGTCAAAATAAGTCAAATTTTAACATGAAAATTATGTGGTGATGTGGCAAGCATGTGGGGCCCACCACATAAGGTACAACAAGCTCAAGTCAAAATTTCCAAATGAGAAAGTCATAGAGGCCCGCGTAGAAACTCATGAGGCAGCGTATGGCTAAAGTTCAACTTTGATTGTATTTAAAATCATATGTGATGAAATTAAGTCATAAAGTATAAGTGGATGGGGTGGACCCTGCCTTACTCCTTTGTGTACGCATAAGTTCTGGAATTATGCACATGCCAATTCAAAGGTACACATTGGCAATCAAAGATCTAATGCTACATCAAGGGAAATCAACGCATGGTTCAAAATTTATGATGGCAGATTTTATTGCTATTATTTTGAGAGTATATCTCCACACAACTTCACAGTGTTTATGCATATACGTAGTTCACTCTAGTCAACATCTACACACAGCAGATTTGCCTCTACATTGGCAGCTCCTACGCACATGTGAATTAAAAAGACCACGCAGTTGTCAAAGGAAACTCCACACAGATTGGTGAACAGGAAGTGAAGATTTTTTAAGGCAGAAAATCAAAGAATTAGCTCTACCTTTACGCTGGCATATCACAATAAATCTTAAGTCATCTCTAGCTACACGCAAAGTTAATTAGAAGCAAGATTCAGTTGACAGTTCAATTGGGATTTGCATAGCATATTTATTGAAGCTTTGCCATACATACAGCAATGTTGGAATCCTCTACACAGGGAAAATTGGGTTCATCTTGCAGTGGTGGCATCACACAGCAGTTTGGTTTAGATTTTCATGGAGTCTGCTGCCCATTGTTGCCACTTCACAATCACATTGCCACTGGAGACTCAGCTTATCTTTGGGATTATCTCCAATTATGTCTCACTTATTTGATAGATTGATCATTGGGATTGGCTTCCATTTCCTTATTTAAATGAGCCTTGGCTCTCATTATTGTATCATTGTTTACTAGCTATTGTGCTTGGCGGAGCTCTGCTTCTATGTACTTGTGTTCTTCATATGAATAAAAGGACTTTGGTGTTCATTCATGATTGTTATTCCATTGGAGCATTGCTTGGATCATTGATGGTATATCTCTACTATGCCTTTGATTTATATTTCATTTTGCTCATATGTTTTTGTTGAATTGTAGATGTATAGCTATCTTACATTTACACCTGTTTATTTGATATGCTCTAGGCTAGAAAGTTCTGTCTATTTTCATACAAATTTAGAGTTTTCTTGCCATTGTTTATTGATTTAATTCATACGAGTTAATGTTTGTTGGAAGTTTTGTAGAGGATCATCATTGAATCAACTAACAAGCGTGAGGGGAAGTCTTCAAGAGACCAACCCACTCTTGGAATTGTTTTCAAGGAGCTCTCATCGTTATTTGAATTTCATAGAAATAATTTATTTTTTGAAAGTACTTGTTCTTGCAGGGTTCTCCTTCACATAGTCTATGCATGAACCAAAATATTAAAAAAAAAATTATTTACATCTTTTAATTGAGCTTTCATTTCATTATATAGCTATTCAGGAGCTTCTCATAAATTAGACAAGCGACGGGGATCTTTTCCCATCACTTGATTTAGCCTTTGTATATTTATTTTTTTTGTAGCATATTCACATATTTACATGCTCTCTTTTTATACTAACTTTGGTTCTATTTTTTTCAACCCTAACATTCTTGTTTGTAGGTTCTCTCTAGCTTCGAGTCGCATTCGAAGGAGGCTGTGGACATTAGGAGAGTTTGTGGAAGAAAGCTTGGTCATACACCACTTTGGAGCTTGTATTCTCCAATTGTGAACTCTTGCATCTCTTTTGAGTCTCCCTACTTGAAGGGATTTTCTTCTTGTGTCAATAATTCACATTGCATTCTCTCATCGATTCCTTGGGAAGTCCTCCAAGAGGCTCTAACCTCATTGTAACACCATAATAATAAAAATTTCTGTTTTTGCGGTGGGAGCGTGTGTTTTACCCATTGTCATCCCTATCTCTCCATTTCGAAGGAGAGAATTTGTCGATGGATTGACTTAGTGGTTTTGACATTTCCATTTTCTTTCGCATCACATATGCATGCTTTAATTGGGAAGTAACACAAGTCGCATTTCTTTTTCCTAAAGTTTTCTTCACAAATCTCAAGCCACATTTCCATTTTAAAAATATTGAAGCATTGTGTATTTGACAAAGTTTGTCTTTCAAAGCAGTCACTTACTTTCATGTCAAGATAATTTCCTCAAGTTTAAAGTTCCTTTTGCAAAGCTGTTGTGAGCACAAATCTCAATTTCATTTTTAAAGCATTGCAATTTACTTTACATGTAAATTAATTGTTCATAAGCATCAAGCTTTTAATTGATTCATCATTAGCAACTCACAATTTTAATTGTTCTTGAAGCTTATGCATCTTATGTTTACTTGAGAAAATATATAAAGTGGTCTTGTGGAACAATATTACTAAGAGCATTTCCATTTTTTACATAGCACTTGCAAACTTACTTGCATATCATAGTAGGCATTCTAACTTAGTTGCATATTTAAAATTTACCTCCAAACATAAGCTTAGTTGATAGAAATCATAGGAAAAAAGGCTTTCTTGGAAAATTCTTCCATTTGGTACGAAGTAAGGTAAAGGTGTGTGACCCTGCAGTTATGAAGGTGGCTTGTCCCCTTGTAGGAACGAAGGCTCACGCTGGCTCGTAAGACTCAGGTGACGGGTATCGTTAATGACAGTGACCTTCGTGCCATCGCCCCCTCTTTCTTACGGTCACCCCAATTTTTATCCCTTGGTAAGAGTAGAAAATGAGGACTTCTCACATAGATTAGGCATTTTAGATTAAAAGTAACCAAGATTAATTGCATCCAAATCTAGTTTAATTGCATCTCATGCTTTCATTCAGAAATCTATTTATCTTGAAATAATTTTACTTCATTTAAGCAAATGCATTTTCATTTCAAAGAGCAATACTCTGGAGGCACTGGTTTCTCATATGTTTCATGTTTATCTTATGTATTGATGGTTATTGCTCATATCACGTTTTAGCTTATAAATCTGAAGAAGTAATCTATTTAACTCTAACAACTCTCCTAGAAAACTTACATCTTTAACTTAGTTTTTTCTTTAGGGACCACCCCCCATAGCTAACCTAGGAGATAGCTTAAACGGAGAGACTCGGGAATAGGTGACAGCTCCTTCTCTAAGTTCTTTGCCACCAACCACACCTGGTGGGGTTGAAGGCTTTTCCCACTAACTTGTAGGTAGGTGTAGGCGGCAAGCAATAACAGGTCATTTTCCCCTTTTGAGTATAATGTCAAGGAAAAGCCCCTCATTGAATATTCTTTATCTCCTTGTGCACCCCTTCAAGGTCATTAGCAATCTATAATCTTCCCTTTCCAATGTGATCATCATGGGCAACCTACTTATCTTTCTCCATCTCATCAGTTTCCCTCTCCTACTAATCATAACCCTACGGAAGCCATAAAATATGACATAAATGATAAGGACCACAATGGAAATAATATGCCCGAGGTTGCCATCCATCAAAAGTTTATGAGCCTAATCATTGGCATCTCTATATTTTGGGTAGAAGAGAAGATCTCATGGACTAGACTACATCATTTTCTTACCTCTTCTCATGTGATTATCCATGTATGGGCATCCTATTTTCCTACCTCCCACTAGCCTTATCATCCATGTCGCTTTGTCCACATTCACTTCGGCATTTGCCACAAGAGTAATCGTATAAATCGGCATGTTTATATTGATTTGATGATATATTGGTTACACTAGCTTTATGATTACACTTAATATTAGCTTCGTCATAAGCATGTTAGGGTAGGATGCATCGCATACTCATTTTTCGCATTAGAACTAACATCATATGATATTGCTCATGGTAGATTAGTTGCACTTAGATTAAAATTTGCATATTTTATTACCTGTTGATTTTACGGCCTGACATTAAGCATGGGTGATCATAAGACATCGTGAAAAGCATGTTGCCCCGTGAGTTTAGTTGTTGATATGTGCAGGTAACAGGTCTGCAGTGACCTAGAGATTGTTGGAGTTCTTGTGACCTCCCGCTCTAATAGCTTTGCCCACTTCTTCAAGAGATCACGTCCCAGTTGGAGCCAGATGTTACCCACTACTTCGCGGGTAATATTCCTCGGAGAAATTTTTTCTACATGATGGCCCTCAGCCAGCAACCAATAGCCCTCAACTAGCTCGTTGTGCCATTTCTCCGCCACCTGAGCTAGCCATGTGGTCCCTCGCCCATCTGTAATGATCGTATGTTTGAAGGTGGGCCTCACGAACCCAAAGGTATGTCTTGTCATTTGATAATTGAGTTATTGGGTTTGTTTATCATGGACACTTCTGGGCATGGATTAATGGGGGAATTCGACAGAAAAAGTGGGCTTAGTTTGTACTTTTATCCCCTTGATCACTTTTGAATATTACCCTTGGATTTTAGTCCCGTGGGATCTCCTTTACTGACCATTTGGTTTTAGGGTGGTACTACTTGGGAAACCCCGACTTTGGTTGCGTGGTCCCACTCCCTTATCCACATATATCACTCCCCTTCCACTCACTATACCCACATTCATTATCTCTCCCACCTGGATCCACATTTCCTCACTAGGTCCACATAGAGTTAGCCCCCCCCCCCCATTCCCTTGCCCCCACCTTCGGTCAGGCTTGGAACAATGTCTCGAAGGTTGAAGCAGCTGAAAAGAAAACTAAAGGCATAGATGGCCACATCCAACAGGAAAATGTACCACAAGATGCAAAAGATGGTCGGGACAAACATATTTAGCACATGGGCAAGAGCCAATGCATGAGCTTTACCCCATACCCATGGCCATCACCCTGGTTCCATAGGCCCTAGATGAGCCTCCTTTATCATTCAGGAACCCATGATTGCCCCAACCCCTAGTGGGCAATGAACCACCCTACCTTAAAGGGGGTAATCACTGCTATATCTTACACACCATGCTCTTATCCTTTGAGACCCAAGCAATTAATCAAAGAAAAATAATAAAAAGCAAAAGGAATATAAAGAAGGGTGGAAAAATCAAGGCCAGGGCACCTCATGTACCACAATTTCTCCCTCCTACACATTATGTACCCAGGTGTGGGATTCCCTTTTTCTAGCTACCCTTGTGCTCTGATATGCGGCCCAAGATTGCCCCTCTCATTCCCTATTCCATTTCACCTTTTTATCACATGCCACCACCATTTGGGGGATGTACCTGTGAAATTTTCCAACTGAAAACTAAACAGTTGTAGTGATAGATTTATTTCTCCTACTTATTATTTCAATAAGATATTATTCAAAAATCTTCTGACAAATATCGAAATAAATACTACTGCAACATTCACAACTATATATGCAGAGAAATAAACAGTAGAGAACATAAGCACAAGAATCAATCACATGTACACAGTTATTTTTGGACAATTGTTGTATAAATTTATGAATCTTATACTTTATGCAGAAATTATTACTGTTAATCTGGTTATGCTCCTCCTACTTAGATAAGTTATTAACTGAATAAATTCAAGTTAAAATCGAAGCAAAAGACATAACAGATCTCTACCAATCCAAATCTAGAACAAGTTCATGCATACATTGACAAAGTGACATAGTTATTTCTGGACAAATAGTCCCCGGAAAAACCCAATGTGGGAAAACCGGTCTCTGGTTGCTGGAGGGTTCTATTATTAAGAATATTTCTGAATACACAAATCCGAGTTCCAGATCTGGAGATCCCGACAGAGAAAATACTAGATCTACAGCTCACTGACTGATCTAGGGCTAAAATAATCACTGATCCACACCCTCAAATAGGATTTACATAACTCAACCAAGATTAGGGCCTACAAACCCCATCATTGTCCCTAAAAGGCTCTGCTTCAGCCTTTGAAGTCCTCCAAACCCTCAGCGTTGCTCCGGAAGAGACTGCGTGACCCTAGACTAGGTGACGCAGTCACTACGCTGCCCCTGAAGGGTCTCTACGTAACCCCTGAGGGTTTCCTACTGAACATCACGTTGTCATTGGAAAGACTTCATTGTCCTTGTTGCTGCTGCTGCTACCTTTCTCTACGCTATCCTTGAGCTGATCTTTGCCTCTTGTGTATTCTAGACCCTGGGATTAGATCATCCCCTTGGTCTAAATTCCCCTCTCTGCAGCTGAAACACTTCTGAGTATTCTTAGCTAACCCTGCCCTAGAATCCCAGCTTAGCTTCAGTGCTCTGTCTCTGTGTGTCTTTACAAATGACCCCAAGCTTTTCCTTTATACTTTTCTCGTTGACAAATCAACGGCCAAGATTAAAAGAAAGCTTGATCCGTGTGACTTAAGACAATTTCATCACATGTTTAATTAAATTCCCTTTAATTATTTAAGTTCCCTAAGTTTTAACTTAGGAAATACACTTAAAATAATTAATTAATTTAATATCTCCTAAACCAAATGAAATTTCCCAAATCCATTTCTGGGTCTTGTAGATCTGGTGTACTCTAGTCCTTCCTCAAAATTTGGGACCTAGAGCACAACTAATGCTACCCCAAATACACAAAATCTCAACACTCCCTCTTAGCATCAAAGGTGTGCTCTAGCAATACATCACACTATGTATTACATGACTTTGAGTACTGGTTCTGTGCTGCTGAAGCTTGGCCTCCTGCCACTCAACTTTGCACTGCTGCTGCCATTCTGTACTACTGCCCATGACTCTGCCACTGCCACTGCAACTTCTGTACTGCAACTCCCTCTCAATATGTTGCATCTGTGTTTCTCATAGCACTGCCACTGCTGATATGCTGCACTACAACTTCAGTTGCTGAGAGAAACAACTGAATCTCCTGCCCAATCTTTGACAAACAAGTCTGATGGGCTGCATCCTCATCACTGAAGCTCCATAGGCTACAGATCTGTGTTGGCATCTAAAGAACGATGAACAGCTACAGCTCTACCTGCGTAATCAAACTCCCTCTACACTACTGAAGTCACATCAGCTCCTTGTGCTGAAATCTATCACGTTGCTGCTGCACTGCGTTGTCCTTCTGAAGTTTTCTGTGTTGCTGCAGCTCTGCACTACGTAAGCAGTTATGCACTGCGCTGCTGAAGTCACATCATCCTCTGCGCTGCTACTGCTTCTACACTACCGCTGCTTTGCTCTGCGCTGCTCCTCCCAGCCTTCAGATCTGCCTCTGCTTCTGCCTCATTTGTGTGTCTTTACAAATGACCCCAAGCCTTTCCTTTATACTTTTCTCAGTGAAAAATCAACGACCAAAATTAAATCTTTAATCAATGGCTAAGATTAAAAGAAAGCTTGATCCGTGTGACTTAAGACAATTTCATCACATGTTTAATTAAATTCACTTTAATTATTTAAGTTCCCTAAGTTTTAACTTAGGAAATACACTTAAAATAATTAATTAATTTAATGTCTCCTAAACCAGATGAAATTTCCCAAATCCATTTCTGGGTCTTGTAGATCAAGTGTACTCTAGTCCTTCCTCAAAATTTAGGACCTACAGCACAACTGATGCTACCACAAATACACAAAATCTCAACAATTATCCTCGGAAAAACCCAATGCGGGAAAATCGATGCAGCATATGAGGGTTTTTTTAATTCTTCAACAAATGATATCTTTACAGGGAAATATAACGACAGATAAATTCTTAAACACCTGAAATTGAATTTCCGGCTTACTCGAACAGTTCTCCGACACCCTGATCTGCCCCTGCATGCTCCTGTGTCTGTCTGCGTGATTCACTCCGCAATCCCAGCGTTGGACTACGTGAATCTGCGTGGAGACTCTACGCTACAGCCTCAAGCTGCCTCCAATGACCCACTGCTGCCCTCTGTCCCTGATCCTGATCACTACTGACTCCCTCGTCCTTCTGCTTCTGCAAACTTCTCGCCTGCAACTCTCCCACTGAAATCAAATTCTACTTCAGAATGGATCTCCTTCGGGTAATGAGTGTATGCCCGACTTGTTTTCCAAATGACCCTCAAGCCTTCTTTTATAATCTTCCTGTTGGAGAACCAACGGCCCAGATTAAAAGATTAATCAATGGCTAAGATTAAAAACTTGACTTGATCCACGTTTTCTAGAAGATTCACACTCTGACTTATTAATACCCTTTAATTATTTCATTTTCCTAAATTTAGACTTAGGGTCTTCATTAAAATAATTAATTATTTTAATAAGTCATGAACCGAGTGGAATTTCCACAAACAGTTTCTGGGATCTTTGGAATGCTGTTGTCCAAGCCTCCCTGCAAAGTTTGAGATTTGGAACACTTTCGGATGCTACAAAAATCAACAATACCTTGGACATATTATCCCCTCTAAAGGTAGAAACCACCTAATAAGGTACTTGGCTAACCCCCCTTTGTGTTGATTTGGGTAGCATTAGATGTGCTTTAAGTCTCAAATTTGGCAAGGAGACTTAGACATAGGTATTCCAGAGAACCCAGAAATCGTTTGTGAAAATTCCACTCAAAATGAGATTTATTAAAATAATTAATTATTTTTGAAGGGACCCTAAGTATAAACCTAAGAAAATAAAATAATTAAAGGGTATTAATAAAACAGAGTGTGAATATTCTAGAAAAGGCAGAGATCAAGTCAAAATTTAATCTTATTCATTGATTAGAGATTTAATCTCGATCGTTGAAGTTTCAACGAGAAGATTATAAAAAGGACTTGAAGGGTCATTTGGAGAGGGCACTAAGAGAGCCAGAGGATCAAGAGATCGAAATTCTTTAGTGAGCAGTGCTTAGGGTGAAGATTGATCGAGAGATCTTTTGCAGAGAGGGGCAGTAATTCTGGTTGGAAGGATTCCTGATCTAGAGAGTGCATAGCAAAGGAGGCATTAGAAGCCACAGAGGCAGCGCAGAGCCAATGATGCAGAGGCTATACAGGCACTGCGCAGAGCCTGAAAGGGATTATGTTTTTCATTGAGGAGACAGCGTTGGGTCAGTGCCGGATCCCGAAGAGAGTTTCTGGATACCAAAAGACCCCAGTTTCCAGCCAACAGGGAGACCAGCGCAGAGCCAAAGGGCAACCACAGCTATGACACAGAGACTACGCAGAGTGACGCAGTCACTGCGCAGAGGCAGCATAGAGCAGCTCGTTTTGGGTGTTGATCAGTGTCGGGTTCCCGTGGAGGAGTGAGGTTTGTCTCAAAAGATTTTACTTGTCACTTTCTCTGCATGATTTAACAAATTCGTCAATCATAGATTTGTACTCAGAATTTACAGCATAATATAAACCCTCAACTATTGCACTGGTTTTCCCGCATTGGGTTTTTCCGAGGACAGTAATCCAAAAACAACGGTATCAGATGTGTCTATGATTTTCTATTGCTCAGATCTTGTTTCCACACTTGTTTTTCTTCCGCAGTTTTATTTCTGAAGGTTGTAGTGAATGGATTTTGATATTTGCTTGTAGAACACAGTAAATGATTTGTTAAGTAAATAACAAATAGAAGATTTTCCATCAGTTGTTGCAATAGGATTCTGAGTAATACGAATTTTCACATAGTATCAGAGCTTGTGTAGCTCAGTGCAGGAGGAGCAAGAGAGCAGATCCAGCATTGTAGCAGAAACCGAGGATCAAAGAGCTACATAAGCAGCGGATTGATTTCCTAGTGAAGTGCACAGTCCAAGACGAAGGGCTAGATCGGCAAGGAAATCTCTCTCTGAGTTAGCCGCCAGAGAGGAAGGATTTTCCAGTTTGCAATTTTCCAGAGGTAGAGGGAGCAGCGAAGCAGATCTACGCAGATCAGTAGATGGAGGGACGCAGTTTTCTGCATAGCAGCAATTGTTGGTGCAAAAAAACGTCAGAAGAGAGATCTGGGGACACTTTGAGCGAATTTTCTTCCTTTGGAAATTCCTAGCTAAGGAATTCTAAATTTCGAGAGCTGAGCAGCAGTATTGGTTGCAAAATCTACCATCTCCACCAGGGAGTGCGTAGGCCAAGCTAGAGCTGCGCAGAGGAGAGAGAGGGATCTAGTTCAACATCTTTTTTCAGTCGGCAGAGATGGAAGAAAGTGGGTTGAGAGACCAAGATCGGTTGGAAGGATCCTCCAACTATGTGATCTAGCAGACAAGGATCAAATGCATGCTGGATGAGCATGATCTCAAAGCCTTCATCGAAGGTGTGGTGGTTGTTCCAGTAGATGCAGATCCTCTGAAGGAATACAAGAAGAATATGGCTAAGGCAAAGTGCCTGATCCTCGACGAAGTCAGGGATCATGCCGTGTGTCACATAGCTAGCAAAGCGACAGCTAGAGAAATGCGGCAGGCCTTGGAGAAGTTATATCAAGGATCTTCCGAGCAGCAGAAGATGTATCTGGAGGAGAAGTTGTGGACTACTAGGATGCAGAAGGGTGAGTGCATTGATCTGTTCCACTTTAGACTTCAAGAGAATCGAGATCAGCTGGCAGCTGTAGGAGCAGCTCCTCAGACCACAAAGATGGTCAGATTGCCCTCAACCCAGTGTCTGAAGACTATGAGATCTTTTTCCAGAGCATCCTGGGCAGAGAAAATTTGTCACACTGGGAGTCAATGTGGACAACTCTTCAGCAAGAAGAGATGAGGAGGGACTTACTCAAGTTTCAACTTGAGGGCAACAGCAACAGTGGGAAGAAACCAAAGGAGGAGGAGGATAATATGGCCCTTGCATCAAAAGGGCAACAGGAGTAGCGCAGGAGGAAGAAGGACCTTTCCAAGATCAAATGCTTTCGGTGTGGAGAGATGGGACATTATGGCACACAGTTTCCTCTCAAGAAGAGAGAAGACTAGAAGCATGATCCGCAAGCCATACCTGCCAGGATCGATGAGGAGGAGTTCGCCATGATTGCCCATATACCTCCAACAGGAGGTGGGGTGATTTGGAGCTGTAGACCCAGAAAGCTACAGGCTGGGCAGAATCCTTAAGGAGTCCACCTCTCAGATCAATACCTTGCTACGGGAGCCCAAATCAGATGTAGAAGGATGGATGGGTGCCAGTTGGTGCAGAGGAGTGCAGAAGTGACAGTGCAAGTGGTTAGCAGCGCGAAGCAGAGTTGGCAGCAGCGCAAGAAGGCACAGTGCAGAAGCCAGCAGCAGTGCAGCAGCTTCAGAGGGACAGCATAGAGGCTAGCAGCAGTCAAATCTTCAGTACCAAGATGCATCATGCTGAACACTTGTTTAGTTTTGCATTTCTTTTTGTTGCAATAAGCAACAACATTGCAATACAGTAGCAGTTGGTGTGAAAATTCTTGAATACAGTTATGCAGAAATCCTACTGTAGTATCATGGTTTACTTCTCCTACTTGATTAAGTTATACAAATTATCTTCAGAAATAATATTTAGAAAATACTGAAGTAAACACAACTAATAGCCTACACATGCAGATCATTTACAGAATATCACACTCATTCAAACAAAGTGACACACTAATTTTTGGACATAAGTCCCCGGAAAAACCCAATGCGGGAAAAATGATGCAGCAGATATGAGGGTTTATTATTATTAAGTAGATTTCGAGTACAGCAAATCTGGGCACCAAATCTGGTTAACCCGACAGAGAAAAATATAGATCTGCAGCTAATCTGTTGTTCTGAGAACAAAATTCTGACTGATCCACACCCCCAAACGGGATTACAAGACTCAGCCCGAATCTGGCCCTAGAAACCCCAGCGCTGCCCCTGAAGCCCCAACGTCAGCTCTACTAGGCTCTGTGTACCTATGCGCTACTCAAAAGGGGACTGCGTAACCCCATAGTGGGTGACGCAGTCCTTACGCTGCCTCTGGAGGCCTCTGCGTAATTTTGGATGCCCTCTGAAGCTGCAATGCTGCCCCTCCAGGGCCTGCGTAGCGGCTGAAGCTTCTGCGCTGCGTAGGTGCTGCAACTGCCCTTGCTCATTTGTGTTGTCCCTGAAAGCTGCTCCTCTGCCTCTTGCTGACTCTTGGCTATGGGATCAAATCATCCCCTCAGCCAATACTACCCCTCGTTGTAGAAAACTCCTCTGGAAATTCTTAGCAAACCCTCCACAAAGTTTCAGGGCTAGAGCACACCCGATGCTACCCCAACTACACAAATCTCAACACTCCCTCTTAGCACAGAGTGCACTCTAGCAATACATCCACACCATGTATTGCAAGATCTTGGTATTGGTTTTTGTGTTGCTGATGCTTGGCCTGCTGCCCTCCATCCACTGCACTGCTGCTTTCTGTACTATTGCCCATGTCACTGCCACTGACACTGCCACATCTGTACTGCAGCTCCCTCTCAAATTGCTGCATCATGCTGCCTATAGCACTGCCACTGCTAACTGTTGCACTGCAACTCAGTTGTTGAGAAGTAAGCAACTAAAAGACTTCTGCCCAATCGTTGACAGATAAGTCGGGCTGCCTCCCATCACTGAAGCTCCCTTGGCTGCTTATTTACGCTGTCCTCCTGAAGCCACTACGCTGCTACAGATCTGCACTGCGTGAGCACTGCCTCTCTGCATTGTTGAAGTCCCATTAGCCTCTGTGTTGTTGCCTCCACGTTGTTGTTGCCTCTGCATTACACTGCTCCCTCTTCAACTCTTCAGTTCTCCCCTCTGCTTCACTGTGACCTTCTACAACCATCTCCCGACTCATCCTGCTGTCGGCTTAAGGCTCCCGTAGCTCGTATGTGATCCAAGAGTAGGGCTGACTCAAGGATCCCACCATTCCAGTCTGTAGCTACTCTACAAATCCAAGTCACCCCACCTCTTCTCTTGAGGCACATGAGCACTCATGGCTACATCATCATCAGAGCCATCATCCTTTGCTGATGTTGCCTTGGATTCAGAAGATCCTTTGTCCTTCTTCTTAGGACAAGTGCTAGCAAAGTGTCCAAGTTCGTCACAGTTAAAAGTACCAGACCTTGGATAGGTCCCTCTTCTTCTTCCCTTGTTGCTTTCGTTCCTTTGATGCAAATGCTGCATCATCCTCCTCTTCTTTCTTCACTTTGGCTGATTTGCTTCCGCTGCTTTGCCTCTTGGTGATTCTCTTGATTTCCTCTTGACGGAGGATTGCCCACATGTCTGCCCATGATGGTAACGTTGCCCTGCCCAAAATGATTTGGACAAACATTTCCCATTCTTCTGAGACTGCATTTAGGGCAGTCCTCAGTAGGAGCCCCTCATCCATATTTGCACCCATGGCAATCAGTTGATCCCGGATAGTCTGAAGTCTAAAGAGGAATGGATCTATCTCCTCACCCTTCATCATCTGGAACAACCGCATCTAATTCTCCGAAAGCATCCTTTGGACAAGGCCTCCCTGATACATCGTGTCCAATGTTACCCACATCTCATTTTTCGTATTATTGCCGGCAATATGAGGCACGACGTGGTCTTTGATAGACAATTTGCATTAGTTGGCACAGCTAGGAATTTCTCTGCATGATCTTTGAGGCCATACTCATCCAGAACTGACAGGATTCTGGCCCTCCGAATAACGAAGTTGGACATGCCATCCAACCTATCCTGATCTCTCAGTCCATATCGCGCCATTTGCTCAGACCTGTCAGAACAGATACTCCTCTCCCTCTTTCTGTAGCAGTACTCAACAGAAAATGTTGGATTTGGGTTTCTTAGTGATTTAGAAACCCTATATAGTAATTGCTCCCTCCGACAACTGATTTCCCTCCTGGAAATCTTCACCCAAACACAATTCGATAGTACTCTCTAATCCCCCCTGATCGAAACTCAGATCTGTTTGGCTCAAATCTGCTGAGTGACTGTCTTCCTCCCGCTCTTTGTTGACTTAACTAGGCACAATTCTACACCGGCAGAATCTCCACCACACCAGCACTGTTCAAGATCTGAAGCACTGCTTCGGGATCTTGGCAAGACTTCTCTGCAACAGGAAGAATGACTGGACTGCATCCCACTGACTGGCCCAACATAACATCAATGCTGCTCAGAAGTGGACTGCGTAACCCCAAATTGGGTGACACAGTCCTTACACTGGCCTGGGAACTGGGAAGGCTCTGCGTAAGCCTGATGGCCTTTTGTAGCTGCAGCGCTACCCCTTCCTAGGTCTGCGTCCTCCTGCTGCCAAGCTACCCCTTCCAGATCTCTACTGCTTCTGCTGTTGTCCTGCAGAAAAAATATTCTTCAGTTGATTTGTTGGAGATTCAACTTGATCTGTTATCGCTCTAATACCATGTGAAAATTCCTGAATACAATTATGCAGAAACCCTACTGTAGTATCATGGTTTACTTCTCCTACTTGATTAATTTATACAAGTTATCTTTAGAAATAATATTCAAAAAATACAGAAATAAACACAACTAACAGCCTACACATGCAGATCATTTACTAAATATTACGCTCATTCAAACAAAGTGACACACTGATTTTTGGACATAAGTCCCCGGAAAAACCCAATGCGGGAAAACCAATGCAGCAGATATGAGGGTTTATTATTATTAAGTAGATTCTGAGTACACCAAATCTAGGCACCAAATCTGATTAACCCGACAGAGAAAAATATAGATCTGCAGCTAACTTGTTGTTTTGAGACCAAAATTCTGATTGATCCACACCCTCAAACGGGATTTACAAGACTCAGCCCGAATCTGGCCCTAGAAACCCTAGCGCTGCCCCTTAAGCGCCAACTTCAACCCTGCTAGGCTCTGCGTGCCTCTGTGCTGCTCAGAAGGGGACTGTGTAACCCCAGAGTGGGTGATGCAGTCCTTACGCTGCCTCTGAAGGCCTCTATGTAACTTTGGATGCCCTCTGAAGCTGCAGCCCTGCCCCTCCTGGGCCTGCGTAGCACTTGCGTAGCGACTGAAGCCTCTGCGCTGCGTAGTTGCTGTTGCTACCCTTGCTCCTCTGTTCTGTCCCTGAAAGTTGCTCCTCTACCTCTAGCTGACTCTTGGCTACGGGATTAGATCATCCCCTCAGCCAATACTACCCCTCGCTGCAGAAAACTCCTCCGGAAATTCTTGGCAAACCTTGCCCTAGAATTTCAGATCAGTCTCTCAGCTCTGCATCTGTGTGTCTGTCTCCAACTGACCCTCAAGCCTTTCTCTTATACTTTTTCGTTGAACATATCAACAGCCGAGATTAAAACAGTCATCAACGGTTGAGATTAAAAGACTGCTTGATCCGCATCATTTAGAACATTTCAGCACATGTGTTAATTAATTCACTTTAATTATTTAATTTCCCTAAGTTTAGACTTAGGGAATACTTTAAAATAATTAATTATTTGAATAACTTTAACACCGATTGAAATTTCTCTAAACGCTTTCTGGGTTTTGGAGTGGATGTGTTTCTTAGCCCCTCCACAAAGTTTCAGGGCTAGAGCACACCCAATGCTACCCCAACTACACAAAATCTCAACAGTTGGAAATGGCAGGGTCAGCAACAGCACGGATACAGAATTTGAGAGGGAGTTGCAATACAGATGCAGTGTTGACAGTGGCATGGTCAGCAGCAGTACAGATCCAGCGTTTGCGCAGAGTTGGTAGGCATTAGTGTCAGAAATCATCATCACATAGGAAGATGTTGCAAAATCAGAGCAGTGCTCAGCAAGGTGTATTGCTAGAGCACATTCCTCGCTAAGAGGGAGTGTTGATTTGGGCAGCATCGGATGTGCTCTAAGTCTCAAATTTGGCAGGGAGGCTTAGACACATGTATTCCAGAGAATCCAGAAACCGTTTGTGAAAATTCCACTCAGAATTAATTAAGGGACCCTAAGTCTAAACTTAGGAAAATAAAATAATTAAAGGGTATTAATAAAACAGAGTGTGAATATTATAAAAAAGGCGGAGATCAAGTCAAAAGTTAATCTTAGTTGTTGATTAGAGATTTAATCTCGATCGTTGAAGTTTCAACAAGAAGATTGTAAGGACTTGAAGGGTCATTTGGAGAGGACACCGAGAGAGCCAGAGGATCAAGAGATCGAAATTCTTTAGTGAGCATTGCTCAAGGTGAAGATCGATCGAGAGATATTTTGCAAAGAGGGGCAATAATTCCGGTTGGAAGGATTCCTGATCCGAAGAGTGCATAGCAGAGGAGGCAATAGAAGCCACAGAGGTAGCGCCGAGCCAGTGATGCAGAGGCTACGCAGGCACTACACAGAGCCTAAGAGGGATTTCGTTTTCCGTTAAGGAGGCAGCATTGGGCTAGTGCCAGATCCCGAAGAGAGTTTTCGAAGGCCAGAAGGCCCTAGTTTCCAGCCAGCGCAGAGCTAGAGGGCAACCATAGATGTGACGCAGAGACTATGCAGAGTGACGCAAAGGCAGCATGAAGCAGCTCGTTTTGGGTGTTGCTCAGTGTCGGGTTCCCATGGAGGAGTGAGGTTTGTGTCACAAGATTTTATTTGTCAGTTTCTCTGCATGATTTGACAGATTCGTTAATCCTAGATTTGTACTCTGAATTTACTGCATAATATATAAACCCTCAATTGTTGCACCAGTTTTCCCGCATTGGGTTTTTCCAGTGTCATTAGTCCAAAAACAACAGTGTCAGATGTGTCTATGATTTTGTGTTGCTTAGATCCTGTTTCTGCACTTGTTTTTCTTCCGCAGTTTTATTTGTGAAGGTTGTAGTGAATGGATTTCGATATTTTCTTGTAGAACACAATAAATAATTTGTTAAGTAAATAACAAATAGAATACTTTCCATCACTTGCTGCAGCAGGATTCCAGGTAATATTAATTTTCACACTTTGGAGCTTGGAGACATTGGCATATGCCAAAGCCCACTATGAAAGGGCATGCCATTATGAAGTGTCCACATGTTGCCCATGGATTGTAAGTTCTTTTACCTGATTACTTTAATGACTTGTTGTGCTGGAAGGCTAAGGAACGCAATGGATCTTATTCAGGATTGCAGATGGTGTCAATTTGGGTTTGGTCTCCCTATATGTGTTCTTTGTGAAAATTTCTGAATATCTCAAACAAAAACCCTACTGTTAAATTTCCGATTTACTTCTCCTACTTACATCAAGTTATTAATCTAAAATTTTCAACATTAACATCGAAGTAAATACAATAACAGCCTACACATACAAATCTAAATTGAATAACATGCATAATGACAAAGTGACACACAAGGATTTTCCGGACAACTGTCCCCAGAAAAACCCAATTCGGGAAAACCGGTCTTCTAGCTGTTGGAGGGTTTTTTATTATTAAGCAGAATCTAAGTACAACAAGTCTGGGCACCAAACTGGTTAACCCAACAGAGAAATAAAAAAACTGCATCTATACCTCTGTTCTGGAGACAGAAAAACTAACTGATTCACACCCTCAAATGGGATTTACAGAACTCAGTGTTTTCTGGCCTTCAGAAACCATAGCACTGCTATGAAGCTCTCTGCGTCAAACCCTGCGCTGCTCAAGAAGGGCCTGCGTCACCCTAGACTAGGTTACGCTACCCCTGCGCTGCTCTGGCTGGCCAGCGTCAGTCCTCCCGAGACTACAACAGCCCTCTTGGCAGTGCGTCAGGCCTCCTAGCCTCCTGCTGCCTCTGCGCTTCCCCTGTTGGGCTATGGCTTCTCTGCGTAGTTGCTGCTTCCTCTGCGCTGCTCTGGTCTGCTGCTTCTCTGCCCTTGTTACACTCTTGGCCTGGGATAAAACCATCCGCCTCGCCAATACTACCCCTCACTATAGCTGAAACACTGTAATGTTCCAAATTTTTCTTCAATAAATTGGAACATTAATTTTTGTCTAAATTCATTTAGGAGATGAATAATCGGGTAAGGAGGCCCAATTGATAATAAAATCCCTCTAGTATGAAAAGGGATCAACCGTGGAACCAGATTTCACACCCTCATGTGTGAAAGGAGATATTTGCAAAGAGGTTTGACCAAGTCAACCAGCGCAGGGTATGAAGTGGAAAGCACTACATGACAATGTAGGAGGGAAGCTTCTAGAGGAAGGGAAACACTAATTCGAAGTAGGGCCCGTGGAGAGTCTTCATTTGCTATATATGGAGAGGAGGAGAGCTATTGCCATTCATGCATATGTTTATGATATTGCGCTGGTCATTTCGACTTCTTGAGCACGTTGGTTGTTTAGCCTGTCTGCAGCATTGTTTAGTGCGTTGAGTGTCTTCGTTCAAATATCTCACCCTCAGCCCGGGGGACTTCGAGTGCCTGCTCGAGTGAGGTTGTTCCATCAGTATTTTGCAGGAGAATTGGTGTTTGGCTTTCATAGTGGAGCAGCATATTCATAAACTTCTCCACAGTGTTATTGCTGCAGCAGCGTAATACTGTGTTGTAGGGTGTTGCAGTGGAGACTCCACAACACCTCTTCCATTGTGTGTTTTTCAGAGGGAAAGTCTTTCTTGCCTTTGGAGGATCATTTTGGAAGCTTTGGAGCTTATTTGCAGATCTTGGCATCGGGCCAACTCATATTCTTGGCCCTACTGCGCAGTTTGCTCCAGTAACTGCGTTATTTTCATAGTGCAATTGCTGCGGGGTTTTGCAGATTGATTGGAGGGTGAGCTCTCAAGTGTAGGGATCAGCCTTCCACTTTGGAGACCCATGGAGAGGGTTTACTTCAGATCTTTCATCTTATTCAACCTTCTCTGTTGAGTTCCAGATTTGAGTTGCAGCAGCTGCCTAGCAACTCCGGCATTTTTGCCATTTTGTATATTTCAGCCAATCCTCTAGAGGATTGATGTATTTGTGCTTCTAAGGGTTAGAGCTTTGCTCCCCTAGTGTATTTGAGCCATATAATGTCATATCTTCTAGTTATTATGTGATATGGAGCAGTACCTCTTATAAACTGCATCCTCATAGCTTGGGTTTATGAAGAAATAGCACTGTCCCTTCATATTCGTGTACATGTATTATTGAGGCTTACATTGCCTTTCTTGAGAGGTTGTTTCCTCAAGACTTGTACACTTTTTTGCTGCTATACATTATTCTTGGCTATATGTTCATCTTCTTGTCTCACAGCTCATTGTATAACGTCGTCTCTTCATGGTATGCTCATGTATGTGTTTGCATATTGCTGTAGCTCACTTTTGAGTGGGATTCTTCAAGCAGCTCTATAGACAGAGTCTGAAAAGGGCCAGATAGCCTCCGAATCTCACATTTCCTTGAGAAGGTGACACATCCGGTAAATGCCCTCTCAATCAATCTCTGGAATAGATTGCTGATTGCTGACATTCCCGAAACGGGATATTACAGTGGTATCAGAACATAGATCTGGCTCAGCTTGTGGAGCTAGCTGTCTATGACATCGGGAGGAAAACCCTACATCTGCCACAGAGATAGGAAGTACAGAGATCTTGAGCGTAGGTTGGAGAACATCTACGGAGAAGGGGACTGCGTACGAGTGGTGGACATAGAACAGGAGGAGCCTATGGTAGATGCAGAACAGGAGCCTGTGGTAGACACCGAGCAGGGAGAGCCAATGGCGGATGATAGCGATGCAAAATAGTTTGGGGAAGCACTCCTCAAATCAGTGCAGGATCTGGCTAGGCAGATAGAGGTGATGGGTCAAAGATTCACTGCTGTGGAGGCTAGACAGCGTGAAACCTCAAGGGGTCACCAGGTTGGTGAGGGGTCGGGCACTTACCACCATTTGAAAGAGCGAGTTGCCACTCCGCACCAAGCTTCACATGCCCCCGCCCGTTCCACTATGCCCACTTTCCTGGACACAGACACTGAGACAGAAGCACCGCAGGAGCCAGAGGCTGGCCACATAGGTAATTGTTTTGCTGAGTACCAGGCGTATGGGCAGGAGTTCAGCGATGCCCTTTTATTCAGAGACTTTGTTCAGCTCCGGCGGGACAGCAGACCTCGCGACCATCACAGAGGACATCGGCATTATCATGATGGAGATACCCAACGTACAGTGAGCAAATTCCATTTGCCTACGTTTGATGGTTCATCAAACAGTTCGGTAAAGTCTTCGGGTGGTAGCAACTTTCCTGGCTCAGCCTGTGAGTCTAAGCCCAAGAAGATCAGAACGTTGAAAAAGATGAGTTTATTCTCATCTATTTTCAAATCCAAAGGGGACATCTCCAAGGAGGTCAAGAAGACTGAAGAGGAAGTACCATGCACTTCCTATTCTCATCAAGAAGAAGGCATTGAGCATGGAGGATACTTGGATCATCAGATCCTCAGTGATTATCTTGTTGAGTATAGATCTCAACCTAGAGCCTTCAGGGAGACTCTATATTTTCCTCATTTCATCCAGCTGAAGGAAGAGAAGAGACCATGCAGCAGAAAAGAAATCAAAGGCAATAGATTTATGTTGTCTACCTTTGATGGGTCATCTAATGCAAGAACTTGGGTGAGAAAGTTGGAGGCATTTTTCCTACTACATCCTGTAGCAGGAAAAGAAGCTGTTGAAATCTTAGCGCTGCACTTGGAGGGTGAAGCCTATGATTGGTGGTGCAGCCACTTGAGCCATGCAAGGGTGAAGACTTCTGCAGAGTTCACTCAAAGGTTGATCCAAACCTTTGATGGAGAAAGAGCAAAGAAAGAAAGGATCACATCACCTCTTAAGGAGGCTTGTGATAATGCTATCACACTCATAGAGGAGCAGCTACATGCATCAACAGTTGGGGCAGCCAACACTTTTGAGGAAGGGACTCTTGCAGCCCTACAAGAAGTTCCAAATGCACATCAAGGTATGAAAATATTTCCACATTCCATTGTTGCAGCAAATTCTTTTGATCAATGTGGAGATTTACTTTTGCATGACCAGGGGTCAAATCCCATTGCTACTATAGAGTAGCTTGGTTGCACTGCGTTGTGCAACATGAAAATTTTCAAGGGGGAACAAACCATCATCTTCATGAGCCTTTGTTGGATTGCATATCACATTGGAGGTTGGGGTTTGAAGCCTTGAAGAAAGATGGTAGACATCTTGCAGTGAGAAACCCTTTCTCCCTTCAAGATGACACTTTCTCAATAAGCTCCTCTCAGCTCAAAGAGGAACTTCTACTTTCAGATCCAAGACCTCGAAGGTTTTGGAAGACTATGGATGAGAGGGAGGTCTCAAGGAGAGATCTCATCAGAGGAGCACTTCAACACACCATGGAGTGCAAAGATTTTCTTCCTTTCTCACAAGAGCAGAAAGAAGATGGAGGACATCTTAAGATGGATAACATCTCTCATGCCTGTGTTGGACATTCCCTGAGCCATATACATCATGATGGGATGTTTTTGCCTACCACCTATTTGATTCTTGATAGGGTCTCATTGATCCTTGCAAAGCTTACATTTCAAAATCCCATGAAGTGCAAAGATAGGAATTTGATTTGGGAGGATGGTAGCCCTCATGGGAGGAGTACCAAGATGAGGAGAAGAAGGAGGCATCCACAAGCGATTGAGTGGATTTGGTTGATGAGCAAGGAGCTAGGAGGCTACTTGCAAATCTATGATACTGGGCAGCAGAAGGCTTGGCTGCGCTGGTTACTCTTGAAAGAGTTTGGCCATCACTTGGCAAACACTTTTCCTAAGAGTAAGAGGATGGGTACTTACATCATTGAGCAGCATAGAGTAGGGATGCATGGTGTTGATATGATACTCATATCATTCATCATGTCTTCATCACATGATCAGTATGATGGAGGTATGGGGAGGCAGCAAAATGTTTTGTTGCTTTGCTTGTTCCTGGGAGAGCAAGAGCAGATTTGCTCTCACACTTTGCATGATGTTGCAGGAAGAGGAGATGGCATTATCTCTTTGGTCTTTGATGATTTGGGAGCTCTTCCATCTTGGGGAGTATTCCATATTTGTTGCAGCGTTATTAGAGGAATCTTGACAAGGAACATGTCAAAGAACAGAGTTTGGTATTGACAGGGACTTATTTGCATAAGCTCACAGCGCTGCCACTTTGGGGCAGAGACTTATGGATGAAGGGTGCCCAGCGGAAATATGGTAGATCCATAACCCATAGGTCCCAGGATCACTTCATATTTTTTGCACTTGATGAACAAAGAGGAGGTAATGGTGATAGAGACATCTATGGCATATTCTTCTCGACTTGGGTTTTCAAGCATAAGGAAGATTATCTTCTTGCAGCACATGGTTCATTCTTCGTCATAGCATGCCAAAACACTATGGAGGACTCATGTATGGACCCATGTACCAGCTTACTTCCAGCATATGGTGAGAAGTTTGTATATACATTCATTGATTTGCACACTCTTTCCATTCTTACGCAATGCATTGCTTCACAAGAGGGCAAGCTTGTCACATTGCTCCATGAGTTGTATTGGACCAATATACATGATGGAGGCAGCCATCTCTTTTGTGGCCATGGGAAAATGTTTTATCATCACTTGTATGTTCAGTCTAACATGTATCATATGGGGACATGCATGATTAACCATGTAAGAAGAAACATTTTGCTTTGTACTTTCCTCAAGCAGCAAATTGTAAAACTGCGATGTACTTGTTTGGGACGCTGTTGGTACCTTCTTGCACCACCTAAAACCTTCAGCATTCTCTTCATTCTATTGTTGATCATGACTTCATTTGCTGATATAGATCAGATTTTTATGAGAAGCATGATTATGATAGAGACACATGAGTTGGATGTGTCTTTAAGTGGGAAAAATTCTCACATTTTCTGCACTACATGTTCTAAAGGGAGCATGGGAGTAGATATGGCCACCACAGCCACATGTTTGTTTCATTTTGAGGTGGGCCATGAGGCTGATATTCATCCATTGTATAGCCATGGGCAAGTGCTTGATCATGTATTGTTGTTACATTCAGTCATTTACTATCCTTTAGTAGATGTGATGAATCTTGTACATTGCTTGCCATGTAATTTTCTGAAGTTGCAGTGAGTGGAACTGCGTTGTATCCTTGTAAGATAATGTTTGCATCATGCATCATCATGTAAAACTTGAAGCAAACTTATCCATGGGATATTCTATGATGACCATGTCCTATTCATCATGGATAATATGTTTTGGGCCCACCTGTTCTTCATTGTTGGAGGAGAACTCTTTGGAGGATTTTTCTTCATTTTGCCATTTGAGGGCAATACTTTTGCAGCCCAGGATCAGCATACACTCTACACTTGTCATGAGTGGAGAGAAGGACAGCATGGGGTAAGCTATGATGCTTGCCAAGTTCAGATTTTCAACCCACCTTCATTACCGGAGCTTGAGGTGGAAGGAGATTTTTAGGAGGTGGCTCATTTTGTTTGGATGATTGCTTGGGGATGGAGGATCCACATGAGGGAGATGTTCCTCATTATATTCCAGACTCCATGCCTTGAGTGGAGATTCTTCAGTTCTATCCTTGCAGTTGCTTGGGGACAAGCAACATTTGGGAGGGGAGGACTGTAATGTTCCAAATTTTTCTTCAATAAATTGGAACATTAATTTTTTTCTAAATTCATTTAGGATATGAATAATCGGGTGAGGAGGCCCAATTGATAATAAAATCCCTCTAGTATGAAAAGGGATCAACCGTGGAACCAGATTTCACACCCTCATGTGTGAAAGGAGATATTTGCAAAGAGGTTTGACCAAGTCAACCAACGCAGGGTATGAGGTGGAAAGCACTACATGACAACGTAGGAGGGAAGCTTCTAGAGGAAGGGAAACCCTAATTCGAAGTAGGGCCCATGGAGAGTCTTCATTTGCTATGCTCTGTTTGCTCTGGAAGGAGAAAGAGATATTGCCATTCATGCATGTGTTTATGATATTACGGCGGTTTAGTTTTTCGATTAGCACGTATTTGTTTTGTTGCTTTGCTCTGTGGCTGCTGTTGGTATTGAGTGTCTCCCGGAATTCGGAGATCTCACCCTCGACCCGGGGACTTCGAGGAGTGCACAGCTCGGGGTGAAGTTGTTCCATCGATGTTTTCTGGGAGAATTGGTGTTTGGCTTTTCATGGTGAGCGGCATATTCATAAACTCCTCCACCAGGCGTTATTGCGCAACGAGCGTAACTCGCTGTGTTTGGTGCTCAAGATGGAGACTCCCACAACACCTCTTCCATTGCGTGTTTTTCGAGGAGGAGAGTCTTTCTTGCCTTTGGAGGATCAGTTTGGAAGCTTTGGAGCTTATTTGCAGATCTTGGCATCGGGCCAACTCATATTCTTGGCCCTACTGCGCAGTTTGCTCCAGTAACTGCGTTATTTTCATAGTGCAATTGCTGCGGGGTTTTGCAAATTGATTGGAGGGTGAGCTCTCAAGTGTAGGGATCAGCGTTCCACTTTGGAGACCCATGGAGAGGGTTTACTTCAGATCTTTCATCTTATTCAGCCTTCTCTGTTGAGTTCCAGATTTGAGTTGCAGCAGCTGCCTAGCAACTCCGACATTTTTGCCATTTTGTATATTTCAGCCAATCCTCTAGAGGATTGATGTATTTGTGCTTCTAAGGGTTAGAGCTTTGCTCCCCTAGTGTATTTGAGCCATATAATGTCATATCTTCTAGTTATTATGTGATATGGAGCAGTACCTCTTATAAACTGCATCCTCATAGCTTGGGTTTATGTAGAAATAGCACTGTCCCTTCATATACGTGTACATGTATTATTGAGGCTTGCATTGCCTTTCTTGAGAGGTTGTTTCCTCAAGACTTGTACACTCTTTTGTTGTTATACATTATTCTTGGCTATATGTTCATCTTCTTGTCTCACAACTCATTGTATAACGTCGTCTCTTCATGGTATGCTCATGTATGTGTTTGCATATTGTTGTAGCTCACTTTTGAGTGGGATTCTTCAAGCAGCTCTATATACAGAGTCTGAAAAGGGCCAGATAGCCTCCGAATCTCACACTTCCTTGAGAAGGTGACACATCCGGTAAATGCCCTCTCAGTCAATCTCTGGAATAGATTGTTGATTGTTGACTTTCCCGAAACGGGATATTACAAACACTTCTGAAATTCTTAGCAAACCACGTCCTAAAATTCCAGCTTAGTTTCAGTGCTCTGCCACTGTGTGTGTGTTCTCCAACTGACCCCAAACCCTCTTCTTATACTTTTCTCGTTGAAACATCAACGACTGTGATCTAATCTTGAATCGACGGTTAAGATTAGAAGATGTTTGATCCATGTGACTTAAGCCAATCTCATCACATGTTTAATTTAATTAACTTTAATCTTTTAATTTTCCTAAGTTAGACTTAGGGTCCTTAATTAAAGATATTAATTAATTAAATATCTCTTAAACACGATGGAATTTCTTAAATCGCTTTATGGGTCTTGGAGATCTCATGTACTCTAGTCCCTCCACAAAGTTTGGGAGCTAGAGCACATCCGATGCTACCCCAACACCCCAAAATCTCAACACTCCCTCTTAGCGAGGAATGTGCTCTAGCAACAATACTTCGCCCCGAAGTTCTGAACTGATCTCTGGTGTGGGTCTTTGCAATGATGCTTGGCCTGCTGCCCTCCATCATTGCGCTGCGGTTGCTCTTCTATACTGCTGCACATGACGTTGCCACTGCCATTGCTACATTCGTACTGCAGCTCCCTCTCAATTTTCTGCATCATGCTGCCAATTGCTGCATTGCAACTCAATTGCTGAGAGTGAGCAACTGAAGTACTCCTGCCCAATCTTTGACAGACAAGTCAGTTGGGCTGCATCTTATCACTGAAGCTCCATAGGCTGCTGCTCTGCGCTGTCATCTAGAGGCTATTGCGTTGCTGCAGCTCTGCACTGCGTAAGCAGACCTCCTCTGTGATGCCTCTACGCTGAAGTCCTCTATGTTGCTGTTGCGTTGCGTTGTCCTCCTGAAGCCTCTGTGCTACTGCTGCGCTACGTTGTCCCCCTGAAGCGTTTGCGCTGCTGTAGCTCTGCACTGCGTAAGCAAGCCTGCTCTGTGCTACTGAAGTCATATCAACCCCTCTGCGCTATTGCTGCTGCATCTGCACTACGTTGCTCCCTCTCAGCATCCACCTCTACCTCTGCTCCATCAGTGATTCTCTGCACCCACTGCTCCACTTGCCTTGCTACCGTCTTAAGGCTATTGTAGCTCGTATGTGATCCAAGAGTTAGGCTACTCAAGGATCCTGCCTACACTCTGTAGTTGCTCTACAGATCAAGATCGCCCCACTTTCGTGGTTCATGAGCGCTCATGGCTACGTCATCTTCGGAGCCATCGTCTGCTACAGTAGTCGTGGAACTAGAAGCTTCCTTGTCCTTTTTCTTCTGAGGACAATTGCTGCCAAAATGTCCAAGTTCGCCACATTGGAAACATTTGATCTTTGACAGATCATGCTTCTTTTTCCCTTGCTGCCTCTTTGATGCCAAGGCTGCATCTTCCTCTTCTTCCTTCTTCACCTTGCTCAAACCAGTGTTGTACTGTCTTTTGGTCATCCGATGGATCTCCTCTTGTGGGAGGATAGCCCACATGTTGTCCCAGTTGGGAAGGTCAGCTCTACCCAAGAGACTTTGGACAAAAGTTTCTCAGTCCTCTATGACTGCATTGAGAGCAGTCCTCACCATGACATCATCATCTACCTTGACCCCCATGCCAATCAGTTGATCCCAGATCGACTGTAATCTGGATAGAAAAGGGTCAATCTCCTCTCCCTTGACCATCATGAATAGCCTCAACTGGTTCTCCAGAAGCATCTTTCTCTGGACGAACCTTCCTTCATACAATGTGGTTAGGGCTACCCACATCTCAGGAGTCGTTTCCTTTTCAGCTATGTTTGGTACCACATGGTCTTTGACACCGTCCATAATGAAGCGCTTGGCATGTGTAGCTGCTTCATTGTGCTTCTCTAGGAGCTTCGCATCGGTCAGTGTAGCCAAGACTTTCTTTGCATGCTCCCTTATGTCGTATGCCTCAAGGACTACCAGGATTTTGGCCTTCCAAATCGCAAAGTTGGATAGGTTGTCCAACCTATCATAATCAAGCAGTCCATATGGCGCCATCTGCTCAGATATTTGTCGGAATTGATCCTCCTCTCTCTGCTAGAGACTCGGATCTAGGGTCCTTGGCGAGAAAGGCACCCTCTGCTCCCTATGACAACTGACTCCCTCCCTTGGAAGTCTGCCAACAACAACAAATCAGCTCTCTTCGATCCTCCATCGATCTACATATCACTTTGGCAGGAAAGATTCTGAGAAGTTGTTCTCCTCCTGCTCTTTGTCAACTTAGCTTAGGCTAAATTCTGCACCGACAGAATTTTCACCCCACCAGCAACAGCTGAAGGTCTACAGTTTCAGCTTCTGGATCGCGACACTCTGCACAGTAATCAGCCTCTGGACTGCGTCACCCCAGCTAGCCTCTGCATGAGCAGACTGGCCCTGCGCAACATAAGCTGCTCCGGTGTCCCTCTGGGTGGCTCTGGGCTGCCTCTGCGTCACTCAGTAAGGACTGCGTCAGCCCTCTACGTGGCTTTGTTGCCTCTACGTCCCTCTGCTGTTGCGCTGCCCTCTCCGGGTTATCTGCAATTATTGCTGCTTTCTCTACTGCTTTCTGCAGCACAGATTCTTCAGCCTTCTTGCTGGAGATTCAGCTAGATCTACAATCGTTTTGATACCATGTGAAAATTTTTTAATATCTCAAACAGAAACCCTACTATTAAATTTCTTATTTCTCCTACTTACATTAAGTTATTAATTTGAAATTTTTAGCATTAACATCGAAGTAAATACATTAACAGCCTACACAAACAAATCTAAATTGAATAACATGCACGAGGACAAAGTGACACACAAGGATTTTCTGGACAATTGTCCCCGGAAAAACCCAACGCGGGAAAACCGATCTTCTGGCTGCTGGAGGGATTTTTATTATTAAAACGAATCTAAGTACAACAGATCTAGGCACCAAACTTATTAACTCGACAGAGAAATAAAAAAATTATTGCTATACGTTTGTTCTGGAGACAAAAAAATTGACTGATTCACACCCTCAAACGGAATTTACAGAACTTAGTCTTTTCCGGTCTTCAAAAACCCTAGCACTGCTCTCAAGTTCTCTGCGTTACCCCTGTTGGCCTGCGTTAGCCCCTACGCTACTCAGGAAGGGGTTGTGTCACCCTACACTGGGTTACGTTGCCCCTACGCTGCCCTGGATGGCCAATGTCAGTCGTCCTAGGACTGCATCAGCCCTCTTGGCACTACGTCAACCCTCCTGGCCTCCTGCTGCCTCTGCGCTGCCCCTGCTGGGCTATGGCTGCTCTGCGTAGTTGCTGCTTCCTTTGTGCTACTCTGGTCTGCTACTTCTCTGCCCTTGTTGCACCCTTGTCCTGGGATCAAACCATCCCCCTCACCAATACTTCCCCTCGCTGCAGCGGAAACACTTCTGAAATTCTTAGCAAACCACGCCCTAGAATTCCAACTTAGTTATAGTGCTCTGCCACTTTGTGTGTGTTCTCCAACTGACCCCAAGCCCTCTTCTTATACTTTTCTCGTTGAAAGATCAATGGTCGTGATTTAATCTTGAATCGACAACTAAGATTAGAAGGTGTTTGATCCGTGTGACTTAAGTTATTCTCATCACATGTTTAATTTAATTAACTTTAATCTTTTCATTTTCCTAAGTTAGACTAAGGGTCCTTAATTAAAAAGATTAATTAATTAAATATCTCTTAAACAGAATGGAATTAATTAATTAAATATCTCTTAAACATAATGGAATTTCTTAAATCGCTTTCTGGGACTTGGAGATCTCATGTACTCTAGTCCCTCCATAAAATTTAGGAACTAGAGCACATTTGATGCTACCCCAACACTCCAAAATCTCAACATTCTTAACCCTCCAGAGGGCTACATTGACACATATAGGGTGTGTGTAGAGAGCGATGGGTCTCCACAACAATAGACAGCACTCCATGGATCCCCAAAGATGCTCATAGATTGCTCAAGATCCACCTAGCTAGCCCTGTTGACCACTGGAGTGGCACCTGATGATAATGAAGAGACTCCATGCCCAAGGATGAACCAGAAGACATTTGTACCATCAGATATCATCAGTTCAACAAAGTTTTTAACTCTATTATTTTCTCATCATTTTTCTCTGATCCACAGATTCCACGCCCTACGAGGAATTGTAATAAGTGATGCTAGTAATGATGAATTTGAGTCAGTATTGACTCTGTAACAAGCCTAAGATGTCGAGGACTCAATCAACAAATGAGTACACCTCGATCAGCAAATAAGTACACCTTGGAATGTTATTTTTACTTGATTAATTATTTCTTCTTTTTAGCGGCGAATAATTTTCTAGGTTTTTTCACTCATTGCATTACCCCAAAGCCAGGGTGACGGCTTGAAGGTTGAGCCCTTGACGCATCTTAGAGTCTAGACTCAATGTATACTACCATACAAGATCACACAAAAAAATTCATGGAATTTGGTTAGGTCTAGGTAGTGATTTTTTAATTTTTTAGATTTCCCGCAAGTCAAAAACTGCAATTAAATTTGTAATTGGATTGTAATAAGTGTTGTCTAGAGAAGTTGTATGAGGTATGAGTAATCAAAATTACACCTCTCACCCTCAAATTTCTACTATGAAACACTTTGAGGGGTTAATAATGAGTTTTGGACCCTCAAAACCCACATTTCCTAAGTTTAGTGGAAATTGTGGCATTTAATTAGGTTGAAATTAAATAAATGGAGAAAAATAAATATCCACACATGCTAAATGATGTGGAAAATTATGGAAGAGTTAAAGTGAAGTCACAAGGTGATGTGGACTCCTAAAATCAAGAAAATGACATGTGCTCAAATAAAACCAAATTTCTGGCATTAAATGAGAGCAGTTTACTTGTAAATTCGAATTTGTGAAGTTAATGCACATTTGAGAGGATTTGGGAGAATATTTGGTGGATATTTTTGTGAGAAATTGTCCCCACATGGGTTACCACCCATATACACATGTCATTTCATCATAAAATTCGAATTTGGCACATAAGGGAAGAAGAAAATGATGTCCACTTGCCAGAATCCAATTTTTACACTTGCTAATGGAGCTCCACATATCAAATTCGAACTTTCCTTTTGATCTCCTCCCTCTCACCACTTGGCATTTGGTTCTTCAATGGGATTTACTTCCAACTTTCTATATAATGGAGCCATGGGCTCTCATATTGTATCATGTTATGAGCGATTGGGCTTGAGGAAACTTTGTCATTTTTGTATATCAATAAAATCAAGACTTTGGTGCTATTTAGCAGATGTTCTCTTGGCGTTACGAGGTGAGTTCTTTCCATACTATTGCTATTGTATTTGAATTCATGTATATGCTTAATCAATATTAGTTTATATTTTCCATATTGCTTGGATTGATGTCTTGCATGCATCATTGATTTAGAGTATTATTCTAGGAATTAGCTTGCCAAGTCATTTTCGGAGGAATGTTTGGTTTATCTATTTCATTATGATGCTCTAATCTTTTTGCAGACTGATAATTGTTTAAGTGTGTAGGAAAGATCTATTCGTATTGTGTGCAGGAAATCCATCTAGGCGTGGGAGAAGTCTCAAATAGATCAATTCATTCCTAGATTCAAAGAGATCCAAGACTCGGCTACTTTCAACCCCAAGTTTTGCATCAAAAGAAGACAACTAGGGAGTTTCTCGTTCTCTAGCTACCTGATCATCTATTTCACTTTTAAAATCTAAAAATTTCCATTTGTAGAGCGTCTTAAAGTCATATTTGCTACTTCAAGAGCGTTTCTTTAACCTAGGCAAGAATGGGGTTTGCTCCCATTCTTTGAGCTAGTACCTTTGTACATTAATTTGTATTTTAAATCCTCTTTATTTCAGCCTAACGTTTGATTTTCTTTCGCAACTTGCAAGCTTGAGCATGAAAAGCGAGGAGCTTGAGGAAAAGACAACAAGAGGCAATTGATCCTCCTTGCATCCCAAGGCTACCATTACTTCAAAATATGATTTTAGAGAGGTTGTAAGCACCTTTGCAACAACAACAAGCTTGATCTTTGTCAAAGGCTTTCGAGCCTTGAAAATTTATATTTTGAAAGCTTTCTCCATAAGTTGTGTTGTCAATAATAAAATAACATTTTTTTGCTTAAGGGAGCTTGGGATATTTTTCCCATGGTATCCCCCTTCCTTGGTTTAAGAGGAAGGAATTTCTTGGGTGGATTGATTTAGTTTTTTATCTTCGTTTTATGCATGCTAATGAATTAACAACTAATGCACTCTACATCCATCTAACTAAATTTTGGTTAAATTAAACTTACATACATGAGCCCCAATGCTACAAACTTGACCAAAATCTCTTTTTTATGTGTGAACATTTCGCATATTTGGAAAAATTCCATTTTATTTAATGTTTATGCTTCATGCATGTTGAGGAACCATTGAAGCACCCTTTTTATAAGAACTTATTTCATTCCACTTGCCATTAAAATCCTACAACACATATAAGTTTATTTGTTTCTCTCAAAGTTTGTTTCATTATTGCAAGTAAGTTCCATCTCATCTCTTGTGGAAAATTTGCATGTATCATTTAAATGAAATTAATCAACATTCATTTCACACAAGCCACTCATTAAAACTTATCTCAAACATAAGTTGGTTGTATAGACTCAGTTGGTTGTATAGACTCCTAGGGACCCTCTACTCCCTTATTGACTCCTCACTGTGAAATCCACATAATTCGGGCGAGGGTGAGGTCTGGGGATTGAAGAGTTGAATTGAAATATTTGTTGTAGAGAAAGTTTAACTAAAATGAACCAATAGCATTATTCATCACATTTCCCTTTTTACGGTTGTTAATCTCATGCAAATAGTGTGATGCTTACTTTCTAATTTCGCAAAGTTTAATTTCATCTTCAACACTTTCTTCTTTTTTTCTTTTTTTTTTCGAACTATGACAAGATATGTCTAAATATTGAGATTTGGTTATTCTTTAATCATTTTATCCTGCAAATATCTTGTGCTGACATCTTTTTTTCCATTTCAGGATTATTGTGTTCTCATCTTTTGAGCATTATTCTTGAGCACTTTATTTAAAGGCACTGGTTGAATGATTTTATATTATTATTGTAAAGTTGCTTATAAAATGTTCATAAATCTTTAAAAATAATCCAATTTCACTCTAACAATTCTCCTAAAAACTCAAAATATTTAACTTAATTTTTCTATTAGGAACCACCCCCATAGCTAACTTAGGAGATAGCTTAAACGAAGAGAGTCGAGAATAGGTAATAGCCCCTTCTCTGAGATCCTTGCCACCAACCACACCTTGTGGGGTTGAAGGCTTTTTCCACTAACTTGTAGGTAGGTGTAGGCGGAAAGGAGAGTTAACAGGCCCCACAGGTGCACCACACACTTGGCAGGTGTCCCAAGACTTGTATGTTGACATGGCATCATTTTTTCCATCATCTGAGCCCTTACATATAGTCTACAAGCATCTTCGACTCACTTGGAGACCCATGAGGTCATTGTTGTGCCCCCACACCCACTGGGAACACCATAGGTTTATTGTTTGGAGAACAAGGGGCCACCCCCTTGTCCATCACTTTTAAGGATCCTATTCATCATTATGGCACTTATGGACCTCATTAGGCCTCTTGGAGGGCCCTACGACATGCATAGATTATTATTTGACCTCTTGAAAGGGTTATTATTTTATTTGTGAGCTAGTCTGGTGGGCTTGTCACCAAAAGTTAGTTAATTTGCACATTATTTTATTTTAGGGGCTAATGTAGGCCCATTACGTAATTTGAACTCCTAATTATTGAGATTTTGAGGTAGACATAATTAATTTTTTTAATGAGGACCCTAAGTCTAACTTAGGGAATTAGAAAAATTAAAATGAATTAATTAAACACATGTGATGAAATGTTCTAAGTGACGCGAATCAAACAGTCTTTTAATCTAAGCCGTCGATAAGAGATTAAATCAAGGTCGTTGATATGTCAACGAGAAAAGTATAAAGGAAAGGCTTGGGGTCAGTTGGAGACACACACACAGAGTCTAAGAGATCGAATTCTTCTGACAGAGCAGTGCTCGGACGAAGATCAGATCTAAGTGACTCAGAGTTGCAGTGAGGGGCAGATGCAGTGATTGGCCAGGAAGACCAAGAGTACAGTGCAGAACAAGGGCATCAAAGACACAGTGGAGACAACGTAGCCATAAGATGGTGTGATGCGGTCCCTCGGGAGGGTGACGTAGGCCCACGCAGGGCTCACACAGGGGCAACACAGTGTGTCCAAGTAAAAGTCCGAAATTCTGCTAGAAGCAAGGGTTTCTGAGCCAGCAGGGCTAAAACTGAAATCCGGGAGAAGCAGATCCATGCCGAGCTAGGGTGATGCAGTCCCTCATTCCAGGCTGACACAGTAGCTGCACAGAGCCAGCTGGGGTTTCACCAGTTGCTCATCCAGATCAACCGGGACTTGCGAGAGTGAGGTATATCTCACATTCTCTCCAATTGCCGAGGTGTTCTCTGTTGGGTGAGCCGAGTTTATGGCACCCTAGATGTACTTAGAAACTACTGCTTGATAATAATAAACCCTCATATCTGTTGCACCAGTTTTCCCACATTGGGTTTTTCTAGGGACATTTGTTTGAAAAATATGTGTGTGACTTTGTCATATGAACGTGCTATTCAGTAAATGATCTGTATGTGTAGGTTTTTAATTGTATTTACTTCGTTGTTAATTCTGAATATTCAGATTAATAACTTGTGTGTTTAATAAAGTAGGAGAAGTAAATCGAGATTTAACAGTAGGGTTTCTTAGATTAAGAAATTTTCACACGGTATCAGAGGTGTGCAAATCAAGTTGAATCTCCAGCAAAATTGGCTGAAGAAATTTTTTCTACAGAGAGCAGTTGAAGAAGCAGAGATCCGGAGAGGACAACGTAGCATCAGAAGAACGTAGTCCTAGTAGAGGCTACGCAAGGACCAACGCAGTCCCAGCTGGGTGATGCAGAGACAACGCAGTGCCTTCCAGAGGGACGCAGGAGCAGCCTGCATTGCGCAGTCGCTGCACTGAGCCAGTCTACTCACGCAGAGGCCAGCTAGAGGGACGCAATCTAGTTTTGAGTTGATGTGCAGTATTGTCGTGATCCGGAAGCAGAGCTTCAGATCTTCAGCAGTTGCTGGTGTGGTGGAGATTCTGCCGGTGCAAAATCGTGCCTAGCTAAGTTGACAAAGAGCGGGAGGAGGACAGTTTCTCAGCAGATCTGAGATTCAATTAAGAGGGTGATCGTAGAGAACTGTTCAATTGATTTTTTTGCTAAGAATTTCCAAGAGGGAAATCAGTTGTCGGAGAGAGCAGCTACTATAGAGGGTTTCTAATCGCCAAGAAACCCAGATCAGTATTTATGTTGGGTGTTGTAGCAGAAAGAGGGAGAGGAGTATCTCTTCTGACAGATTCGAGCAAAGATGGCTTCTCATGGACTAAGAGATCAGGACAGGTTGGACAGCATGTCCAACTTCGTTATCTGGAGGGCCAGGATCCTGACAGTCCTGGATGAGTATTCTGAGAATGTCCTACCTGTGTCTACCGATCCAAATCCTCTGAAGAAATTCAAGGAGAATCAAGCACGGGCTAAGCGCTTAATCATGGATGGAGTCAAAGAACACGTCGTGCCACACATTATCGGGAAAAACACGACAAATGAGACGTGGACAGCTTTGGAGATGATGTATTAGGGAGGCTTTGTCCAAAGGAAGATGCTTCTGGAAAATTAGATGCGGTTGTTCCAGATGCAGAAGGGTGAGGAGATAGATCCCTTCCTCTTCAAACTTCAGACTATCCGGGATCAACTGATTTCCATGGGTGTGACTCTGGATGAAGGGCTCTTGGTGAGGATTGCCCTGAATGCACTCACCGAGGAATGGGAAACGTTTGTCAAAAGCATCTGGGGCAGAGCAGCGTTACCATCCTGGGCAGACATGTGAGCAATCCTCCGTCAGGAGGAAATCAAGAGATTTACCAAGAGGCAAAGTAGCAGCAGCGGAATAGTCAAGGTAAAGAAAGAAGAAGAGGGACCTATCCAAGGTTCGGTGCTTTAATTGTGGTGAACTTGGACACTTCGCCAGCACTTGTCCTAAGAAGAAGGACAAGGGATCTTCTATATCCAAGGTTGCAGCAGCAAAGGACGATGGGAGTAGGGTTGCGAGGGAGCGCCCCCCCCCCACCCCCGAACCCGCTCCTTAAACGCGCTCCGAGCGGGAGCGTTTTCGAGAATGCGCTCCCTGCGTTGTCAAAACGCTCCCTACCTTTTCGAGAGCATTTCAAGGAGCACTCTGAAGTGAACGCTCCCTCCTTAAAAAAGACGCTCCAGAAGCGCGTTTTTTAAGGTGGAAGAGTTCGCTCTCGAACGTTAAATTTTGCTCCCGTATGTCTGTCCGCGCACGGAGGAGGAGGATGACGCCGGCAGAAATTTGGAGGGAAGGGAGGGGGGAGCGGGGGGAAAGAAATAAAAGCCCTCCCTCCCATTCTATTATTCATCTTTGAGAAGAGAGAGCTAGAGAGGAGAAAGAGGAAGAGAGGAGAGGAGAGGGGAAAGAGCAAGAGAGGAGAGGAGAGTAGAGGGGAAAGAGCAAGAAAGGAGAGGAGAGAGCAAGGCAATTTTATGGGCGTGCAGTTTGCTGAGAATTTTGAAATGAGTTCTAGTGCAGAGAGGGGCAGTTCGGCAGTGGGACTTCAGTCCAAGGCCGAGAATACATTGCAGAGAGGTAGCACAACACCAAGGAGAGACAGCGCAGCACCAAGGAGAGACAGCACAGCACCTGAGAGAGTGACGCAGAGCCTGGAGAGGTGACGCAGTCACTGAAGAGGCAACGCTAGGGTTTTTGTGAGGCGGATCGGGCAGCAATTCAGCAGATCGATTTCTGAGTCGAGAAGGCTCACATGGAGAGTGACACAACTCTTGGAGGGGGTGACGCAGTCTCAGTGCAGAGCTGGGAGCAGCTACTGCTGCGCAGCATTGGGGACAGCACAGTCACCTATGGGATTTGATCATTTAGCTGCTGGATCAGCCAAAATATCTGTCTCCGGATAAAGGTACTTCTGCCAAGACTTTTCTCTGTTGGGTGAGCTGGATTTCGCATCCTAGTTGTATTTAGAAATCTGCTTAATAATAAAACCCTCATATTTGTTGCATCGGTTTTCCCGCATTGGGTTTTTCTGGGGACGTTTAGTCCAAAAATAAGTGTGTCCTTTGTGTGATTGTCTCATCTTATTTTTCAGTACTTGATCTGTATATTGGTGTAGGCTACAGTGTATTTGCATTAATATTTACTGAATAATTTTGTAAATAACTTGTTATTTGAAGAACACAAGTAGGAAATGCAAATCAGTTAACTGCAGTAGGATTTTTGTTTGTTAGATTCAGAAATTTTCACATGGTATCAGAGCGATTGCAGCTCAAAGAGGACTGAAGCCATATCAGCGAAAGGACAGAGGAAAAACTGTTGCGGGAAATCAGTTGTCCCAAGAGACAGAGCAGTTCTGGGCCAGAAAGGCAAAGGAAGGGTGACACAGTCACCAAGGAAGGCTCACGCAGAGACTACATCAACTTGCTAGGGTGACATTGTAGCTGCAAAAGGAAGCACAGTGGTTGTTGGGCCAACACAGAGGCTATTGAGTCTCATTTGTCCGATTGTCGTGGTTGGAGGATCAGTACAGTTTTTATCTGAAGTTGTTGGTGGGACATTGATTTTGTTGGTGCAAAATAGTGTCTAGTGGGGTAGAAACAAAGTAGAGGGAATCAGTTCCTCAGAAGATTTCTTGCCAAGAAGTCTAGATCTAGTGATGAGGAGCAGCAAAGAGAGATCAGAGAGGGGTGCTTCGACATTTGTTGGCAAAAGGATTTGCGTGAATGAAATCGAGATTCAAAGGGAGCTTGTTCCTTAGAGGATTTCTAGTGCCAAAGAAATCCAGATCTGATTTTTGTTGGGGCAACAACGAAAGAGGGAGAAAGGAACTTCTTCGACATTCAGTTGAGCAGAGATGGCCGCAAGTGGACTGAGGGATCGGGACAGGTTGGATGGAGCATCCAACTTTGTCATCTGGAAGGCCAAGATCCTAGCAGTTTTTGATGAATATCACATCAAGGATTATGCCTTGAGGACGGTTGTTGTTCCAGTTGATGTTGGTCCTCTCAAGAAGTGCGAGGAGGCTCAAACGAAAGCTAAGCACATGATCATGGACGGAGTCAAGGATCATGTGATCCCACATATTGCTGAGAAGAACACAACAAGGGAAATGTGGGTGGCCTTGACCACATTGTACGAGGGATATTTTGTCCAGCGGAAGATGTTGCTTGAGAGTCAGCTGAAATTGTTTCAGATGCAGAAGGGAGAAGAAATTGATCCTTTTCTTATCAGATTGCAAGGGATCTGAGATCAGCTAGCTTCCGTAGGGGTGTTACACAGCATTTTGTCACCGTCCTTGCAATCCCTTGCCCCACATATTGTAGGGTCATTCCCATGACTTGTGAACAGTGTCATACTTTGCAAACACCTTTGCATCCTTCTGCATAAGGACATCATTTCTCTTGTTGGACATTTCCTCAAAAAGCACACAAAACCTATGTTTTGGCCTTGGCGCGGGTAGCCAGTTCACCCCTCGCGCCGATGTGGAAGATTTGCACTAGAGCCCGCGCCACCTGGCGCTCTGTCTCAGTGCAGTGCCCGCGCCAAACTGTTTTAGGAATGTTTTTTAAAAATTAGAGGCGGAAGTTTCCTTCTAACTACCTCAGGGATGAGTCACTGGAAGTTGTTAAGTTGATCAGCCACGGATCTCTCTCTTTAGGCAGTGGTTTCCACCTCCCATGGAACACTCTTTGAAGATAGGCCTCCCTTCCATAATTATAGGGATCCTAACCTCTCCCTCTCCCTCTATAAAAACAGGCCTTCTCTCTTTATGAAAGCTAGCTGAACTTGGAGAAGAATACTATAGCTGAGTAATTGCTATTGAGAAGGTAGAACCAAGGAGAACTCCGTAGAGAGAGTCCCATCCGAATTCCTGACGAGCCTTTGTGAGACGTGCTCCGCTTGAACCCTGTTGGAAGAGACCGCAACATCGAAGCTTGGTTGTACTCTTCCTTTCATTTATTAATATACTAGACTATGGTGTTGGTTCCATCGTTGTGTTATGTTGTTTATTTAATGCAATTGATTTAGTCCTCTTCGACTGACTAATAGTCACGAATGTGAATTAGTATGTTGTATATTGACGTTGTTTCTTGTGTGTGTGCAGGTGTCCGAGCGTGAAAGCGAGCGAATCTTGATCTATCAAACCAGGAGCAAGAGGCAACCACTCTTTTCGATGACAACAATAGCATAGGACCTCCGGTAAGTCATCTATCGAATATCCATCCATTCGTTAACTAGGAATCAATATTATAGCTTGTTTTGTTTGTTGCTAGACCCACCCTAGGGCTAATGGGATCGCCTCTGTCCGCAGAGGGGATTTACCTCACCAACAAGGGGCTACACCAGAAGTCGGATTTATGGTCAGGACTGCCCTGAATGCAGTCACTGAAGACTAGGAAACTTTTGTCCAAATCATTTTGGGCAGGGCTTCTCTTCTTAGCTGGGAGGAGATGTGGGCAGCTCTTCAACAAGAAGAGATCAAACGGTGGACCAAGGCGGGAAGCAACAGCAAAGGGATCAAAGTCGGGAAGGGGGAAGAGGAGGATGAGGCTCTCGCATCAAAGGGGCAACAAGGGCAGCAGAGACGGAAGAAAAAGGACATCTCGAAAGTCAAATGCTTCAGATGTGGGGAAATGGGACATTTCGCCACACAGTGCCCTCTGAAGAAGAAGAGCAAAGAAGAGAAGCCTCACTCAAAGGCTGCTCCAGCACAGGCTGATGAGGAGGATGACGATGACTACGTCGTGAGTGCTCATGCACCTCTACAAAAGAGATGGGGCGATATGGAGCTATTGGAGCTACAAAGAGAAAAGGGGCAGGATCCTTGAGGTGACCAAACTCTTGGATCACATACGGCTACAGGAGCCCTTAATGACAGTAGCAGAATGACGAAAGTCAGTTGGTGCGAGGGATGATGGAGCAACAGTGGAAAAGCTAGAGTGCCAAATTCTAAAGCAGCGCGGTCGAGTTACAGCAGTGCAGGAGGCACGGAGCAGATACAACAACAGCACAGTAGCATCAGAGGGTCAGCGCAGATTAGCAGCAGAGGAAGCTTTAGCATTAAGGAAGCTTTAGTATGTCAAGATTTGGGATGTCTTTCAGTTGCTTAACTCTCAGCAACTGAGTTGCAGTGCAACAGTTAGCAGTGGCAGTGCTATGGGCAGCATGATGTAGCATATTGAGAGGAAGTTGCAGTACAGATGCAGCAGTGACAGTGGCAGTGTCATTGGCAGCAGTACAGATTGCAGCAACGCAATGGATGAGGGGCAGTAGGCCGAGCATCAGCAGCGCAGAGGACTGATGTCGTGGATCAGGGTGATGCTTCTGGTGACAAGTATTGCTAGAGCACATCCCTCGTTAAGAGGGAGTGTTGATTTTTGGGTAGCATCGAATGTCCTCTAGCTCCGAAATTTTGTGGAGGGGCTAGAACACATGAGATCTCCAAGACCCAGAAATCATTTGGAGAAATTCAACCCGAAGTGCATGTTATTCAAATAATTAATCATTTTTAATGGAGCCTAAGTTAGAACTTAGGAAATTAAAATAATTAAAGTGAATTAATGTAAATGTGGGTGAGAAGCTTCTAAGTGACGAGCATCAAGTCTGTTTTAATCTTAGCCGTTGATTAAATATTTGATCACGATCGTTGATCTCTCAACACGAAAAGTATAAAGGAAGGCTTGAGGGTCAGTTGGAGAACACACACACACACAGCAACACTTGAGCAAAGTCGAAATTCTGGGGCGCAGTTTGTTGAGAATTTCAGAGTGAGTTCTAGTGTAGAGAGGGGCAGTTCCGCAATGGGACTTCAGTCCAAGACCAAGAATACATTGCAGAGAGGCAACGCAGCATCGAGGAGAGACAACGCAGCACCTGAGAGAGTGACATAGAGCCTGGAGAGGTGACGCAGTCACTGAAGAGGAAGCATTGGGGTTTCTGTGAGGCAGATCAGGCAGCAATTCAGCAGATCGATTTCTGAGCCAAGAAGGCTCACGTGGAGGGCGACGCAACTCCTAGAGGGGGTGACGTAGTCTCAACGCAGAGCTGGGAGCAACTATTGCTGTGCAACACTGGGGATAGCACCGTCACCTGTGGGGTTTGATCATTCAGCTGTTGGATCAGCCAAAATATCTATCTCTGGAGAGAGGTACTTGTGTCGGGAATTTTCTCTGTTGGGTGAGCCAGATTTGGCACCCTAGTTGTATTCAAAGATCTGCTTAACAATAAAACCCTCATATCTGTTGCATTGGTTTTCCCGCATTGGGTTTTTCCGGGGACGTTTAGTCCAAAAATAAGTGTGTCCTTAGTGCGATTGTCTCCTCTTATTTTTCAGTACTTGATATGTATATTGGTGTAGGTTGCAGTGTATTTGCATTAATATTTACAGAATAATTTTGTAAATAACTTGTTAATTGAAGAACACAAGTAGGAAATGCAAATCAGTTAACTGCAGTAGGATTTTGTTAGATTCAGAAATTTTCACAAAGTCACTAACATTGATGACTTGGACTCATAGTGATTGATGACATGGACTTTCTTGATAGGTGACAATGTTGCCACTCGTCTCTTTAATCTTGCATGCAACTTCCATGTTGTCGATGTTTTCATCCTCCAAAGGGTCTTTGATCATATGGAGTCTTTTGGGTTGCTTCGATCATCAGGATTTCAATGTTCTTCATTTTTTCACGTCATGTGTTCTTTGTTCGTGAATGCTTCTTTTGACTGCCCTTTTTTCCTGATCTCTACATGCATCTTTGCCATGTTGTTCTGGAGTACCTGCAACTGAGATCTCATGGCAAGCAAACATCAATCTGAAAAATATCCTATTCTAACATGTCTCATGCAAATTTTTTGTTCATGACTTAACAGTGCGCTTGAGAAGAACAAGGGAAACTTTTGGGCGCAGGGCACAATGCCAAAGGAGAAGGACTGAGTGCTTCGAGGCTTCGGAATGCGCTTGTGCACTCAACTAGAGAGAGGAAGCTCAAGGGAGGGCGCACGGTGCAGGTATGAAGGGTGAAGGAAGGCTACTGAGGTTTCATAAGCAAGTTATGCGCTCAAAGGAACCAAGGAGGGCGCAAGGCGCAAGTCCGAAGGCTGAAGGTGTGAAGCTTCGACTTTCCCAAGTGTGTTTTGGGCTCAAGGGATGTTAGGAGGGCACAAGGCGCAAGTTCAAAGGCTGAAGGGATCATGCTTTGGCCTTCCCAAGTGCGTTATGTACTCGAGGGAGCCAAGGAGGGCGCAGGGCGCAGGGCTGAAGGCTAAAGGGACCATGTTGTTGCTTCGATGGTGCACCATGTGCTCAACAAGGAGGAAGGCTTTCTTTAAGGGCACAATTCAAAACAAGGAAAGGGAAATGATGCTTGGGAGTGCGCTATGTGCTCTTGGAGGGCACAGGACGCACTTCAGAACAGGAAAGGGGTCCCGACTAAGGCTTAAGGGTGCGCCATGCGCTCTCTTAGCCCTAGTGGGCTAACTTGTGTAACCGAAATTTGTCTAAGTCTGAAAGATAAAACAAGGGGCAAACACAATGAGTTTAGACATCAAATCAAGTGCGACACATACCAACTCATGACTTAGATAGGATCAAACAACAATAAGTACACATCAAAACGCCAGTTTACAAGCACTCCCCAAGTATAATAAAGAAAGTGGGTGCGACTGCGACCAAAAGTGTTGTTTTATAACAAACAAAGGTATTGTAACCATGAACTGCACTGGAGATGTTCTAAACAATGCGACGACACTTAGGAATGATCAAAAACACCTGAAACATGTGGAATGACTTCAAACGACACTTGACGACCAAAGCGACACTTGATATGATAGTTTGGTAGGGTCCAAAATTTGAATGCAGTGAAATTTTGGAGGGTGTTGTAGCAGCAACAACAGAAGGATCAAGAGATAGAACCTTGGCATATCAACATTTCAGTTATAATCAGAGTAGCGCAACGTCAACATGTTGATCTAATTTAGGAATAGTTGATGACTGGTGGGAGAGACACTCTCTAGGAATTCATGAACTCTAGAGGCATTATGGTGGCAATTGACATCTACTATGACAAAAGTCCCCAACGGTTATACTGGAGGGAGTTTATTAGTTGGTACCCTCTCAAATGGGAAACTTATGGGAGAATACTTCTAGCCAAGGGTACAACACAGTTGGAGTATTCAAACATTGGGAATGATAGATTCCCTATTTGGCAGTGGAATCCAGGTGGATTAGCTCCTCGTATGGCAAGGTTTGACCAAGCAGGGGGGCACAACTAGAAGGCAGGAGGTACTAGGATCGATAGTAGCATAATGATATACCAAGAGTTTAGTGGAGCCTTCTTCAAGTTCATTTTGGATCCAGGAATTGGTCCTCGGATATAATTGTGGATTCCATCTCATTGACGCAACAGGGATTCTTCAGACTTGGGATCTTGGTATTGATGTTAGAATTGCTTGGGGTCAAGCAATTTCGGGAAGGGAGGACTGTAATGTCTCTTTTCCGGGCATTGGGAACAAAGAGCATTTCAGTAGCCTAGGCTACAAATTAAAAATTTCCTGCAGGCTATGAGAGAATTAATTAATTAAAAGTAACTAAGAAAGAGAATATTAAAAAAAGACACTTTATTTAAGGAAAAGTGACCCATAGTATTCGGACAACCCATGGTATTATTCACAGTGTTCCGATAAGCCATCATAATAAAAAGAGAAGCATGAGCTCATGGAGGGCAGGTATGTGTAGATGATTTAGTGAATTGTTTTTGTGGCTCTTGAGCATTTGTTTGAGAGCTTGTAACCCTAAGTGTGGATCATCTTCGGGGTGAGACTATCCTCCCTAGGGATCTAACTGTTCTCTAGTTTTGGTGGTGAAACATCCACCCTAGCTAATTTGGCAGGGCAATCATTTCAGATTCTCCATTGGCACTTAACAGGGGAAGGAGGATCCAATTTGCAGCAGTCTTAGGGAGTCCAGGATTTTGCTACAGCTCGCATCACCATCAGCCAGGTTTCTAGTTAACCGATTTAGCATATAGATCAGTTGTCAACATGTGCTTCCTTATTATAGCAAATATAATAATTGGCTGAGTTTACTGCTGTGTATCTTTGCAGATGGTTGATCTATTTTTTTGTGGCATTTTTATGTTGAATTTATCTGTGGAAAAATGTCTGAAGTAATAAAAGAGAAAATTTATCAAAATTCCTAAAATATTTGAAAATTAATATTGCAGACCTCCCCAATGGAGATCACAGATGTACATAAGCGTAGAGCTCAAAATAGAACATATGTAATTGTTTGTTTAAACATTGGAACCACTTTGAATTTCAGTACAAATTCATAGATTGACTTAAATTTTGTGTCATGTAAAAAAAAATGATAGGAAGGACTTAAATTGGGTGGCGTGTGAAAAACTGTCAACTTACTGTAGTCTGAGAAGTATACTGAAAGACCTTATCTTCGTAAATCAAGTCCTCCTCCATTTTATCAGGATTATCAAAGAGCCTGAAGAGTATTTCCTTGTCGTTCAAATACATGCCCCTTTCAGGCATTGAAGTTTTATCCCTGGGAGTGCCTTCCTTGTCCCAATCGTTGAAGCCCTCTTCATCGTCCTGATGAGAGGATTTATCCGGCTGCCTCCAGCTCTCGTCGAGCCAATCCTCCCAATCTTTATCTTCCATTTTCCCATTCTGTTGGAACTCCCGAAGCTCCGAAAGCGCATCTACACGCCATTTCCAGTGAGCATCATCCTCCACTTCCTCCTCCATTGAACCTTCACCTGGAATTTCGTCGTCTGAGTCCAAAACTTCGCCCATGCCGAACCAGCTGCTCGTATTAATTTCCTGCAGCAGGAAATTTTCCCACCATCTTTTCTTGTTGGGTTCCTTAGCTTCCGCTCTGACGATAAAACTCTGCAACCTCCTCCTCCTGCTTTTATTATATTTATTATGCCAGAAGGGCATGTGAAATGTGGGAAGTGGGCGGCGAAAGGACAGTGGCAATGGAGCTTCTGCGCATAGGAAATGAAAAGTGCTTCCCGCACAGGAATTGGTCATTAATGTCATAAACATAACATGACCCGATTGATCATTTTCCACTAGCTAAACTGGAGAGCGAGGGCGCGAATTTGTTTGTGAAGGGTACGAACACTGCATTTGTGATCAGCCATTGAAGAGTCGGAGATGTCTCTGTTTTCGTGTTTTTATGCAGCTTACATTTTGCTCGGCATTTGTGGACGAGACTTGGATATGTTGCGGCTTCCCGCGACTGACACGAGTTTTGCCACGTAATCTACTGTGGCACATCAATCGCTCGTGGCCTTAAGCTTATATGCTGATGTGTTTTAATTGTCAAATAAAGTTGGTGACGAAGATTCTGTGCCGCGTCAACAGCCATAAAAAATTTATTCAACTTTTCGGAAAATTCAGATCTTTGTATCTATGTCGACTGCCAGCACTCGTATATTTGTATAAAGCCATAAATACAACGTTTTTAACACCGCTACTGATTTTTTTTATGGAATCTTTACTGACGCAGGTCAGTCCATATTATTTAGGTTCTTCATAGTGTTAGCGTTATAAAAGTTTTGAACACTAAAATATAGAACTTTGAAGCCTTCAGACAACATGCTAATAATGTATTTTATGAAAAAATATTGTGTTGTCCACCGTTTAGGGAGAAATAATAGTTTTTATCACGTGCTAATAATGTATTTTATGTAAAACTATCGTATAATGTATTTTATGTAAAACTATTGTGTTGTCCACAGTTTAGGCAGAAATAATAGTTTTTATCACATGCTAATAATGTATTTTATGTAAAACTATTGTGTTGTCGACCGTCTATGCAGAAATAATAGTTTTTCTCAACAATGAAATGTATGTAATTTTATTGATGAGTAAGAATAACCAAAAAAAATAGTTTTTTTATTAAAAAAAAATTATATATATATATATATATATATATATATATATATATATATATATATATATTAAAATGTCGTCATGCTATGATCTTTTATGACCATAGGTTTATTTTACTATGCAACTTGGTTTATATGATAATTTTTAAAGTTATTTCTAACATGATTAAAGATATTTTTGTAGATAAAATGTCCCAATAACAATTTGGCTTCCTAACAAATAGGCAGATTTATTATGTTATTGGTGTAGCTCAAGAAGCTACTTTAGATAGGTTTGGAGCTAGAAGTCACGAATTGGATAATGGGCTAGTGACTTCAGCAAACTTTTCGATCTTGATCAATGGATCCCCTTCTAACACTTTTACCAGCGCAAGAGGTCTTAGACAAGGGTGCCCATTACCCCTCTCATTTTCCTTCTAGTTGTGGAAGGATTAAGCCTCTTATTACTAAAAGGAAAAAAAGAAGGAAACATAAAAAGGATAAAAGTCTATCTCTCACAGTACATTACTCATTTGCTTTTTGTTGATGATGTATTGTTGATGGGAGTTGGAATAGTATGTGAATGGCAAGTGTTCTCTAAAGTGATAAAATTATTCCGTCGAGCCTCTAGTGTGGAGGTAAGTGGGAAAAAAAACTTATTTTTCTACATAATGGGGTTAATACAAATACCATATCCCACATAAAATATTTCCTACCATTTCAAGTGGAAAATTTGTGCAAAGGCTTCAAATACTTGGGTTTTTATCTTAAACCCAACTACTATCAAAAGGAGGATTGGATGTGGCTTCTTAAGAAACATATTGGCTTGTGGTGGTATAAATGGCTCTCTCTAGGAGGAAGAATGGTACTAGTGAACTCTATACTAGAAAAAATTCCAATCTTTTGGTTGTCTTTGTCGAAGATTCCCAAATCTATTCTTAGCAAAATAAGACAAAAAAATTTAGTATTTTGTGGACATGCAAGAAAAGTAGGGAAGGGGGGGTTCATCTTGTTCATTGGGAAAATATTTTTAGGCCAAAAAAACTAGGAGGTTGGGGATTTAAGAATCTAATTTGGTTTGGCAAGGCACTAGCAATGAAAAACCTATGGCGAGGAATTTTTGGAGGAGGACTGTGGAGTCAAGTTATTTAGGATAAGTATCTTAGAACATTGGTAGTGGTCAATTGGATTAGAAAATTAGTTATTCGGTCAGTGATCAAGGGTCCAATTGTATGGAAGGCTTTAATGGACTCCTTTCCATTTTTCTTTAGATGGTTGCCTTGGAAGATTGGGGATGAGAAACAGGTGATCTTAGAAAATACCCTTTTATAGGAGAAGCAACCTACTATAAATTGTCATAGGAACTAGTAAGTATCCTAAACTCCAGGGGTTACTAATTTTTGAACAATGTCAGGAAGGTTGGGTCCAATCATTTTTCTAGTGGTTAATGGATGGGTTATGTAGATATCGGGTTGGTAGGTGATCTAGTTGAAAAATGGAATACATTTGTAAAGGGATTGTATAATAATGGCATATTCGTAAATGACTCAAATGGTTCTCTAGTCTGGAGTTGGGATAGTACTTCTGGAAAGGTGAAAGTGATGCTTACTTATGAATCCATCTCACGCCCAACCATCGACCATAATGTCCATTGGTGGACCAATTTAATTTTGAAATGGAGTATTCCAAACAAGTTAATATGTTTCATATGGTTGGTTCTACAAAATAAAATCTTAACCTAGGAAATTGTCCATAAAGGAGGCTTCTCTAGACCAAACCTCTGTATCCTTTGTAGGGCTGAAGAAGAAACACTAAATCATCTATTTGTCTTCTATAAAATTGAACAGGAATCATGGAAATAAATACTAAAGGTTTTATGCATAAAAGAAAAGATAGGGCAAATCCCTTTTGTGGATTGTTTGCAATGTTGGAGTATTAAGATTATGAACCATTGCACCCTTCAAATCTTTGTGTAATATTCCTTTTCAGGGATATCTCTAAAACACAGGCAATTGTAACCAGAGATGGACTGGGAGGGCATTTACCCGATATTTCACCTCTGAAAAGAGGATGAGATCTGGAGGCTATCTGGCCCTTTCCGGGCTCTGTCTAAAAGTGTGGGAAAACACAGCAAGTGGTATAGAAATCTAGATGCAAAAGGTAAGAAATAACAGATTTCAGTCATACAATAGCGTATATATAAAGCATGCTCATATACTCAAGAAATAAGAGAACGCTGAGCCATTTTATTAATCTGATAAATGCAGAGGAGTACAATTGGTGATCAAGTGATAGCATCTAAATCTTGCACAAGGAAAGTCAGGATCTATTCTCAGAATGCTGCATGGAATGACTTCATTTTAGCTCTGCGTTGCATAGGACGGTTGTGTCTCAGATCTTCCTTCCAGTTAATGAAAGACGGTTATGTCGCTACCTAGACATATCTCCTTGCGGATCTGTGCTTTCCTCCAATTGATCACACCTCCACTATCCAGGATCTGCAATAATACGATCACCCGCCGATCCAGAAATTCCCCCAATAGACGCGTTGCTATTTATGTGCTTAATCTCCTGTCCACGATCCTCCAGAATACAACCGGAGCTTCTCAAATATGGGCTGTGTAATTCTGCGCAGCTAATAAACGCATTGATCCTCCACAGGTGTTGTGCAGTTAATAAACGCGTTGCTCCTCCACAGTTACAATGGATCAATCTTCCTATAAATATACTGACGGGACTACCTCACCCGAGCAGGCACTCGAAATCCCCTGGGGCTGAGGGCGAGATCTCCAAAAGGAGACACTCAATGCGATAAACAGCGCTGCAGACAGGCTAAACAGCCAGCGTGCTCAATAGTCGCAATGACCAGATTCAAAATACATAAATTCTCCATGATCCCTGAATGAGGAAATTATCTTCTTTAAATAGTGTTGGCCGCTCTCGAATCCTACGGCAGCCTCAACCCACGATACCACGGTAATATCCCTTTGTTGTGTGCGTCTCCACCCATGATACCATGGTAATACCCTTTTTGTTGCGTGCCCCATTCGGCCCTCTTTAATTACCACGTGCATCTTATTTTAGAGTGAGTCGTGGTCCTTTTACTCACGTTTATTCATAAACTAACTACTTAAAGCAAAATTGTCCAAAATCAAATATTCCAATTAGCCATTGCTAATTGGGAATATTACACTTTGTGGCCTAGGGAATATGGAATTTAAGCAATAGGGTCATCTTCAAAATATCTTCTATTAATACAGATATATAAACTTCCACGATTGTGGCTTTTTATATAGAATGCAATCCTAAAATAAAAATAAAAAATTCAAAGAAGGATTAGAATATCAGTATGTTGCAGTGCTTCCCATTGGGCTTCTTTGATGGTGTAGCCCAAGGGGGAAGATGTGGGGGTGGAGGTCTTATCATATTATCAAGAAACACATCCTATCAATTTAGAAATGGTATGGAACCAAGATCAAATACAAAGCAGAAATTATTACATGTTGGGCACTTATGTTTTGAAGAGATAGAGACCAGCAAGGGACCAATGAAGAAAAGGGACAAAAAAGTTGGAGGAGTGGGAACAATAGGTTAAGGATGATGAATTTGAGTTGCAAGAAGAAGTTGAAGAGGTGGGACCACCATCTACTAGATAAATTATGATGCCTTGAAATCTTTTGATGTTTTGTAGATATAAATTGTTAGTAGGGTTTTCAGTAAGGAATATGACAAGCATTTGTTTAGGATAGTTGGTAAAAAATGTCATAAGCATATACTATTAATATTTTGGACTACTCAATGAAATATAATAGTGGAACATGAAGAACTGTGTATGGGTTCTAGCCCGAAAACCATATTTTCATTCTAATATTGAATTCCTATTCGTCCCTTTGGATGGAGAACAAAAAAACTAAGATGCTACCCAAGGAACATGAGCTACCAAAAAGAGAAAAAGTAATTGCCATATATAATAAAATATATAGAACATCATGAAGCAATTTAATCATCATACCATTCATGCTCCACGCTAATTGTGTATTTGGTTTACTAATGGAAAACCCATCATAGGACACCCCCAAATTTGTGAAAAATGCCATTCTATTGGAGATTCTAAAAATATTACTGTAGAAAAATAGACAATAGCCTGAGACAGAAATGCCAAAGAAAAATATGTCATAGCCATTACAACATCGGAATAATGCCCCAAATAAATGGATTTGTAGATCTAAAACTTGCATATAAATAACATAGAAAGGAGAACTATAACTTGCTTACACCTAATAAACATGTCATGGCATAAACAAAATAGACAAATGCACAAGAAAAGAGAAAACACACATTCTTAACACAGATATAAGAATGCAAATGGAATCTCGTTTAAGGATGTGGAAAATCCACATCACGAAAGAAAGTACAAAACATTTGCATGTGTGGGTTTATAAAAACTATGCAAATTGGAGATAAAAAAAAAATCAATATGTATCTATGAGTTTAAGACTAAAATTCGAACAGTAAATTTAAATCAATAATATGTCAGCACCCAAAAAATTTATGATGAAGTTCCACAAGGTTTGCATGCCCAAATGTAAAATCAAAGTGTGGTCCTTTTATATGCATCCATTCAATACTGATGCGAGGTTATGAGAATTTATATTTGATAATTATATGGTTTATATAGTTTTAACATTTATATAAAATAAAAATAAAAATGGAGTTTCTAAAAGAAGACATATTTGAATGCAAAAATTAAAGATGCAAAAATAAGCACAATAAATTCTACTTAAATTTTGATGATACCTACAATTTTACTAGAAATATTTAGGCATGCATATCATTTCTAAAATTGTGGAAGTCCCAAGGAATCATAATAAGACTACACCTGAAAAAGAGATATATATTTTTTTCCTCGAGAAAAAGTGTAATTTTATTACTGCAAATGAGTACAAAATTACAATAAGAAGCACATAATATTGTGATCTATCAGTCAAACTAGAAAGTTTGTAGTCAACCCATAGGGTAATAGTCTAAAATAAATGACATTTGTAAGAAAACTTTGTGTAAAAACCAGATCCGACTTCAACCACTGACCATTCTGAAAACAATTTTTTCATAAAAAATCAGTCCTACTGCTATCAACGATATGTTATTAGTAAAAATATAGTCCAAAACTTGCAATGATAAGTTGATACAATGATCACCGAGGTTTTCCAACCGAAACAGCAATCGAGACAATAAAGAACTTTTCCCAGTCAAACGAAGTGCAAGTCGAAACACAAGATAGCCAACAAAAAAAATGAGAGCCTAATTCGCAGTAGTAAAAAAAAAAAACTCGACCCACCACCCAGGGGAACTACAAAATCTCCATGTGAGTCAAAAAGAGGAAAAATCCCAGCCCTCGACAGCCAGCACAACAAAGAAATTAACACCAAACAACAAAAATTGAACCCTCAATCTATCATTCTTTTATAAAATGGAAACACCAACACCACCGGGAGAGAGACAGCCTGAGGAATTTATGACTACCAAGCCAAAAAGAAACCAGAACAGCTCAATCGAATAGAGAGGGATGAAAATAATCTCGTATTTCTCCATCCTTGTGCTCTCTAACCTTCCAGATTCCCACAGCCTGCAGTAGCCCCATCTTGGAAGCCCGATCCGCCTCTCCATTATCTTCTCTATAGATATGCTAACGGGAGAAAGAATCAAAGGAAAGGAGGAGCCCCCGAATAGAAAGTAACAGATTTTGTAGATGAAGAACTCTGCAATGTTGAATGCCTTTAATCCAGTTTATTACATTCATGGAGTCCCCAAAGAAGTTTATCTTCCGGCACACTTTCTCAGTAGCGAACAACAGGAGAAGCTTGAGGCTCAGCAATTCAGCAAGGTTATTTGAGCCCTCCCCAAGCCCAACAGAGAGCTCAAAAAAATGAGAGACAGAAAGATAAAGCAGAGCCCCTCCTCCGCGTACATTATGCTGCGCTGCCCCATCAAAAAAACCCCAAGGGGTCCCCCTATCAATCTCCAAAACCAGAAGCTCCTTCTGATTAGCAGCACAGATATGATAAGGAAACGCAGAGTGTAAACCAATAGTCATGGCACCTGTGATCTCCGGGGTACTAACAGCCTCATAAAAAAGAAGTCGATTACGAGCCAGCCAGCAACCCCAAATGACAAGAAGAGGCAGGGCTTTAAGATTAGGCTCAGCATTAGACACCCACCGCGAATCCCATGCATGAGACACTGTAAAGCCCTCCCATCTACACGGGAGGCCCAATAATCTAGAGCATTCCAACCATACCCCTTTCATGAAAGGACAACTGAGAAAAAGGTGTTTGACGGATTCCTCATCAGATTTGTAGAGAATACACCAGCCAGGGCCCTGAAAGCACTTATGTTGCAGATTTTCCCAGGTAGGGACTTTATTTTCCAAGACACACCACATAAAGAGGCGAGTCTTGGGAGGACAACTGAGCTTCCAAAGCTTCTTCCACCACCAATGCCCTTCTCCCAAAAAAACCCCAGCACTTAGTTTTAAGTAGCCAGCACGAGGAGAGTAGATCCCCGAAGGATCAAAATCCCAAGCAATCTTATCCTCCATCTCCCGAAATAAAATATGTGCATGTTTTAAAGCTCGGATGTAAATATCCAATTCCCTTTCATCATGAGCATCTAGCCCCAATGATGAGGCCAAGATCCAAGATTGAAGCCCAGGCCTTCTTTGAATCAGAGCTGCAAGATGGGAAAGAAAAGTAATCCCCCACTGCCTCAAAGCCTCAATAGTATGCCCAGGAAGAAGGTGTTGCAGGACACTACCCATCCATGGATCCTCACCAACGCGAAGCTTCCTGCCACTACCCACATTCCAGACCATATTTGATTCCAGTATATGGAAGGATTTAACCAAAGCCTTCCAAATCATTGACCCACCCTCAAAAGACTTCCTTGAATTCCTAATCCAATCCACAATGGATAAAGAAGCAATGTATTTTTGGGAAATCACTTGGATCCAAAGACTGTCTGCATTTATGAGCCACCATCCACCCTTAGCAGCAAGGGCCTGAGCAAAGAGAAAAATATTTTTCAGTCCCCAACCTCCCAGCCCTTTTGGCACAACTATTTTCTCCCACCGAACCCAAGGGATCACCAAAGAGTCCTTCTTCCCACTCCAAAGAAATCTAAAGCAGATCTGCTTGGCAGCCTCCAAAATACCTTTTGGAATCCAAGAGAGAGACAACCAATACATTGGAACAGCCTCTAAAACTGACTTCACTAAAATCAATCTCCCGGCTCTAGAAAGCCAATTATGACTCCAAACTCTTAATCTCTTTTCCAATTTTTCCAACAACCACCTCCAATCTTGCTTCCTATAATAATTTGGTTTTAAATGGAAACCCAAATAATTCAGCCCATCATCTAAAACAACAGAATTATAAGGAAAGATCCACAGAAACTTGAGCCTCTCCTCTTCCCTTAATCGATGAGTAGTAATTGTAGACTTTTCAACATTCACTTCCATTCCCGTGGCCTTGGAAAACAAGTCCAAAATCTCCCCAATAGTATTCGCATCTCTCACAGAACCAAAACAGAAAATTAATACATCATCAACGAACAGTAGATGTGTAATGAATAAATTTGGAGCAACCTGAATACCCTTCAAAGTACCATGTCTCTTGGCATCCTTAAGGGCCCTGCTCAAACCTTCCACAACCAATAAGAACAAAAGAGGTGACAGGGGACAACCCTGGCGAAGACCTCTTTCAGCATGAAAAAAAGGGGAGGCCGACCCATTAATAAAAACAGAGAAGGAGACTGTTGTAATACAACTCATGATCCATCTAATAAAACCAATACCAAAGCCAAGGTGAGTCAAAAGCATACGAATATATAACCAACTTACCCGATCATATGCTTTGGAGAGATCAATTTTCAAAACCGTCCCTTTGAGGTTCTTGGTCTTCATGCTATGGATACCCTCTTGAGCTGCTCCAATGGCTTCATGTATTTGCCTCCCTTCTAGAAAGCCAAATTTTTCACTAGAGATATGTGCCGACAGAATACATTTGAGTCTTCTGGCAACTACCTTGGAGACCACTTTGTAAATACAGTTGCACAAAGAGATAGGACGAAAATCATTCAGAGAAGATGGGTTATCCACTTTTGGAATTAAGGCTATGAAAGTGGAGTTGAAACAAGCAGGAATCTTCCCTGAAATTCTGGTATCCTCCACCACTTTCAGCAGATCCGCACCCAACAAATTAAAAAGTTCCAAAAATAATGCGATTGACCATCCATCTGGCCCTGGGCTTTTGTCTTTTTGGAAGCTATGAAGCACATCCTTTAATTCCTTTTCCGAAATCTCAGCCATCAAGGATCTATTATCAACCTCCTCCACAAACCTCGAGAACAGCTGAGCGACTCTTATAACTTCTGCAAGAGATGCATGAACAGGAGCCTTAAAAAGGGTCTTGAAATGATCAACCCCTAACTTAGCCTTTGCCTCAAAGGAGGAATGCTCAATGCCCTACCCATCTCTCAAGCTCCAAATAGTATTAGCTGCCTTCCTACCTTGTGCATAAGCATGAAAAAAATTTGTATTATCATCCCCACATGCCAACCAGGTAGCCCTACTTTTCAACCTCCAAGATTCCTCCTTATCCAAAAGGAGGGATTTCCTTCTCTTTTTGAGATGAACAAGAGTATCTTTATCATCTTTGGACAGTAAACCCCCTTGATTCCCTTCGTAGATTGAGCGAAGATCCTCTTCCACCTACTTCAATTCCATGTCCTCCCTCTTCCTCTTTACAACCGACCATTCCTTGATACGGTTAATATTATCAGCAAACTGATATGTCGCAAAGCGAGTGATAATAGCATTGAAAGGGATCCACCTGGAGTGAACGAGAGTTTTAAATGTCTCATCCTTGAGCTATATTTTGTTAATATTTAACGGGCTAGGAGGCTGCTGAGGCCCAAGCTTAAACTCAATAAAAATAGGAAAATGGTCTGATGCATCCCCACATCCTATCCACTGCCTGATTTGAAAAGGCTTGTCCATAACCTTCTCAGCCACCAAAAAACAATCAAGTCTCTTCGCTACTCAACCTTCCCCACATTTGTTGTTCCTCCAGGTGGGTTTCAGCTTTATGGGCTCAATATCCAACAGAAGACTCTCCTCCAATTTTTGAGAGAAGTAACCCGTCAATAAATCAGTTTGAGCATGAGGACCCAAGACCTCAGACTGGCCCATAGTAAATTTCAGATCCCCTCCCAAAATCACCGAGTCCCCTTTGAGCAGAGGGTTACCCAGGAGTGAGTCCTAGAAGGGGATCCTATCTTGATAAGGACCATAAATATTAAAAATAGTAAAAGCTTCACCCAGCTCCAACACCAGAAAGTTTAGACTCAGGACCGACTCCATACCCCAAGTGTTCAGTGGCTTGATAGTTCTTTCATTCCATCCCACTTCCAAACCACCCGAACGCCCCCTAACATCCAACGTCTCAAAAAACCACCCCGACATCCAGCCTTCCAATCTAGATTTAACCACGGCTCCTTCTCCTAAAGTCTCTTGAAGCATAATTATATCTGAATGATCCAGAAAAATAACCCTCATTAAGGAAGATTTCTTATTGGGACCTGCCAAAACCCTGCAATTAAAGGACAAGATCTTCATTAAAAATCAGGATTCAGGGATCGGCTTGCTCTAAGTGCCCTTTCTATTGATTGTTGTTTCCCATCAAGAACATCCATTTTTTCCCTATCCTGGGCTCTAGCCAATTAAGAAATCCTACCCCTTTCCCGAGAAGATGGAAACTTCCCCTTCCCCAGCCCTCCAGAGTCTTTATTTTCACTAGATATCAGATAGTAACCAGAGACCAGAGAATCTGAAGAAGAAGGGACTGGAGCCAACACCCCTTCACTGGGATCTGGTTCAATAACCTCCTCAAGAGAAGCTGGCAAAGGTAAAGAAAGGGATTAATGAGGAGGACCAGCAGCAGAGAGGTTCCTAAACCCATCCATCCAATCCAAGCCAGTAATCGAGACATTGTTGAGAAGAATATTGAGGCTCGAGGAATAAGGGAAGGATCCCATGAGTGAAGGCTCCAAGATTTTCAACATAGCCTTCATCATACCAACATCCCCCAACAACTGATAACCCTCTTCAATATGACTGCTAAAAACCTTCACAGCAAAGATCGAGGCACAAGCAGAAATTTGTGGGAGCGTGGGCTGCCTAGTAGAAGGACCAGAAACTACCCCCAATGACTGATAGCCTTCTTCCAACTGACTGCTAATATCCTTCACAGCAGGGTTCGAGGCACAAGCATAATTTTTAGGGAGCGTGGACTGCCTATTAGAAGGACCAGAAATAGCCCCCACCGAACCCTGCTCCTCCTAAGTTCTGAAAGTACGCTGGCCTTTTGTATGATGAAAGAAAAATCTACATTCAGAGGCTGGATGCCCATAGGAATGGCACCTTCTACACCTAAAGGGAACCTTTTCATAATCAAGCATATGTTTGATGAAATAATGCCCCCACCTGAGATTCAGTGATTCAGCAAGGCCCTCTCTGATGTAAACATTGACCAGGATCCGAGAAACACGCCTATGATTTGTCTCCAGGAAAGAGAAATCAGTCTCTAGGAAGGACCCAAGAATATTGCCTCTGATTTATCTCCAGGAAAGAGAGATCAGCCTCTAGGAAGGACCCAAGAATATTGCCTATGCCCCTGAGGTGATCCTCAGTCCAGTAATGTAAAGGCAAGCCCGACAGTTGAACCCACAAAGGGACCGAGTCCACCCTCTCCCTGCTTGCATCAAATAGAGGGTGCCATGGCTTAAGGAGCAAAGGTAAGTGGTCCAAAGCCCAACTACGTTGCAGCACCCATTGTACATGATCTGGATGCATGAAGTTAAATGCAAACCACCCCCTTGAGAGGGACACAACCTCAGGCACATATCCTATGGCATCCTTCCAATAATATTCATCCCATGCTACCATTGTTCTTAGCATGAAAAACCTCCCCATTTCCCTTCCTACCAGAGTCTTGCTGGGCATTTGAATCACCTGCCCCCAGCCAATATCCTCACCCAGCACATAATTATAATCTGCCTTCTTTGACTTGATCCATTTATTTTTTCTAAGCCCCTTCTTAAGAGTCTTCTCTCCAGCCTCACTAGCTATGCCTAAGCCCTTGTCCTTTATTCCTTCAGGGCCAGAGAAACCACACTGCTCCGCAAACCCAATATGGCCTGCGCCAACTCCCAAATCCTCCTTTTCACTAAGACCCCCCATCCCTCTGTTTATGAACATATAATGGCCCAGAGCCTCTTCACACATAGAAAATAGCCCCCTACCCTCTTTCTAAGCTCCTCCATCAACAGGAGCCGACCCTTTCATTTCCAGGCAATGTGATAGGCCATTCCCCTTTGAAACCTGCACCTTCACCTGGTTTACTGCACTTCCCGGAGCACACCCGACGCCTTGCAAAAATCCTCCAAACCTCCCTGCGTGACCGCCTTCAAGAACCACAGATGACAGCCTTCCTGCAGCACGATAAAGTTGGAACGCCTCCACATCTTGTACTCGCAGCCAGTTGTTTGCAAACGCACAGTCCCGCCCTTCGCCATTCAAACCAGGCGAAGTTCCCACCATTTTTCCCTCACCTGAAAAGAGATTATATTTTCACCTTCGTTACTTTTTTATCCCTATCAATGGTTAATAAAACCTTGGTTAAGACAAACTTGTGCAAGCCTACTAAATGGTTGTTCATACTAAAAACTACTAATAATCAAAATAACTTTCTTATTACATTTGATTTTTATATAGGAAAGAATAGGTACCTTTAGTGACATTGATCCATGATTTACCTAACTTATGCAAGATCACCAAGGGAAATGACAAATCTAAAATCACAAGTAACATGAACCAAAGGGACTTCTCAATTTTGTTGCACCATCACAACTTGTTTGTAATTTAAATGAGGCTTAGTTTTATTCCCCCCCTAACTTGCATGTGAGATCTATTACCATGTTGTATGCGAACAAGTTATAGAGATTTATGGATTGAAATTGATTCCAAACATAAAACAATGCTTAAACCAATTCCATGTTATTTGAATTGTCATTTTTTGCCATAAAATACGACAAAATGAATGCTTAATTGATCAAATTAAGGCTTTCAATCAATGACAAAATAAATAATAATTTATTTGGTTTCGTGATTTTTTCAAACCTAATGGATCTCCAATGCGACATGAGGGAAAAAATATTGGATATTTTGACCTTTAGGTGACCAACTATATCTTAATTAGAATAAGGGAATTTTTAAAACTACGAAATAAAGATAGATTATGCAAATATTCAACTCCTCATGCTAACTTGTAAATATTATTTCTACTAAATTTTCATATTGGACAATTTGGTAAACACTCCCTTCCTTTTCCTTTTATCAAAAATTCCACATGCCTTGGCATATTAGCTCTATGTGTATTATATATTTGTCATAAATTCTTAGCAACCATTGATCCCTCCCCTACAAAGGGGAAAAATTATACAAAATCGCTTCCGAAGAAATCACAAAGTAGTTTTTTGGGTCGACGTGTTTCGAACCACTTACTGTTGGTTCATCATCAGGACAAAGATGTTAAAAAGTGAGATGATTGGACATTTAATTGGTAACTTTTTTAGGAATCACAACTATTCTAGTTGTATTAATCACCACAAACTCTAAGGAGAAAGCAAGAATATATAACTTTAATATCTTATGCAATTCATATAAAGTATTAGTAATTAGAATTGTATTCAAATGAAGAATATATATATATATTCTAGCTTTCAATGAAACCGGGAATTTCAAAACAATCATTATTTATCAAAAAGACGCTCATATGAAGCATACAAGGGGCAAGAGGGAATAAATAGCACAAGAATATTTGTATGCTTCATATGAGAGTCTTTTTAATAAATTATGATTGTTTTGAAATTCTCGGTTTCATTGAAAACTAGAATATATATATATATATATATATATATATATTCATTCATTCTAGCTTTCAATGAAACCATAAATTTCAAAACAATCATAATTGATAAAAAAAACTCACATATGAAGCATATAAGGTGTAAGAGGGAATAAATAGTACAAGAATATTTCACATTTATAAACAAATACAACCAATGCACTAGTGTATATACCAAAATCCATCGCTCATACATAATATGGAAAAAATATTGTTTTTTACACAATGTTGACAATGGCACCCCTAGCAAGAATTACAACATGATGCATTGATTTTACATGTGAAATGATAGTTACTAGATAGGAACACTTCATACATTTTAAATTCAAAACTTTTATGTAATGCCCATTGCCTAACCCTTTTATATTATGATTAGTTATTAGCTTACCTAATGAAAGATTGATTGTTGGGTAATTTCTTACTAGTATTACTAGTATATGTACAAGGTATGGGTATGCTAGCTACTTACCCACACTTCACACGAATATGCTAGTATTCTATGGTCTATTATGCTAGATGATCTATTAACGATTAAACTTATGATTAACCTTAAGCTTGATTAATGATTAAGTTTATGATTAGCCTTAAGCTTGATTAATGATTAAGCTTATGGTTAGCCTTAAACTTGATTAATGATTCAAATTTATTAGACTTTAACTATAACCTTCTAATTAATTTAATATTGAATTAATTTGGGCCCCCTCGTGACTCTTTGACCTTGAGTATATCACTAATTATTTGATTTTTTTTATTTGAATTAGTTATATTTAATGGGGGAGGAGGGGTGGTGGGGGTTATTATATTATCATATCCAAAGAGGAAATGGTATTTTGGGGAAAGAGAGGGATAATTCTTGGCGAGAAATGATGGAAAAAGGAATTTATGTTAGCTTGTCACATTGGGTTTGGCTATAGTCATTATGTAGAGAGGAGAGGAAGAAAGTTGAAGGAGTTGGTACTGAGGGTTTTTATTCTCGACATAGATCGAGAGAGACGATGGGCACCGAGTGACTTGAGCATGTGATTTGGAAACACTATAGACAGTGGTTATAGGCATGGGCACAAAGGCCCATGGAACCTGTGGAGGTTTCTTGGGGCTAGGAATCCTATGAATAAGCATAGGTTGTTCCTAGTTGGATTGGTGGAAATTCAATCAAGTGGGCTACAAAGGTCATGGGAAGGAAAGTAGCTTCAAATACACCACAAACCCTAGGTACTCTTCTTGTGGTTGTTGATATCTAAGTTAATTTATGAATATTGCACATGCCAAAAATAAAATAGTTATAAATCCTTGCAAAATATACTACTGAATGACAAATAATTATTTTCTTTGTATTTATAAAATGTAAAATGGATATAGAGTAGTTCAAAATTTTGATGCCTTAGGGTAAGCCTCACATTTTATGTTTGCAAAGACTTATCCAACGATGGATAAAATAGATAAGAGTAACAAGGATAATCTAAGCATCCATATTTTATTAATTTTTTGTATGTTACAATGATAAGGAAAAAAAAGACTATTTAAAAATACTAACATAAATGAAATTGCTAATCTTAGGCAATAATTCATACCGTTGACTTCACACATGTAAATTTCTAGTAAGTGAAAATGTTTTTGAATTGGAAACCTAACATTATTATGAAACCCACTTTAGCTAGCCATCATACACAAATACATCCTATGCAAATCATGGGTAAATAGTTTAAAAGTATATAAGAATAAAATTACTAGGTAGGATTAATAAAGGGGAGCTGGATTTGTCTCTTCACACTAAACAACAATGTTTTTCCATGCTTTATAATAAATCTCTCAATCGAATAATCGAATCATTTTCCTTCGAATAGATATTTTGATTGAATTCCTTCCCTATAACATTATTTATTACTTCCCATGTTTCAATATCATTACCTTCTCCATGACAATTTTCTTGATACATTAAACTTCCCTTCCCTTTTACTTCATAACAACTAATATTCCCCATTGAATATTTTGTATCATGAAAATAATGCATCATTGAAATCAAATATTGATTAAGAAGCCCTAAATTTTAGAGACATCATCCAAATGTAATTAAGTTGCAACAAAGCTAAGGTTTCCAAGTGTTATAATTTTACCAAGCAAACAGTTTAAGGAAGAATTCAATAGAGATATTATTTTTACCAAATAATAAATTTATCGGAGAATATAACAAATCTTGGATTTTAAAAATAAAAATAAAAATTCCCCGATCTGGGTATGAGTGTTAGAAAATTATATATTACAGAGCAATGCAACACATAAAATACGTGGAAACACAAACACAGAAAGCACAAAAAACCACAGAGACACAAATATACGTGGTTCGCCCAGTTTGGGCTACGTCCACCCCGAACAACCAATCCTTCCTTTCTATTATCCAACGAAATGAAGAGACACAACCTACAACAAATCTGTTATAATATCCTTTGTTCTCTCTCATAGTCTCCTCTCTCTCATAGTCTCCCTATTTGTTTCTCGCTCTGAGAATACACATACAATACACAGCCGCAATACAATACCCTCATACAAAATGAGGGGTTGCCTTCTAGGGCGAAAAGCCCTAAATTAAACATAACTTCTACCGTCAAATCATCCGCCTAATGAACAACCTAGATTGACTATAAATTACAATACTTTTACAAGGAAATTTTACATATATTTTTAGCTTCGGGGGCATTGCCCGGGAAACCCCCCGCGAGGGAGGGGCTCCATAAAGTCGCCCCCCCCCCCCCCCACGTGGGACCCCCCAGGAAATGTTTAATTATGGGCGGTGTTGCCACCCCATTAAGAGCAGGGATCCAACGCTGTGATACATCTAAGGAGACTGATTGTAGATTGTTGGCTCCACACCCAACAATATCCCACTTGGAGACTGATTGTAGCAACTCCACCACTGCTTCATTTGCTGGACAATGACTCCACTTTGGACCTGGTTGTTTCTCATCTTCATCATCATACTTGAAGGCCAATTGAAACTGAGCATAATCTCAGTTTCTCCTTGGTTACAACTTTTGTTAGCAATATCTGGGCAGGATTTTGGCATAGTGTGTATCTTTTCCAGTTTCTTCAACTCGTCCATCTTCCAATATCGACCGTATGAATTGGTACTGAGTTGTATGTGTTTAGTTGTGGAGTGAAATGTTGAGTTCTTTGCAAGGTGAATGACACTTTTGTTGTCACCGTATAACGTGCCCATATCATGCTTCTTACCCAATTCATACATAAACCTTTGTAACCAAATCATTTCTTTACTAGCCTCCGTAACAAAGAACATACTCGCTCGTTGTTGAAAGTGCAACAACACTTTGATTTTTTGAAACCCAAACTCGATAGTTGTTCCACCTCACGCAAGAATATATACAGTAGTGCTCTCTTGTTATCTCTGTCACTTGCCATATCTACATCAACATATCCCCGTAGAGCATATGTTTGAACCACCAAATCATAATGCTTGATTTGTGGTACCTCTCAAATATCTCGAGAATCCATTTCCACTTTGCCATCCAATGTTCTTTTCTGGATTGTTCATGTATATTCTTACAACTCCTACCGCATGTGCAATATCGAGCTCGTGCAGTCTCATTGCATACATTAAGCTTCCAACCGTAATGCATATGGAACTTTAGACATATAGTCCATTTATTCTCGGGTCTCGCGAAACATATCCTTACGAAGTTTGAAATGGCTAGCAAAAGGTGTACTAACCGGTTTTTGCATCTCGCATATTAAATCTTTTCAACACCTTTTGTATGTACTCATTCTGAGACAGTTGTTTAATTTGCGATTTTTCCTATCTCTAGTTATTTTCATACCAAGGATTTGTTTTGAACTCCTCAAATCCTTAATTGCAAATGAATTTGCTAATTTTCTTTTGAGCACATTTATTTCCCCGCATGTTAGACTTGTAACAAGCATGTCATTTATATACAATAACAATACAATATAGTACGCCATCATTTTGCCTTTTCGTATAAACACAATGTCGATATTGACATCTAGTATAACCTTGTTCAGTACACAAACCCTGCTTAAATTTGAGATACCATTGCCTTAGAGTCTGCTTTTAAGCCATACAAGCTCTTTCTTTAACTTGCACACTAATTTTTCTTTCCCTTTGATCTCATATCCTTCTCAGTTGTTGCATATAGATCTCTTCCTCCAAATATCCATGGAGAAATGTTGTCTTTACATCTAACTATTCAAGATGCAAATCTTCCGCTACTACAAGACTTAAAATAGTTCTAATGGAAGTCATTCTAACAATGAGAGAGAATATTTCATCAAAATCAATACTTTTTCTCTCGTCCAAACTCCCTTCAAGTCTAGATTTGTGCCTTTGTTTTCCTCCATCTTCTTCCTTCAACCCGCTAAACCCATTTATTCTGCAATGTTGTTTTACCTACGGTGAAATTTTTTATTTTTTTATTTTATATTTTATTTTATTTATTTATTTATTTATTTTTTATTTATTTATTTTATTTTTTTTAATTATTTATTTATTTATTTTTTTTATTTATTTTTTATTTATTTTTTTATTTTTATTTTTTATTTTTATTTTTATTTTTTATTTATATATATATATATTTTTTATTTTTTTATTTTTTTTCGTCTCAAACCCTATTTCCCTCGCTCCCATGGCTAGTTATTTATTTATGTTGGTCTTCGGGAAGAATGGCTATGTCTTGAATTTTATGGTTTGCAAGGAGCACTATTGGAAAACTTATATGGAACATGCAAAATTGTATGAGGGCTCCTTTGTTTCCGTACTCATGTATCTATATACTATAGAATTTTTTTGTCGCATATGGGCATTTGTCAGGGCGTGGGCCAACATGTCGTTCTCGGTTTTCTTTTTGTCTTTTTCCCTCGGCGTAGTGGATTTGGTTCTCCTGCGAATGTTTATGGTTCAGTGCCCCGAGTCCTCAAGGTTCTGGTATGTGTGAAACTTGGTTCAAAAATTTTCCCTCGATGTAATATCCCGAATGGAAAATAAACAACAATATAAAGCACGTAAACAAAGACATACAACAACTAGAGAGAGATCATAAGAAAAACAGACAATATGGAGAACACTGGGCCATTTTATTAATACTGAAAGATGGAATGAGTACAAAAGGTGATCAAAATGATGGTACCTTGGCTTGCACTAGGCAAGCGTATAAATACTCTCAGAAGATGACCTGGAATGGCTGCTCCCTCAAGACTGCGTAATCTCCAGTGTTGCTGGTACTGCTACTGTACTGCTGGAATGAATTGACAAATTGGGGCTGCTCCCCACCTCGAAAAATTGTGAAACTCTGGGAATGGCCTCTCCACCCAATACCCAGAAAATCCCAGAAAGCTTTCCGGAAATGGCTGACCTCCGAAAATGACCCCCTTGAGGCACTACACTATTCCCCAATGAGAAACGTTGGCCCTGAATGATCTGCTGCAAATAATGGCCTCCGACTCCACCAAAATGCTGGAATAGGGAAGGGTTGACCCCTTTCCAACTCTCCTGAGCTGAATCCCCTGATAAACCCTCAATTCGGAATCACCTCCTCCCAAGACTGTGTCCTCCCTCTCACTGACTGCGTTCTCTCTCTAAGTGAATTCTCCCAACTATGGTTGCTGCAACTCTCTCCAACAAACAAAGATGGAACTCCTCACCCGAGCAGGCACTCGAAGTCCCCCGGGGCTGAGGTTGGGATCTCCGCACGGAGACACCCAGTGTACTGAAAAGTACATGCAGACTTTGCTAAATAGCAAGCGTTCTCAATATCAAAAGACAAATAACATATATGCATAATCAGAATGAATCCAAAATGAGGAGACCCTCTCCCTTTTTATGCTTGGAGAGCCTTGCTCTCACCTAGGCTCCACCATCAATTGCGTTGTCTCCTTGAGACACGTTGTCCATCTCTCTCTACGTTGGCTTGGTCCCACGCTGCCTATGCTGTCCCTTTTCCCACGCTGCCACTTGACCACTAGGCCCCACATTGCCAATTAGTCGTGTCTCTCAAGTGACTTTAGGAAATAATTTTTATCCTAAGTGTGAGTTAAGTGTCCCTCTTCACCCACTCTATTTATAACTTAACTTTTTTAAAGTAAAATAGTCAAAATTAATATTCCCAATTAGTTATTGCTAATTGGGAATATTACAGTCCTCGCCGGCAAAACGTTGCTTGTCCTCAATCAACTGCAATGATGGATATTGAAAAATCTTCTCACTCTCCCAGGTGGCATCCTCATCCAGTAGATTCCTCCATCTCACCAGGTACTCTTTGACCGTCCTGCTCCATAGCTGCCTCTCCCTAGTGTTAATAATGGCCTCCGGCTGTAGCACCAGATGCCCCTCATCATCAATGGGAGGAAGCTCCTCTGTTCCAGTCACCTGTTGTCCTAGTGCCTTCTTCAAGCATGACACATGAAAAATGTTATGAATCTTGCTACCAATGGGCAACTCCAACTCATATGCAACCTCCCCAACTCTGTGTGTCACCCTGTATGGTCCATAAAAGCAAGGCTTGAGCTTTTAAGCCCCTTTCTGCTTCAACGTGGACTGCCAATATGGCTGCAAACGTAGGTAGACCAAATCCCCTACCTCGAACTACCTCTCAACACGTCCCCTGTCGGCATACAACTTCTGTCGATTCTGTGTTGTAGCCATGTTATCCTTGAGAGCTCGGAGTATATCCTGACTCTCTTGGATCCAATCCTTAGCCCTAGGGGCCTTGCTAGCACCAAACATCACATCAGCAAAAGATAAAGCATGATACCCATATAATGCGTAAAATGGAGACATACCAATGGAAATATGATGAGTGTTGTTGTAGCAGTACTCCCCCAAGTGCAATCATCGCAACCATGTTTCTGCTGCTCGCTGACATAGTTACATAAGTATCCCTCCAACCACTTGTTCACTATCTTTGTCTGCCCATCCGTCTAGGGGTGGTAACTAGTACTCGGTGTCAACTCAGTGCCCACCAAACAGAAAATCTCTTGCCAAAACCCTCCCATGAAGCGGCTATCCCTATCACTGAAAATGGTGTTTGGGAGACCATGCAATCTGAAAACATCCCTGAAGAATAACTCCGCTACCTATGCTACAGTGTAACGTGTTGATATGGCGAAGAAGTGAGCATATTTAGTCAGCTGATCAACGACTACAAATATGCAATCCTTGCCCTGTACAGTGGGTGACTCCATAATGAAATCCATCGAAATACTCTCCCATTTCCCCTCAGGTATGGGAAGAGGCCGCAATAACCCTGCCAGATGGTCCATCTCCCCGTTGTTACGCTAGCAAAATTCGCACTCCCTGACATGTTGGAGTACATCCTCCTCAAGGCCCTTCCAAGAGAACCTATCTTTGATGGCCCTATAGGTCTTGGTGAACCCTTGGTAGCCTAATAATGGCGAGTCATGTGAGGCGTGCAATATCTTCTTCTTGAGCTGGGAGTTCTCAGTCAAGAAGATCCTGTCCCTGTAGTAGATCACCTCATCCATCACCCTATACCTGTCATCTATCACCTGTCCATCCAAAATCTCACAGGCAAAACGGTCCTTGGAGTACTCCACCAGAAGTTGAGCCCTCCATTCTGTGTCCAAACTCATCAAGGAAAACGCTACCGATCTGCGCGAAAGTGCATCGGCCACCACATTGTTCTTCCCCTTGACATACTCGATGTTAAAATCATATGCCTAGATTTTGTTGACCCACTTCTGTTGCCTTTCCTACAAATTTTTCTGCTCTAGGAAGAATCAGAGGCTGTTGTGGTCTGTCCTCACTTTGAACATGTTCCCCACCAGGTACTGCTGAAACTTGGCCAATGCATGCATGATGGCCAACATATCCTTGTCGTATATAGCATACAACCTCTCATGTGGCAGCAACTTTCGGCTCTCGAAAGCTATGGGATGGCCCCCCTGCATCAAAACTGCGCCTATCCCCTCCCCTGATGCATCACACTCCAGGACAAAAGGCTGTGTAAAATCTGGCAATGCCAAAACCGAACAGCTGCTCATCACCTCCTTAAGCCTGTTGAAAGCCCTCTGCGCTGTATCAGTCCAAATGAATGCCCCGTTTTTGGTGAGATCTGTAAGGGGTGCTACAAGTTGGGAAAATCCCTTGAAGAAACTCTTGTAGTAGGTGCAGATACCCCCAAATCCCCGAAGCTCCGTCACATTCTTCGACTCAGGCCAATCCCTGATGGCCCCGATCTTCTCCTTGCGGACCCTCACTTCGTCCACCCCAATGATGTGCCCTAAATAGAGCATCTCTGTCAACCCAAACTTGCATTTGGAGAGCTTAGCATAAAATTGTTGCTCCTCCAAGATGCGCAGTACAACCTCTATATGTTGGAGGTGCTCCTCCCATGTCCTGCTGTAAATCAAGATGTCATCAAAAAACACTAATACACACTTCCTCAAGTGACTGCAGAATATGTGGTTCATGCATGGCTAGAATGTGGCAGGAGCATTGGTCAGCCCAAAGGGCATCACCAAGAACTCAAAATGGCCGTAATGACACCTGAAAGCAGTCTTGGGAATGTTCTGCTCCGTCACACGAATCTGATGGTACCCGGATCTCAAATCAATCTTTGAGAAGAACTTTGACCCTCTCAGCTCATCCATCAACTCATTGATCTGTGGGATGGGGTACCGGTTCTTCATGGTCTTCTTGTTTAGGGCTCGGTAGTCAATGCACATCCTCAATGTGTCGTCCTTCTTCTTCACCAATATTATCGAAGACATAAAAGGGCTAGTGATGGGACGGATATATCCAAGAGCTAAGAGCTCATGGATGGCCCTCTCAATCTCATCCCGATAGGCCTTAGGATGCCTATAGGGTGTAGTGATGACAGCCTGGATGCCCTGCTCCAGCTCAATCGTGTGCTCAAACCCTCGATCTGGCAGCTGCCCTGGTGGTATCTCCCCAAAAACCGTGGCATAGTTGTCTAGAATGGACTGTACATCTGGGTGTACGACATGCCCTGTAGATCCTACCTCTGAAACATGCAACTCCACTGCCCACTCTATGCCCCCTTTCCGGAAATCTGCCTCCATCCGGTGTGCTGAAACTATTTGTGGTGGGTAGGTGTGCATACCCCGAATCTTCTCATGCCTCCCAATCTTCTTAGTCGTCCACTCCATATCCAAGGTTTCCCAATTAGTGGTGACCTTCCCCAGCGTGATCAACCACTGTACCCCCAGTATCACGTTGTGTCCAGGATGTCCACCATGAAGAAGTGATCTATCAAGGTGTACATCCCCATAGTCACTGCCAAGGCTGGCACATACCTGGCACACTGCATGGTTCGGTCCCCTGGAACTAGTACCGAAAACCCATCAAAGCTCTCCGTTGGTATGCCCCTCCACTCTATCAGTTGGGCATCAATGAAGTTGTGGGTGGCCCCACTGTCCACTAACACTGAAACACCCTGTCCCCATACTGTGCCTCGGACACGCAGTGTCAAGTACTTGGGAACTCCCCACAAGGATGCAAGGGCTCCCCCGGTAGGTGCAAAAGCTGCACCTCCCACTCTTTGTGGTGGAGGTGGCAGATGATCCCCTCTCTGCGCTGTACTGCTGCCTCCTACCTCTATCTCCTCATACTCCTCTTCCCCGCTACTTTCAGAGAAGACCTCGATGTAATGTGCCTTCCTTGTGGCACAACAGTGTCCTAGTGCCCATGGCTCCTAGCATGTAAAACATAGCCTCCTTCGCTTCAAATCCCTCATGGTCTCATCATCGCCTGGCCCTCTGCCCTGGTTCCCCTTTGGGGGCGGAACACTCACGTCTTTCCCCTTTGGTTGGAACGTTAATCTCTGGGGAAAAGGGGCTCTAGTCTGGGGTAGTGCATCCTTCAAATCCCGAGTCCTCCCAACTGCATCACGAAGTGTAGTTGGCCTCGTCAATCTGACTAACCCCCATAGAGGCTCTTCTAATCCGTCTATAAAACATATAGATCATCCAGGCTGCGGATATATTAGGCACCATCACGGAAAGTCTCAAGAACTCTGAAATGTATGTGTCTGGACTCCCGGTCTGCTTGAGCTTAGTCATCTCAACAAATTTTTCCTCTGGATGCCTTCGATAAAATCGCTCTATTAGCCTCTGTGTGAACTTGGCATATGATGTCACTCCTGAGTGTCCCAGCGTAGCCATCCCATGAAACCACCAGTCATGGGCCTCGCCCTCCAGGTGCAGCGCTGCTACCTTGATGGCCTCTATCTCTGCCATCCGGTTAAGCTAGAAATATATGTCCAACTTCTCCACCCAAGCCTTTGCCGAACACTTGGATGATTCGTCAAATGTCAGTAGATAGAATCTACCTACAATGCGCTGCATGTCTCTGTCATATGAATGCCTATTCCCTCTGTGATGGTTGTAGGGTCTACTATCCCGCTTTAGCTGAACGAAGTCATGGAATGTGAGGGCATCTCTGAACTCCTGACCGTAAGACTGATACTCAACGAAATAATCCCCCATATGGGCTAGCTCCTGCTATGCTCCTGCCCCAATGTCTACGGAAAGAAATGTAGGAATCATGGAACAGGGAAGTGTGTGTGATGTGCTCCTGCAAATGATGGGACGTGCCCGAGCCCTCTCCGATATGGAAACCCCTTGGGGTCTCTCGCTGTCTAGACTCTGCCATGAACTTTTGCCCCATCTCCTCTATCCGTCTTGACAAATCCTACACTGATTTGAGGAGAAGTTCCTCGAACTCCTTCCCAACATCTCTTTCCTCTGCCATTGGTTCCTCCTCCTCTGCATCCACCACTGGGATGTTGTCACATTCCCCGAAAGTGAGCTCTAACCTTCATTCTTGATCTCTATACTTCCTCCCTCGGTAACAAATGTATGGTTTACTTGAAGGTGTCATAGAAAATATGCTCCATAGGCCGAGCCAAATCTATGAGCTCTGATACCACTGTAATATCCCAAATGGAAATAAACAATAATATAAAGTACGTAAACAAAGACATACAACAACTAGCGAGAGATCATAAGAAAAATAGACAATATGGAGAACGCTGAGCCATTTTATTAATACTGAAATATGGAATGAGTACAAAAGGTGATCATAATGATGGCACCTTGGCTTGCCTAGTGTAGGCAAGCGTAGAAATAATCTCAGAAGATGACCCAGAATGGCTGCTCCGTCAAGATTACGTAATCTCTAGTGCTGCTGGTAATGCTACTGTGCTACTGCTACTGCTGTAATGAACTGAAAAATTGGGGCTGCTTCCCACCTCGGAAAATTGTGAAACTTTGGGAATGGCCTCTCCACCTAATACCCAGAAAATCCCAGAAAGATTTTCGAAAATGGCTGACCTCAAAAAATGACCCCCTTGAGGCACTACGTTATTCCCCAATGAGAAACGCTGGCCCTGAATGATCTGCTGCAAATAATGGCCTCCAAATCCACCAAAATGCTGGAATAGGGAAGCGTTGACCCCTTTCCAACTCTCCTGGGCTGAATCCCCTGATAAACCCTCAATCCATAAGCACCTCTTCCCAAGACTGCATCCTCCCTCTCACTGACTGCGATGTCTCTCTGAGTGAATGCTCCCAACTGTGGTTGATGCAACTCTCTCCGGAAAACAAAGATGGAACTCCTCACTCGAGCAGGCACTCGAAGTCCCCCAGGGTTGAGGTTGGGATCTCCACACTGAGACACCCAGTGTACTGAACATTACGTGCAGACTTTGGTAAATAGCAAGTGTGCTCAATGTCAAAAGACAAATAACATAGATGCATAATCAGAATGAATCCAAAATGAGGAGACCCTCTCCCTTTTTATGCTTGGAGAGCCTTGCTCTCACCTAGGCCCCACCATCAATTGCACTGTCTCCTTGAGCCACGTTGTCCATCTCTCTCTGCGCTGGCTTGGTCCCACGCCACCTACACTATCCCTTTTCCCACGCTGCCACTTGACCACAAGGCCCCACGTTTCCAATTAATCATGTCTCTCAAGTGACTTTAGGAAATACCTTTTATCCTAAGTGTGAGTTAAATGTCCCTCTTCACCCACTTTATTTATAACTTAACTTTATTAAAGTAAAATAGTCAAAATTTATATTTCCAATTAGCTATTGCTAATTGGGAATATCACACTCAGCCATTTTTGGCAGGGTTGGATTCATGTTTCTTGGCTCTAGGAAAAATTTTATTTCTGGTTTGCAGTCTGCAATAGGGGAAAGCAACGGTTTATGTATAGGGCGTGGTCCTCATATGTGGTTAATTTGGCAAGTCCCCTAATCTGGTGCGACCATTGGAAGCATATTACTCTTGGAGATAAGCTCTCCTCGGGTCAGCTAACGGGGTCCAAGTATTTTGTTATTATTTCTCTCAACCACTCTTGAACCATGGCCCATGCTGCCTTTGGGAAGGGAAATCCCACCTAGGGTTCTCATGGTCATGGTAAGCAGTCAAAGGATTCTCCTGAGTCTCTTCAGCCCCATGCCCAATTTCGTAAAACTCATGGTTGTAAAACAACCTCCTGCAAATCAATGAAGTTTCCACTGTGTATCATGAGGGAAGCTCTGCCTAGGTCCACCAACTTATCACAAAGTGGGAAGCTGAGCTTAACCAAAAAGTTGGAGTAATGTATATTGACATGGATGACTGGTAGACTTTTGTACCTAGCCCTAGACACTCTCGGGGATGATCTTCTCAGTAAAAAAAAAATTTCCATTTGTACTAGATGATGAAGAACCTCCTAGTTAAAGCTTTGGAGCATATCCCTTCTGGCTCGCCTTCATCTTCCTAGAGGTTCCTGGATTACAATAAGGATTTCCAGTAGATTCAATTTGAAATCCAAATGTAGAATGGCCGCCTCAGTCGCATCGAACAACATATCCCGTGCATCCCGCAAACTGAGTTTCCAGGCTCAAGTGTGAAGGATCTTGCTCCTGTTGATTCAGATGATGATGAGTAGTTTGATGTTTTACTCCTTGTTTTGACTTTTCTTGTATGCATTAGTTACAAAATTTTCACCATGTTTATAGTTATTTAGAATATAGGATGTACAAGGACACTTAGACTAATTTAGCATGGCTTGATAGACTTATAATATTTTGCTTTTGGATGACGTATCATGTCGTTAGATGCCTAGCAAACCTGGTTTCCTTTTGGGCAAGTTGAGGCCACCTAATCATTTAGATTCTGGTTGTAACATGCCCTTTTTTGAAAGATAATGTAATATTCCCAATTAGCAATGGCTAATTGGAATATTTGATTTTGGTCAATTTTGCTTTAAGTAGTTAGCTTATGAATAAACGTGAGTAAAGGAACCACGACTCACTCTAAAATAAGACGCACGTGGTAATTAAAGGGGTCAAATTGGGCATGCAGCAAAGGGGGTATTACCATGGTATCGTGGGTGGAGGTGGCCGTAGGTTTCGAGAGCGGCCAACACTATATGAAGAAGATAGTTTCCTCATTCTAGGATCATGAAGAATTTAAGTATTTTTTAATCTGGTCATTACGACTAATGAGCACGCTGGTTGTTTAGCCTGTCTACAACTCTGTTTAGCGCATTGAGTGTCTTTGTTCGGAGATCTCACCCTCAGCCCCAGGGGACTTCGAGTGCCTGCCCGGGTGAGGTAGTCCCGTCAACATCTGTGTAGGAAGAACGATCCGCTGTATTTGTGAAGGAGCAGCGTGTTTATTAAATGCGCAGCACCTGTGGAGGATCTGTGTGTTTATTGGCTGTGCAGAAGGACGCAGTCTGTATTTGGGAAGCTCCGGGTGTATTCTTGGAGGATCGTGGACAAGAGATTAAGCGCGGGTATAGCAATGCGTCTATTGGGGGGGGGGAGAGTTCTGGATCAATGGGTGATTACATTATTGCGGATCCCAGCCAGTGGAGCGCGTGATTAATTGGAGGAAAGCACTGATCCGCAAGGAGGCACGTCTGGGCAGCGACACAACTGTTTATCATCCACTAGAACACAAATCTGAGACACAGTCATTCCATGCAATGCAGATCTGAAACACAACAACGTTTTGAGAATAGATCTTAACTTGCCTTGTGCAAGTTTAGGAGCTATCACTTTGATCATTATTGTTTTCCTCTATATTTATCAGATTAATAAAATGGCTCAGCATTCCTGTGGTATTTCTTGAGTATATGTTCATACTTTGGATACATATTATTGTATTTCTGCATGTCTGTTATTTCTTCCCTTTGCATTGAGATTCCTATACCACTTGTTGTGTTTCCCCCACACTCTTAGACAGAGTCTGGAAAGGGCCAGATAGCCTCCAGATCTCATCCTCTTTTCAGAGGTAAAATATCTGGTATATTCCCTCCCAATCCATCTCTGGTTAGAGTTTGCTGTGTTTTAGAAATATCCCTAAAAAGGAATATTATAGTGGTATCAGAGCATAGATCTGGCTCAGCTTGTGGAGATAGTAGTCTATGTCATCAAAAGAAAAACCCTACATCTGCCACAGAGGTAGGAAGTACATAGATATTGAGCGTAGGTTGAAGAACACCTATGGAGAAGGAGATTGCGTTCGGGTGGTGGACGCAGAACAGGAGGAGCCTGCGGTAGAAGCAGAACAGAGAGAGCCAATGGCGGATGATAGCGATGCAAAACAGTTTGGGGAAGCACTCCTGAAATCAGTGCAGGATTTGAAAAGGCAGATAGAAGTGATGGGCCATAGATTCACGGCTGTGGAGGCTAGACAACATGAAATCCCAAAGGGTTTCCATGTTGACGAGGGATCAGACACATCCCACCATTTGCAGGAGAAGGTTTCCGCTCCACACCAAGCATCACATGCTCCCATTCGTGCCACTATGCCCACTTTATTGAGTACAGATACGGACAGGAGCACAAGAAGAACCAGACCGCATAAGTGAGTATTTTGCTTAGTACCAGGCAATTGGGCAAGAGTTCAGGGATGCCATTTTATTTAAAGACTTTGTTCAGATCAAGCGGGATAGCAGACCCCGCGACCATCATAAAGGGCACAGACATTATCATGATGGAGATACCCAGTGCACAACAAGATGATTCCATTTTCCTACGTTTGATGGTTCATCAAACAGTTCGGGAGAGTCTTGGGTGGAGAAGCCGGATGTATATTTCCAGCTCAACCAGATGGTAGAAACAGAGGCCATCAAGGTGGCCACGCTGCATTTGGAGGGTGAGGCTCAGGATTGGTGGTTCCATGGAAGGGTGACACTTGGGCATTCCTCCGTGACTACCTATATCGAGTTCATTCGGAGACTGATTGAGAGGTTCGATCGGAAGGAACCAGAGGAGCACTGTGTTGAATTGACAAGGCTCAAACAAACCGGGAGTCCTGAGAAGTATATTGTAGATTTCCTGAGGATTTCAGTGATGGTGCCAGATCTATCCGTAGCACAGATGATCTATATGTTTGTGGAAGGGTTGACAGAGCCACTTCGAGGTCTAGTCAGATCCACTAGACCAGCCACACTCCAGGATGCCATTGGCAAGACATATTACCCCCAGAAACCGGCTTTCCAGCCAAAGGGGAAGGATGTGAGGGTTCCGCCTCCAAAGGGGAATCAGGGTAGGGTACAGCTCGATGATGATGCCCGGAGGGAGTTGAAGAAGAAGAGGTTGTGCTTTACCTATCAGGAACCATGGGCACCAGGTCATAGATAAGCTGCGGGAAAAGCACATTTTATTGAGATCTTCTCTGAGAGTAGCGGGGAAGAGGATGAGTATGAGGATGAGGAGGCAGGAGACAGTCAAACAGAGCAAGATCATTTGCCACCACCACCTCTAGGGGCAGGAGGTGTAGCTCTTGCACCCACAGGGGGGACCCTTGCAACATTGCGAGGAGTACCCAAGTATCTGACGCTACGGGTCCGAGGGACAGTACATGGGCAGCGAGTTTCAATCCTAGTATACAGTGGGGCAACCCACAATTTCATCGATGCACAAATGGTTTAGAGGAGAGGCATACCGACAGAGAGCTTCGATGGATTTTCAGTATTGGTCCTAGGGGATCAGACGATGCAGTGTGCCAGGTATGTTCCAGAGCTGGCTGTGACGATGGGAACCTACACAATGACCGACCACTTTTTCGTAGTTAACATACCAAACACCAATGTGGTATGGGGTGTACAATGGATGATTACTTTGGGGAAAGTCACCACAGATTGGGAGGCCTTGGAGATGGAATGGGATGACAAGAAGACCGGGAAGCATGAGAAGATACGTGGGATGCACACTTACCCACCTCAGACTGTTTCAGCTCACCGGATGGAGGTAGAATTCCAGAAGGGAGACATAGAGTGGGCAGTTGAGTTGCGGGCATTAGTGGTAGGGGCTACCAGGCAGACAGTTCACCCAGATATACAGGCCATCCTCGACAGGTATGAGACGGTATTTGGAGAAATACCGCCGGGGCAACCACCAGATCGGGGGTTTGAGCACACTATTGAGCTAGAACGGGGCATCTAGGCCGTTATTACCACACCCTATAGGCACCCCAAGGCCTATCAGGATGAGATTGAGTGGGCCATCCAGGAGTTGTTGGCTCTTGGACATATTCGGCCTAGCACCAGTCCTTTTGCTTCTTCGGTGGTGTTGGTGAAGAAGAAGGATGGCACATTGAGAATGTGCATTGATTATAGGGCCCTAAATAAGAAGACCCTGAAGAATAGGTAACCCATACCGCGGGTTGACGAGCTGATGGATGAGCTAAGAGGAACCCAGTTCTTCTCAAAGATCGATTTGAGATCCGAGTACCACCAAATTCGCGTGAGGGAACAGGACATTCCCAAGACCGCTTTCAGGTGCCATTACGACCACTTTGAGTTTTTGGTCATGCCTTTTAGGCTAACCAATGCCCCAACTACTTTCCAGTCATGCATGAACTATATCTTCCGCAGTCATCTAAGGAAGTTTGTGTTGGTATTTTTCGATGATATATTGATATATAGCAGGACTTGGGAGGAGCATCTCCAGCATATAGAAGCAGTATTGCATATCTTGGAGGAGCAACAGTTCTATGCTAAGCTCTCCAAGTGTGAGTTTGGGATGACGAAGATGTTGTATTTGGGACACATCATAGGAGTGGACGGAGTAAGGGTCCACGAGGAGAAGATCAGGGCCATCAGAGACTAGCCAGAGCCGAGAAACGTGACGGAGCTTCGAGGATTTATTGGCATCTGCACCTATTATAGGAAGTTCGTCAAGAGTTTCTCTCAGCTTGTGGTACCCCTTACAGATCTGACAAAGAAGGGGGCATTCAGTTGGTTGGATACAGCACAGTGGGCTTTTGACAGGCTCAAGGAGGTTATGAGCAGCTGTCCAGTGCTTGCATTGCCAAATTTTACACAGCCTTTTGTTTTGGAGTGTGATGCGTTAGGAGAGGGGATCGACGCAGTCTTGTTGCAGGGAAGCCACCCTATAACCTTCGAGAGCAGAAAGCTCCTTCCTCATGAGCGGTTGTACCCTATATACGACAAGGAGATGTTGGCCATTATGCATGCATTGGCCAAATTCCGACAGTACTTAGTGGGCAATAGGTTCCGGGTAAGGACTGATCACAACAGCCTCAGGTTATTTTTGGAGTAGAAATAGCTACAGGAGAGGTAGCAGAAGTGGATCAGCAAGATCCAGGCTTGTGACTTTGACATTGAATATGTCAAAGGGAAGAATAACGTGGTAGCCGATGCACTTTCACGTAGGCCAACCACGTTGTCTCTAATGAGCTTGGATACAGATTGGAAGGCTCGACTCTTGGTGGAGTACTCCAAGGATAGATTTGCCTGTGAGGTTCTGGATGGTCAGGTGATAGACGACAGATATAGGGTGATAGATGAAATCATCTACTACAGAGATAGGATCTTCTTGACGGAGGGCTCCCAGCTCAAGGAGAAGATACTTCAGGCATCTCATGACTCACCATTATCCGGACATCAGGGGTTTAACAAAACCTATCGGCCCATCAGAGAGAGGTTCTCATGGAAAGGCCTCAAGGAGGACATGCTCCGACATATCAGGGAGTGTGAATTTTGCCAAAGAAACAAGGGGGAGATGAACCATCCCGCAGGCTTGTTGCAGCCTCTTCCCATTCCAGAGGGGAAATGGGAGAGCATTTCGATGGATTTCATCACAGGGTTGCCCACGGTGCAGGGCAAGGACTGCATATACGTCGTTGTTGATCGGATGATAAAGTACGCACACTTTTTCGCCATATCCGCACACTATACAACAGCACAGGTGGCAGAGTTGTTCTTTAAAGAGATTTTCAGGTTGCATGGTCTTCCCAAGACCATCATCAGTGACAGGGACAATCACTTTATGGGCGGATTCTGGCAGGAGATTTTTTCGGCTGGTAGGAACAGAGCTGACACCAGGCACCAGCTATCACCCACAGACAGATGGGCTAACAGAAATAGTTAACAAGTGGCTAGAGGGCTACTTGCGTAACTATGTTAGTGGGTAGCAGAAAGCGTGGCTGAAGTGGCTGCATCTGGGGGAGTATTGTTACAATAACACATATCATACGTCCATCGGTATGACACCATTCTATGCTTTGTATGGGTACCATTCTTTATCTTTTGTTGATATGATATTGGGTGCTAGCAAGGCTCCGAGAGCCAAAGATTGGATCCAGGAGAGTCAAGACATTCTCCGCGCTCTCAAGGATAACATGGCTATAGCGCAGAACCAGCAGAAGCGGTATGCCGACAAGGGTCAGATGGTAAGACAGTTTGAGGAAGGAGACTTGGTCTACCTACGTTTACAGCCATACCGATAGTCATCACTGAAACAGAAGGGAGCTGAGAAGCTCAAGCCTCGTTTTTATGGACCATACAGGGTGATACACAGAATTGGATAGATTGCATATGAGTTGGAGCTGCCCCAAGGCAGCAAGATTCATAACATTTTCCACGTGTCATGTCCGAAGAAGGCATTAGGGCAGCAGGTGACAGTGACAAAGGAGCTGCCACCTACAGATGATGAAGGGCATTTGGTATTACAGCCCAAGGAAATTATTGATACCAGGGAAAGGCAGCTGCGGAACACAACAATCCGGGAGTTCCTGGTGAGGTGGAAGAATTTGTCGGATGAGGATGCGATTTGGGAGAATGAGAAAATCTTGCAACATACATTACTACAGTTGCTTGGGGACAAGCAACATTCTGCCAGGGGAGATTGTAATATTCCCAATTAGCAATGACTAATTGGAATATTTGATTTTGGTCAATTTTTCTTTAAGTAGTTAGCTTATGAATAAACGTGAGTAAAGGAACCACGACTCACTCTAAAATAAGACGCACGTGGTAATTAAAGGGGCCGGATTGGGCATGCAGCAAAGGGGGTATTACCATGGTATCGTGGGTGGAGGCAGCCGTAGGTTTCGGGAGCGGCCAACGCTATATGAAGAAGATAGTTTCCTCATTCTAGGATCATGAAGAATTTATGTATTTTTGAATCTGGTCATTGCGACTACTGAGCACGTTGGTTGTTTAACTTGTTTGCAACGCTGTTTAGCGCATTGAGTGTCTCTGTTCGGAGATCTCGCCTTCAGCCCCAGGGGACTTCAAGTGCCTACTCGGGTGAGGTAGTCCTGTCAACATCTGTGTAGGAAGAACGATCCGTTGTATTTGTGAAGGAGCAGCGTGTTTATTAACTACGTAGCACCCGTGGAGGATCTGCGCGTTTATTGGCTGTGCAGAAGGACGCAGTCCGTATTTGGGAAGCTATGGGTGTATTCTTGGAGGATTGTGGACAGGAGATTAAGCGCATGAATAACATCACGTCTATTGGGGGGGAAGTTTTGGATCAGCGGGTGATTATATTATTGCGGATCCCAGCCAGTGGAGGCGTGATTAATTGGAGGAAAGCACCGATCTGCAAGGAGGCAAGTCTGGGCAGTGACATAGCCATTTTTCATCCGCTGGAACGCAGATCTGAAACACAACAGCGTTCTGAGAATATATCTTAACTTGCCTTGTGCAAGTTTAGGAGCTATCGCTTTGATCATTATTGTATTCCTCTATATTTATCAGATTAATAAAATGGCTCAGCATTCTCGTGGTATTTCTTGAGTATCTGTTCATACTTTGGATACATATTATTGTATGTCTGCATGTTTGTTATTTCTTCCATTTGCATTGAGATTCCTGTACCACTTGTTGTGTTTCCCCCACACTCTTAGACAGAGTCTGGAAAGGGCCAGATAGCCTCCAGATCTCATCCTCTTTTCAGAGGTAAAATATCTGGTAAATGCCCTCCCAGTCCATCTTTGGTTAGAGTTTGCTGTGTTTTAGAAATATCCCTAAAAGGAATATTACAAAGAATGAATAGAAATATCCCTAATAAATAATAGGAATTTGATTTTATTTTCTATTGGCAGGATGAATTCTTAGGGAGAAAATAAAAATAAAGAATATGCCTTGCATCTTGGAGATTTTGCACATACAAAAGAGGCAAATAGAATCCCTTCAAGTAGAGTGTTTTTCTCTTCGATGAATGGTTGTGAATCCGGTGAGAAGTCCAAATTCAACTGCTTTACATGTGAGAGTGTTATTTGGGAGGTCAAGGAAGATGAGGCCATACAAGAAGCACAAGACAAAGTGGAAATGATGATTGTAGACCATAACTTTCAGTCCATCACGAATAACTAAGAGGAAGCTTATAACCATCATGCCTGATAACTAAGAGGAAGCTTATAACCATCATGCCTTTATCTAATACACGTGTTTAATGTTTAGCAAATTTTATTTAAATTTAGTGTGTTTTTTTTGTAGAATTTATACCAATAATATATTTTTGAAATCCTTTACTAAGGATGGACAAGTTAAGAAAAAAAATTGTACAAAGTACATATTTTTGTATTATTTTTTTCACTGGTGTATCTTTTGCAATGCAAAATATACCTATTCTTGTTTAAAGAATATAACATTTATATGGAAAATAATAATAAAATATAAATGAATGCAAATATTTAAGATTTGATTTATATTAATTGGAAACATGAGGCATGCAACTTATGTTAACAATATAAATAACCTAATTTAATCATTTATAACTTGTAATAGGGAATTATGCACGTGAGATTTGCTTATATATTAATATTTAAGATTTGATTTATATTAATTGGAAACATGAGGCATACAAGTTATGTTAACAATATAAATAACCTAATTTAATCATTTATAACTTGCAATACAGAATTGTGCACTTGAGATTTGCTTATATATTAATTGGAAACATGAAGCATATAACTTATGGTAAACTATAAATAATGTAAATTAATCATTTATAACTTGTAAGAGGGAATTGTGCATGCACTTGAACAAATAGGGAGTAGGAATTGGTGACATCGTAAACAAATCGATACCCCTAATATGGGGGAGATGTTGCCATATAATATTAGATAATGTAAATTGGTGATCGTCCTAATATGAATTATTATGTAAGTTATGAGACTCTAAGTTCAAATCCTCAAAATCAGCTTGTGCTTGTGGGATGGGTATACATAAACACCTATAAATGTAGTGATAGTGGTCAGAATAAACCCCATATCACAAGATTATGAAACCGACCTAGTTACTGATTCCTCTTGTAAAAAAACTAAATTTGTGGGATGGGTATACATAAACACCTATAGGTATAGTGATAGTGGTCAGAATAAACTCCATATCACAAGATTATGAAACCGACCTAGTTGCTGATTCCTCTTGAAAAAAATACATTTAGGTAAATTTAAATTTATATATTTTTTTGAATTGGAATTAAAAATAGAAAATATTATCGTATCTCATTAATAATAACAACAAAAGCTAGTTTTTTTTCCGAATGGGAGCGAAGTAGCGAGGACGGGGGACAATGGCCAAGGGTTTTGATCTGCATCGCGGCAAAGATTCTGAGCGACCTCCCTTCGCTGGACAACTCGAATAGCTCTCAAGGGTGCCCCAGACCTGTCCTGGGCCTGGATTTGTTTAGGAGCGCCGAGAAAACGGCTCAGAGGCTGATTCCCTGCCATCCCTCTGCCACAGGAGAGACATTGAACAATCTGGAAGGGGGGACACCGAATGCAGTCGAGGCTTATTCATCTGGCGTTGTTACTGCAGAGGAGTTGATCAGATCGAAAGGTGAGTCACCGGCTACAGTGGATGATTACTCCTTTAGCGCTGTTTCTAAAGAGGATTTGTTTTTTCAGTTGTCGGATCGGGAGTCACTCGTCTCTCATCTCTCTGAGGGAGCTGGGCAGTCGAAAAGGCGGATCAGATCTAGATCTGCGATACAGATTGATTTGCTTGGGATATCGGGATGTTTTTACAACAGATCGGGGAGGTTTTGGCAGCTCATCCCTTGCTCAGCAAGTCCTTCTTCCCGTTGCAGACTTCTCCATATCTCTCGGATCTGACATCTGCCAAAGATCTGGACATCGGAATGCATGACTGTCAAGAAAGGACCCCAGATCAGGAATCAAAGAAATCTTTCCAAGTTTTCTTTAAAACACCAGGTGGTAAATCAATTCTCTTATGGATCTAGGCTACAGACAACATTAAAAATTTGAAGCAAAATATCCTACATATCCTGGGTATTCCAATAAGCTCACAAAGCCTGATCTTCGGAGGAAAATCCATGCAAGATTATCTGAAACTACAAGATTATAAACAAAGCCTGATCTTCGGAGGAAAATCCATGGAGGTTGATCTGAACTAAAATATTATAACATTACGCCGACATCCACCATCATCTTAAATTTGACACTGCGAGGCGGCTCTTATGGACTGAACAAAACAAAGGGTGCAGGGGTTCCGTCACCATCTAGTCTGCCCAAAGGAACATAACTGAATCAAGGACAAGCGAGTGGAGGACCCTCGTTTGAAGAAATCCTCAAAGGAAAGTCTGTTGTCTTAACCAATCCAAAACAGACACATAATATTCCCGTGCCTATATAGTGGAACAGTTAAATCAAACCCCAACACTAACTGTACATCTATCATAAACAAATGATATGCACACAACTCATGAAGCACAAGTTTTGGGGAACTACGGGACTATTTGTTACCCGATGGTTCCTAGGTTTTGATGCCAATACAATGGTGGTATCAAGAATGTCAGTTTGGGTTAGATTGCATAATCTACCTCTTCATTTGTGATAAACTTCGAGATTCACCTTCCAAAGTTTTCTTTATAGTGAAGTTTGCATCCTTGGAAGAAAGAGAATATACACTGTGAGAAGACCCATGGTTTTGGGGAACTATGGGACTATTTGTTATCCCATTGTTCCTAGATTTGGATGTCAATACAATGGTGGTATCAAGAATGTCAGTTTGGGTTAGATTGCATAATCTACCCTTTTATTTCTGGGATCAGAAAGTAATAGAAGGCATTGGGAAACTATTAAGGCGATACATAAAGACTGATATGCAAAGAGTCGAAGAAAGAATCGACACTTTTGCCATAATTTGTGTGGAGGTGGACCTCAATGAAGAACTGTTGGACCGCATCCTCTTGACACATAACAAGCAATGTTCGATTCAGTTCCTAGACTTCAAGAACACGACGTTTAGGTGTCGAATCTGCTGTCAGACATGACATCTACAAAATACATGCCCCTATTCCAGTAAGGAGTCAAGAAGGAAGAAGAAAACTGGAAAGAAACCCAAGGGATGGAAATTCCCTTCACATCTGCTTGAAGATGAAGAGGATGAAGAAGAAACGGATCCCCTCACCAACGAAGTGTTGAAAAGTGTAACTAGGATCGGTCTTCATATTTACTATGTAATTATATATTTATGTAAAGAAGAAGACATAAAATAAAATGTATTTTGTTATGCTTGCTTCATGGGTTTCATAAGCAAGATTTTTATTATAGATCAATAGACTTCTTCTTGATGTCTATTTGGTTGTCTTTTGATTGTAAATGTACTCAAGAGTCATATATATGAAGTGTCCAGTGATAAGGATATGCTCCAAAGACCTTGTCATATAGCTATGAAGCAATGACTCAATACAACCCTCATATTAACCTCATTAACGCTGGAAGATGTGCTATCCTTATTGGTCTATATGCAATGATGAAGTCGACCTACAAACATGTTGTAGGGTAGACCTAAAAACATAAGTAATGTATCCTATATATATGGGAGTTGTGGTTCATTTAGTAAAAAAAAACATTGCGAATACCTCTGAGATATTTACAACGTGATAAAGTTTGGTATAAATGCAAGTTAAAGGCAGTGTTCAAGTATAAGGTGTGGATTTGTTTTGCGTATTGTTCTAATGCAGTGAATGCAGATTAGTGAGAAGAAGCTGCGGACAAGAGTGTGGTCAAACCTGTGATGAATACACCTACAATCAAAAGCGGAATAAAGTTTGTGCCCTATTCGTTGCAAGGACTGTGCCTAGTCTGAAGAGAAGAATTATTCAGATGATATTCTGCATTGTAATAAGGTTGATGAGTAGTCTAAGTGTTATGATAAGTGAACTCTGAATTGCAGTGCGATAAAAGGAGGAAGGTAAATTTGTGATTTACTTTCCTAATCACAGTTTACAAAAGAAATTAATATATCTCTAGATTCAAGGATATGTGAAGTGAAAGATAAGATCTCGAATGATCTTGTCTCCATTGACCGAATAAACAAGGAGTGTTTGAAGATAAACTTAGAGATCGAGTTCTCTAGTGTTGGTGTGGGACAATGCAGGTTGGTGCAAGGTCGACAAAGAAGTAGTGGCAAGGTCTTGGAGGCATACATAGGTCAAAGGTCTGAGTCTTGGTCATGGTACTTGTCATTTGAAAGTCTATAAGAAGAATTTCTTGTGGGTTTTCCTCTCCAAGAGGGAGAGGTTTTGCCCTAGCTCAAAGAGCCTAAATTTGTGTCTCTTGTATTTTGGTAATTGACTTGATGAAAGACTAAATAAGCTAAGAAGAGAAGACATAAGTAAATCAACTAAGCTCACAAGTAATTATCAAGAAGAGAATTTTAATTAATCACTGTCCGTACAAATTCTCAACATGAAGAAATCCAGAACCCACAACAAAGGGTAGATAAGGAGGAGGAAAATCATGAAGTATCAAAAATCCCAGTCATTGTGTAATGTCCCTTCCTATATTATTTTGGAACAAGATTATTTTCTACATTTTGGGGCCAATTTTGGTGGAGATAGGGCCCGTTTGATTTTTGGTAGAAGTCTTAGGAGTTAGAAGTAAGTTAATTTATTTTATTTTGATGATATGTGGCGGGCACCCACATAAGAAATACACACTCCCTAAGACAATGATTCGAAATGCATGAGAGGTAAAATTGAAAGCTTGGTGAGGGACTCACGAAGGAAGAAAGGCGGGAAGAAAGGCTCCATGGAAATTATAAAAGGGAGGCAGCACACTTCATTTGGCATCTTTGGCTTACTGAACTTGACTCTGTTTCTTGAGTTGTTTAGCCAGGTCACTTGCTGTTTAGCAAGAGTTTTCCAAGTGTAGGACTCACTCTTCCTTCAGGGGACTTCGAGTGCCACCCTAGAGAGGTTAATCCATAATCATCTGGAGGAGATTTACAGAGAGATTTCCAACATTTGTATTCAGTTTTCCCAGGTAGTGCATATTCCCGGAGGACGCAGTAGAGGTTATAGAGCAGGCATTACAACATTCTTCCAGAGAGATTTTTCCATGAGAAATTAGGAGAAGAAGGCTCAAGATATTTGTAAGCGATTTGGTGAGTTTGAAGGCTGGAAGTGGCAGCAATATTCAGAAGTGATTTCGCAGTCCCTAGGGCTAGCGCAGAAGAGAGAAATTGAGCACATGTGGGAGTCTGAGATTCAACCTTTGGGGCTATTTCTTGTTGGAAGAAATAAGGGAAATGTTGGTGGAGTTGATTGCTACATTTGAGGAGTGTTGGGGAGGATTTTGCCGGTGTTGGACAAACAATGTTCTTCAGCGGCCATTGGAGAGCGTAGGCCTTTTGGGGGTCGATTTTGGAAGGTCAAAACTAGGCCAAACCATTTATCGGTTTTGGTGGGTTTGGCTTGAAGAGCCTAGAAATAAATTTTCTGAATTTTCTGAGCACTGGAGGTGGGGTTTTCAACCATATCTTTGAAGCAGAGTGCATAATTGCTGGGGTAGCGCAAAGCAGCAATTGGATAGTTGATTGTAGCTTATGGGTCATCATTGCTTCACTTGGACTTTGCTCCGCTTGCTTAAAAGACAAGCCCATGTGCACCCCTTCAATATATTTGTACTCTTGCACCAGTTTGTAATAAAATGGCTCAGCTGCTTCCATATTTCTTATTGTTCTGGGTGTTTACTAAATTGTTTTAAAAAATTTGTAGTGTAAATTTTCTATTTGCTTACATATCACTATTTTTCATATTTTGGAACAATACAGTGGTATTAGAGCTCATATGTTGGCTCAGTCATGGGAGAACTCTTCCTATTAGTGAGGAGGATAGACAAAATATTACCTACAAGAGACAAAGGTACCAAAGTTGAGAGAGGGAGCTAGATATTACTCGAGACACTTAGGACCGTGGGAATCCGATGATAGTAGAGGATATGGAGGAGCCCAATAGGAAGGAAGAGATGGCCTTTGGAAATCTATTGAAGGCCCTGAGTGATTTGGAAAAAGGGCAGAAGGAAATGTTAGATGAGATCCAAATTCAGAACCGAGAATAAAGCACTCACCGAGATTTCTTATTTGGAGAGACTTTTGGAGCCTCTCAACAGTATGACTACCCTTCACCTACTGCACAACCACCATCCTCTAGTTGGCCAAAGAGAGCCACATTGCCTTCTTTCCTACCTTCGGCACTGGGTGAACAAGGAGGAGTTGATGATCAAATGCCTATGGGACAATATTTCAATGAGTGGCATTCCATGGGAGAAGACTTCAAAGTAGCACTACCTTTCAGATATTATTTCCAGCTCAAGCATAATGAGAAGGGAAGGAGCTATGGAGGCTTGGGCACGTAGAGCTCCGAGTTGTAGCACACCATTGGGAGGATGTTCTTCCCCACATACGATGGCACTACCAAGTGCACAACTCGTGCTTGGGTGGAGAATTTGGACACCTATTTCCAGCTCAACAAGATGACGGAGGTGGAGGCCATTAAAATGGCCACATTACATTTGGAGGGAGAGGCACACGACTGATGGTTTCATGCATTGTCTACTTTGTGGAATGCCAACGTGACCTCCTATGAGGATTTCACGCGGAGAGTAGTGGAGCATTTTGATCGGAGGGATCCAGAGGCTCACTTCAGGGAGCTGACCCAGCTTAGGCAGATAAGACATCCAGAGCACTATATTTTAGAGTTCTTGGGGGTTTCGGTCATGGTGCCTAATTTTTCGGATGCTAGGAGGGTGTACACATTTGTATAGGGGTTGATGGAGCCGCTGCGTGGACTAGGGAAGTCACACAGAACCTCTACTCTACTAGAGGTCATGAATTGTACGAGAGACTTGTAGGGGGCCATCCCCAAGACCCGGGCACCTATTCCACCATTCACTCCCTACCCTCAGAAGGTGGGGTGATACTATACCACCACTAGCGAAGAGAGCATCCCAAGGGCAAGGCAGTTGGGTGATGAGACTAGGAGAGACCTCAGGCTAACGAAGTTGTGCTTTACATGTCAAGAGCCTTGGGCACCAGTCCATTGATGCATAGCGGGTAAGGCCCATTATATTGAGGTCTTCTCAGACAATGATCAGGAGGATGAGGTGGAGTTGGAGTGCGATGGGGGAGGCCACGAGAAGACGTCAGAGAGAGCACCACCACCACGACCTCCACTAGAAGGAGCATCTTTCACACCATATGGGGGAGTCCTTGCCTCTTTGAGCGGGGTACATAAATTTCTGACCCTGAGGATCAAAAGGATTGTGCAGGGGAAACATGTCTCAGTCTTAATTGATAGTGGGGCCACCCACAATTTTATTGATGCTCAGATGGTCCAGATGAGAGGCATCACCACTACAGAGTTTAAGGGGTTTTCAGTGCTAGTACCGTGGGATAGGACTATATGCAGTACACTCGATATATTCCTGCTTTGACAGTGACCATGCAGAAATATTTGATGACAGATTATTTCTTTTTGGTGGATGTACCAAACACCAATGTGTTGATGGGTGTCCAATGGTTGTATTCCCTTGGATGAATTATCACCGATTGGAGGAAGCTCGAGATGGAGTTTATCAGACCAAATGGTAAGCTAGTAGTTCATTGGGACATGCATTCATATCCTCCACAGACAGTTTCAACTCACTAAATGGAGGCTGAATTGAGGCATGGGGAGATAGCATGGGAAGTGGAGTTGAGGATTTCAGAGGTTGGGGGACAAACCAAGCCACCACATCTAGACATACAGGCTATATTGGACGTATATTTAGTAGTTTTTGGAGACATGCCACCAAGGCAGCCTCCAGACAGGGGGTTTGAGCACACCATAGAGTTGGAGCCTGGTGTACAGACAATCATCACCACCCCCTATAGGCATCCCAAATACTATAAGGATGAGACTGAGCGACCCGTCGGGGATTTTTTGGCGTTGGAACACATTAGGCAGAGTTCTAACCCCTTCACTTCTTCAGTTGTATTGATGAAGAAGAAGGACATAACTTTGCGCATGTGCATTGATTATAGGGCGCTCAACAAGAGGACATTGAAGAATCGGTATACCATAGCGCATATTGATGAGTTGATGGATGAGCTTAGAGGAGCTAAGTTGTTCTCTAAGATAGATTTGCAGTCAGGGTATCATCAAATCCGGGTGAGGGATCCGGACATCCTGAAGACAACCTTAAGGTGTCATTATGGGCATTTCGAGTTCCTGGTCATGCCTTTTGGGTTGACCAATGCCCTTGCCACTTTCCAGTCATGCATGAACCATGTGTTCGGGGGGAAATTAAGGAGATTCGTGTTGGTTTTCTTCGATGACATATTGATCTACAACAGGACATGGGATGAGCACCTACAACACCTACAGACAGTGTTGTGAATTTTAGTGAAGCAACAGTTCTACTCCAAGTTGTCCAAGTGCGAATTTGGGCTGACAAAGATGCTTTACTTGGGACACATTATTGGCACAAATGGGGTCAAGGTGCATGAGGAGAAGATCAAGGCCATTCAGGATTGGCCGGTACCTAGATATGTGACAGCGCTGAGAGGGTTCTTAGGCATCTGCACTTGTTACAGGAAGTTCGTTAAGGGCTTCTCACAGTTGGAAGCACCCCTCGCAAATCTGACTAAGAAGGGGGATTTTGCATGGACAGATGGAGATTAGGAAACTTTCGATCGCCTCAAGGAGGTGATGAGTTGTTCCCTGGTATTGGCACTTCCAGAATTCATGCAGTCTTTCACATTGGAGTGTGATGCATCAGGTGAGGGGATTGAGGCAATATTGTCCGAAGGTGGGCACCTCATTGCTTTCAAGAGCCGAAAGATCCGATTGCACAAGAGATCGTATTTCGTACATTGCAAGGAGATATATTGCATAATGCATGCATTGGCCAAGTTCTAGTAGTATTTGGTGGGTAACTGGTTTTGGGTGAAGACATGTCATAACAGTCTTCGCCACTTCATGGGGCAGTGGGGCCTTAATGACAGGCAACAAAGGTGGGTCAGCAAGGTGCAAGCCTACGATTTCTATATTGAGTATATGCGGTGGGAGCACAATGTGGTGGCCGATTCACTATTCAGGAGAATTGCGGGGATTTCACTCATGAGATTTTGCCATGAATACAAGGTACAATTGTTAGTTGAGTACTCCAAGGATCGACGGACATGTGAGATCGTGGAGGGAATTCACACATATGAGCGCTACCTGGTGATGGTTGAGATTATCTACTAAAGGGGCGCATATTCTTGGTCCCAGGCTCACAGTTGAGGGAGTGGATAGTTCATGGATCTCATGATTTTCCATTTATGGGCATCAGGGGTTCAAGAAGACGTACATGGCAGTGAGAGAGCACTTCACATGGAAGGGTCTCAAGGGGGACGTATTGAGATATGTGCATGAGTGTGAGGCTTGTCAAAGGAACAAGGGGGAGTTTGCTTACCCAACATGATTTTTGTAGCCTCTCCCATTCCCGAGGGGAAATGGGAGAGTATCTCTACGGACTTCATCACAAGGTTGTTCACAGTGCAGGGGAAGGATTGTATTTATGTGGTGGTCGATTAGCTGACCAAGTATGCACATTTATGTAGGAATTTACAGGGTAAGTTCCGTAGATCAAAAACCAAAGGTCACCGCTCACAAACAGATCACAAATCAGTACACAGGTATTATCACATGGTTAAAACCCTCGAAGAGGGAAACAATCCACGACTTGAGCCAACGTGGCCACTTCAGGCAATTTATTAATATAAAAGAAAAGTTACATATGTTTCTCTCATAAATGGTTACCGGACAAATGACCCTCCATGCTCTTTAAATAGAGATCATGGACCAATCGGGTGTTAAGCCATGGATAAAGTGTTGTTAATATTGAGGAGAGAGTGAACCATCGGATCACTACATATCGTGACTATCGGATTATAAATTACAAATGTACATAGTAAAGAAACACACTTTACCTACACTAGACGAAGTTATTCTTAACTATTTCCTGTGTGTCGGAATATCCTAACATCCCCCCTTAAGAACAACTTGGGATAGGATTGAAGATTTACAAAGGTGACACAAAAGGAGCCTATTTCCTATGTGTCGAAATATCCTAACATCCCCCCTTAAGAACAAATTGGGATAGGATTGAAGGATTTACAAAGGTGACACAATAGGAGAAGGAAGAAGGCATTAGAGCCTATCCCCCCTTAATGATAACTTTTCTGAACTCCAAGCATGGATCGAAGTTTGGTAAACTTCACTTCTGTGAGAGCCTTTATAAAGATATCGGCTACTTGATCATTGGTTGGACAGTACTGCACTTCAAGAACACGGTCATGAATGAGCTTTATGATGAAGTGTATGTGGAGCTCAATGTGTTTCATACGCTGATGCTGAATTGGATCTTTACATAGCTGAATGGCACTCTGATTATCACACCAAAGTGTAGTTGGATGCTGCTGATGAAGGCCAAATTCAGACAGGATCTGATGAAGCCACATGGCTTCCTTGTTGGCTTCAACTGTACCACGATACTTTGCTTTGGCCGAAGAAAGAGAGATGTCACTTTGTTTCTTACAAGACCAAGTAATAGGTCCTGAACCAAGAGTGAATACATATCCTGCAGTAGACTTTCGATCATCAGGGTCACCAGCCCAATCAGAATCAGTGAAACCAATCAACAATGGAGAGGCCCCTGCACTGTAATGAATCCCGAACTGAATTGTACCTAGAATATATCGAAGTATTCTTTTAGCTGCTTTCCAGTGACTTTCATGAGGTTGGTGCATAAACCAAGCAATAAGACCAATGGCAAAGGAAAGGCCAGGACGGGTATGGGTTAGATACAAAAGTTTACCAACAAGTTGACAATATAAGGTAGCATCAACTTCAGGGGTAGTACAAGTGACTGAAAGCTTGACTCCAGACTGAAAGGGAGAAGGGGTTGGCTTACAATCTTCCATGTGAAAGTGGCATAGAAGATCACATGCATACTTGGACTGAGAAAGGGTAATACCTTCTTTGGATTGCAAGACTTGAAGACCAAGGAAATAATGTAAGTGTCCTAAGTCTATCATTTCAAACTTCTTTTTGAGGCTATACTAAACATGGTTTATATGATTGGGATCACTACCAATAAGGATAAGATGATCAACATAAAGAACAAGGATGGTGAAGGACTTACCCACTTTCTTGGTGTAGACAGTGTTGTCAGAATGACACCTAGAAAAGCCTTCATCTAATAGAAATCTATCCATTTTGGCAAACCAAGCCTGAGGAGCTTGTTTACAACCATAGAGAGACTTCCTAAGGTGACAAACAAGGCTGGCATCGTTTTGGATAAATCCAGGGGGTTGTTCCATGTAGATTTCTTCTTGCAAATCTCCATGTAAGAAGGCGAATTTAACATCCATCTGATGGACTTCCCATTTAAAAGAGGTAGCAAGGGAAAGGACAAGGCAAATAGAATTCATTTTTGCAACAGGGGAGAAGGTTTCAGTATAGTCAATGCCTTCAACTTGTGAGAATCCTTTTGCGACAAGACAAGCTTTATGTTTATCCACTTTTCCATCTGGTCCAAATTTTGTTCTGTAAACCCATCTGCATCTGACAAGTTTTCTTCCTTTTGGAAGAGGAACAAGATCCCAAGTATCGTTTGCCAATAAGGAACAATATTCTTCATTCATAGTTTCATCCCAATCTAGATGACCGGAAGCTTCTTCAAAGGTTTCTGGATCAGGATTTTTTGGAACTTGAGCCAATAAGGAAGAGGCTCTTTCGAACTAAGAACATGTACGTCGTCGATCTGCAGGGTCACCTGCAAGAGAACTTGCTGCATCCCGAGTAGAGCGGACCCATCTTGGAAGCTGTGGAGTAAAAGGAATAATTTCAAGAGGTGGAGGAGGATTTTCATCCTCGATGTCATCATATTAACTAGAAGGAATGCTATTAAAAATAGAAGAGAGAGAGAGAGAGGTGGCACATATGCCAAATCAGGCTCGCAGGCTAAAGGTGGCACACTCGTCGAACCAGGCGCGCAAGCCGATATATTTTCATCAAATTTTACATCTCTTCTAATGAATATATTTTTTGATTTTGGTTGAAGAAGTCTATATTCTTTGACATCTTCAGAATATCCAACACAAATGCATTTTTCACTCTTAGGTTCTAAGGCTTTATGTTTCACATCTAGAATATGGGCCCAAGCATCACTTCCAAAAACACGAAAGTGACTTACATATGGTTTGATTGAGCTCCAAGCTTCTTATGGAGTTATATTATTTAAAACCTTCGTAGGAGTGCGATTTACTATGTAATTTGCACAGTTAATTGCTTCTGCCCAAAAATTGAGACCAAATCCTTTAGATTGAAGCATACAATTAGCCATTTCTTTTAAGGTGCGATTGTTCCTTTCAGCTACACCATTTTGTTGTGGCGTATATGGAGCAGTATGTTGCAATTGAATGCCATGCTCAGTGCAAAAGTTGATAAATTTGTTGTTAACATATTCTCCTCCATTGTCTGATCTTAACTTAAGAATTGGATGTTCAGAATGTTTCTCAACAAAGGCCTTAAAGGCGGAGAAAATGTTAAAAACTTCACTCTTGAGTTTTAAGAAGTATACCCAAGTGCGTCTGGAAAAATCATCAATGAAAGTTAAGAAGTACTTGCAACCAGAGAAAGAAACAACAGGAAGTGGACCACATAAATCATTGTGCACAAGTTGCAAAGGGGCTGAAGCGTGCCAAGAGGCACATTTTTCAAAACTATCCCGATGATGTTTTCCGAGTACACATCCGGAGCAAACACCATATTGGCAAGATACCATAGGAAGACCCGTCACCATATTTTCCTCACATAGAGTTTGAAGATAGCGATAGTTTAAGTGACCAAATCGCTCATGCCAAAATTTGCTCACTTCATCATTATGAGCAACAAAAACAGAGGGAGGACATGAAGACCCTAAGTTTTCGAACTTATACAACCTTGTGGAATCATCACTTATACAACCTTGTGGAATCATCAACGATTCCAATAGCTAAAATATGTCTAGGATCTTTGAGGTCCTTGATTACAACATCATGAGGTGAGAATTCTACTATTTTCCCTTCACCCGAATGAGTTATCTGATAAACAGATAGAAGGTTACATGACAAGGTAGGAACAAATAGTACATCATTAAACTTACCATTAGCTAGTTGAATGGTTCCAGATCCTACAACACTAAGATATCTATCATCACCAACATAAATATGTTTGGTGTTACAATCATTTAAAGAAGAAAACATGGCTTTATTTTTGGCCATGTGGTAAGAAGCTCCAGAATCAATGAGCCACTCATGAGAATGAGAAGAAGAAGATACATTTAATGCATAACTAGATCTTGATGCTTGACAAACACAAGCAGAAAGTGCCATTCCTGAGGATGAAGGTGAAGAGTGCCCAAAATTGATGTTGTGCTTCTTCATTGCTGCTTCTAAGGCTTCCATCTTCTTAAAACATTTAGACTCTCTATGGCCATCACGATTACAAAAGTTGCAATATCTATCTGTCTTCTTCCCTTTTTTTTTTTATTTGCCTTATCATTTTGGTGAGTTGCTTTTTCAGTTTGCGGTTGAAATTGCTTAGGATCCTTGTTTAGTTTCGGACCATAATTTTAAGGATATTGCTTCTTGGGATTCTTTTGATATGGTTGTTGTTGGGCTGCTAAGGCTTTCTTAGAAGCATTTCCAGAAGTGATAAGACCAAGGTCTAAGAGTTTTTCTTGTTCTCTTATCAAAGAATCGAAAAAGGCATCAAAAGAGGGGTTCTTGTAGGTAGTTCCCGAAGAAAAGATGGCTTCTCTAGTGGAATGGAAGGTGGAAACAAATACAGAGTATGTAGGGCCAAGCTTAGCAAGAATTGAATAGATCAGGCTACCATCGTCCTTTTTGACCTTACAACCTTCTAAAAGAAGTCTAAGGGTCTTGAATTTGGACAAAAAATCTTCAATAGAGGAGAAATTATTGGGGTCCAAAGTAAGCAACTCATTTTCAAGCTGGTGGGCCCTGCTTTGATTTTGAATGCCAAAAACAGTATTTAGCTTTTTCAGGGCTTCATCAAGGGTGTCAATTTCAAGGATATGAAATCAAAGATCTTGAGCAATGGACATTCCTATCAACCCTCGTGCTTGATCTTGTTTATTTTTCTATTTAGCGACTTTATCATCATCAGAAGGTTTAGTTTCTTGTCTTGTGGCTATTGTATAAAGCTCTTTACTTCTAAGTATATCTACCATGTGAGGTAGCCATTAGAAATAATTGGTGTTATTAAGAATAATCGGGCATTCACCTTTTTTTTTTTTTTTTTTTTAATTTTTAATTTTTTAATTTTTTTAATTTTTTAATTTTTAATTAATTAATTAATTTATTTTATTTTTATTTTAATTTTATTTTAATTTTTTTAATTTTTAATTTTTTTAATTTTTTAATATTTATTTATTTTTTATTTTTTATTTTTTATTTTTTATTATTTATTTATTTATTATTATTATTATTTTTTAATGGAGCTGAAAAAAGTTGAAATTAACTGCTTCAATTGAAAGATCTCGAAAAAATAGGCTGATTAAAAAAAAAAACGGCTTCAGGATGAAGAAGTTATGCGTTTTGAAAAAACTGAGTTGTAGATGCCGAATAGTTATGGGAACGGTTTGAAATTCGATGATGAAGTTCAACTTTAAAAAAAATAAATCCCGCCCCTTTAACAAAAAACTTTTTACAAAAGAAGCTTGAGAAAGAGACTTGAACCCAAGATCTCTGTTATTATAAACTAACTTCTCACCAAGTGAGATAGTAAAAGGATTCTGTAATTTATTTATTTATTTTTTGAAGTCTTTGGTGTGCGTGTTTTTTCCTGTACCAAAAACCGAGCAAAAAAATGAAATGCAACCCTTACGGCACAACGTTAGATTTTTGGTTAGCCTTATCGACAACTATCTGTTTTTTCACTATTTCTAATTTCCCGAGATCGCACAAAGGCATATGGAAAGAGCATACGTAGCAAAAAAAATCCCTTATTCCTGTTTCTGATTTGCCAATATTGCACATAGCGCAAAGTAAAGAGCATACATAGAGAAGAGGGTATAGATTCGGCAAATAAATAAAACCTTAAACCCGAAATAAACAGAGGGAACCGAAATAAGCAAAACTATTAACAAATATAACTGCAAAACAGATACTTTATACCTCCATATCTAAACTGACATAACTTGGGCAACCAGAAACCCTTTCCCATGAAACGAAAGACGTTCCTCACTGTAACAGATGCTCCAGACATAACAGAGCAGTTCTCCAGGCCCGAAAATGTTCAAAAATAGTAAATCTAGAAAACGGTAGTAGCATGCAGTCAAAACTAGCTTCAGATTTGGATCAACAACAGATATGACACTCAAAATAGCTCTGATACCATGTATGAATTTACAGGGTAAGTTACGTAGATCAAAAACCAAAGGTCACTGCTCACAAACACATCAAAAATTAGTACACAGGTATTATCACGTGGTTAAAACCCTCGAAGAGGGAAATAGTCCACGACTTGAGCTAACGTGGCCACTTCAGGCAATTTATTAATATAAAGAAATGTTACATATGTTTCTCTCATAAATGGTTACCGGAAAAATGACCCTCCATGCTCTTTAAATAAAGGTCACAGACCAATCAAGTGTTAAGCCACAGATCAAGTGTCGTTAATACCGAGGAGAGAGTGAACCGTCAGATCACTACAAATCATTCCCATCGGATTATAAGTTACAAATGTACATAGTAAATAATCACACTTTACCTAACTCTACACTAGACTAATTTATTCTTAAATATTTCCTATGTGTCGGAATATCCTAACAATTTATTTACAATTTTGATGCGTTATTCATCTTCTCAAGTAGCAGAGTTGTTCTTTAGGGAGGTCTTCCGCTTGCATAGACTCCCTAAGACTATAGTCAGTGATAGAGAAAATTTTTATGGGGGGATTCTGGCAGGAGATTTCAGGCTAGTGTGCGCGAAGCTCACCCGGAACACCAGTTATCACCCACATACCGACAACCAGACAGAGAGGGTGAGCAAGTGGTTAGAGGGTTATCTCAGGAACTATGTGCCCCGACAATGGAGGGCATGGATTCTATGGCTGCAATTAGGAGAGTACTACTGACGTCGTTTTTGGAGACAATGGGGCCCCAAAGGACAAAGATTAGGTCTTAGAGAGCCAAGACATCCTCAAGGTTCTTAAGGATAATTTGTTGACAACTCAGAATCAACACAAGATATATGCTCACAGGCATCAAGTTGAGAGGCATTTTGAGGAGGGAAACTTGGTGTTCCTATGATTACAGCCATACCAACAGTCCACCTTGAAACAGAAGGGGGTCGAGAAGCTGCAACCACGATTTTATGAACCCTACATGGTAGTCAGGAGGGTTGGAGAGGTAACTTATGAGTTGGAGCTGCCACTAGGGAGCAATATCGAAAACATTTTTCATGTTTCATGCCTCAAGTGGGTGTTGGGGAAGTAGGTTACAAAAACTATGGATTTACCTCCGCTTGATGATGAGGGGCATCTGATTTTGGCACCGGAGGCCATCCTGGAGACTTGGGATAGGAAGCTCAGGAGCAGAACGATTAGAGAATACTTGGTGCGTTGGAAAATCTTGTCGGATGAGGATTCCACTTGGGAGGGCAAGCACATACTTGAGCATCTAGCACTGAATTGTTTTGGGACAAGAAACATTTGGGAGGGGAGGAATGTAATGTCCCTTCCTAAATTATTTTGGAACAAAATTAATTTCTACATTTTTGGGCCAATTTTGGTGGAGCCCGCCCATTTGATTTTTGGTAGAAGACCTAGGAGTTAGAAGTAAGTTAATTTATTTTATTTTGATGATATGTGGGGGCCACCCACATAAGAAATACGCACTCCCTAAGCCAATGATTCGAAATGCATGAGAGGGAAAATCGAAGGCTTGGTGAGGGACCCATGAAGGAAGAAAGGTAGGAAGAAGGGCTCCACGAAAATTATAAAAGGGAAGCAACACACTTCATTTGGCATCTTTGGCTTATCGAACTTGACTCTATTGCTTGAGCTGTTTAGCCGAGTCACTTTTTGTTTATCAAGAGTTTTCCAAGCAGAGAACTCACCCTTTCTATGGGGTACTTAGATTGCCACCCTAGAGAGGTTCATCCATAATAATCCAAAGCAGATTTCCAACATTTGTATTCAGTTTTCCCAGGTAGTGCGTATTCCCGGGGGGAGGTAGTAGAGGTTATAGTGTGGCCATTTTAGCATTCTTTCGGAGAGCTATTTCCAGAAGAAATTAGGAGGAAAAGGCGCAGGGGATTTGTAGGCCATTTGGTGAGTTTGAAGGATGGAAGTGGCAACAATATTCAGAAGTGATTTCGTAGTCCCTGGGGCTAGCGCAGAAGAGAGAAACTGAGAACGTGTGGGAGTTTGAGATTCAACCATTGTGGCTATTTATTGTTGGGAAAAATAAGGGAAGTGTCGCTGGAGTTGATTGCTACATTTCAGGAGCATTGGGGAGGCTTTTGCTAGTGTTGGAAAAACAACGTGCTTCAACAAACATTGGAGAGTGTAGGGATTTTAGGGGTCGATTTTGGAAGGTCAAAAGCATGCCAAATCATTTATGGGTTTTGGTGGGTTTGGCTTGAAGAACATAGAAATAATTTTTCCGAATTTTCTGAGCACCAGAAGTGGGGTTTTCAGCCATATATTTGCAGCAGACATTGTAGAATTGTTGGGGCAACACAGAGCATCAAATCGACAATTTATTGTAGCTTCTGGGTCATCATTGCTTTGCCTTGGATTTTCTCTGCTTGACTAAAAGGCAAGCCCAGGTGCATTCCTTCCATATATTTGTACTCTTACACCAGTTTATAATAAAATGACTCAATTTATTTCATATTTATGATTATTCTCGGTGTTTACTAAATTGTTTTAAAATTTATGTGGTGTAAATTTGCTATTTGCTTGCATATCGATGTTTTTCCTATTTTGGAAAATTACACATTGCAGTGCAGTCGGAGAGGATCCCTGAAGCTAAGGAGATAGGGAGTGTTATCACTCTAGTAATTCTAAAGTTGTGAGATTTTTGGTTTTTAGTCAAAGAATACTAGAGGTAACCACAAACCAACTTCAAACTTTAGGATCTAGCCTTCTTAGGGTTCATAGAGGGCTCTCTCTTTAAAATTTAACTTTGTTTCAATTTGTAAATATAAGGCTAGTTATGAAAGTGCAGCTTTGGTTTTGTTTTGATAGATTTGGTGGGAAAAATCACTTGAAAGGATGGATAGTGGGAAATTTATTTGTCCACTGGGCGAAGGAGTCAAAATCAAGCAAATAGGACTGGGATCAAGGCCAAAAGGTTAAATGTTTTCAGGGAAAGATAGATAACCCTTGAAGATCTTAGAAAATTGTTTTTATGAGGTTGTATGATTGGGATAAAGGGCACTTAAGAATCCTTTGATCTAGAAAAGGAAGTAGTAGGAAGAGGTCAAACGAGAGAGGGAGCAATTATGGGTTCCCTACACTGGAAATAAGAGGAAAACATATAAATGATAACTAGTTAAAAATAGAGTGCTTTTAACAAATCATGTAGTAATGCTCCTAGTTATACATTCAGATTTAGAATAAACATAAATGGATGCATGTAATAGAGATAGATAACAATGACAAGTAAGAAAATACTTCACTCCAAATAGCTCATCACAGGAATCCTGAAGTATGATGCCAATTCGTTTTGATCCAGCCTGCTACTCAAATTTTGACACACAAAATCTTTGAAGTCCAAGAAGAAATGACTATAAAAATCACAACAATTTTTATTCCACACAAAATAATTCTAAAGATGAAGTATTTATACATATTTCTTTACAAAATATCCTAGAAAACTTCTAGGAATTATCTTATGAAAATAAAATATCTTTACAAAAATAATAGAGACAACTGCTTAACAAATCAACAAACTGTCCTTTTTATCCAAAAGAAATAGAAACTGTTTTGAGGATAAAATGCAGCTGGTTGCCTTGGTGTCCTCCTTGTTGGCTCTTAGATATTTTTGGAATCTGATCTGCCTTGTCTAATACTCTTTATCTGATTCTCTTTATTCACTGATACTCTCTAAACTGATACTCTTTAACCCTTAGTGAAAAACTGTTTACTATTGTAAAATCTGTTGACTGTCATTCAAAAAACAGTTTGTCCTATTTTCATATGTCTAACTTTTATCCTTCATAATAAATCTGTAAGTGCTTACCAATCCTCATCTTTAGGAATTTGTATTTTCTTTAATTTCCTAAAGTTTTCATTAGCTTCAATATATCTAGCAAAGGTTGGCTTGCTGACAAATAAGTGTTTTATCTCATGTTGCAAGTAGAATAAATCTTCAAAACTCTTCAGTAACACTTTTCCAGTTGGTACGCCTTGTCCTATTGGTTTATTTACATATTCTTTTGCAAACTCTCTAATATTCTTATCATAGTCATTTTGAGGCATCAATTTATCATTAATGACCATAATATCAGGTAGTCCTTTTTGCCTCAAATTTGTAAACTTAACCATAAACCTGGTTATGGTAGTATTCATACTCTCACATTTTTCTTCTAGTTGCCTCATCAGATTCTTCTTTGTGGTAACTTTCCTAATTTCTAGGATAGTTTAAGTTCTGCCTATAATATTGAGTTCTTCCAACTCCTGTCTATTTTTGCTGTTAAGGAAAGTGATTAACCTTACAGCTTGCTCTGGTTTATCAGCCAACTCACTTTGAGTCTTTTGAATTTCCGCTTATGCTTTTAGTAATAACTCTCTTTGCTCAAAAATTACCTGAATTGAAGGCCATATATCATGTATGTATTCAATGACATTGTTCCAAAGGTGATTTTTGATGTATGATATTTTCTCCTTTAATGTCAATTCCTTCTGCAATTTCTTCAACTCTTCATTTAGTATGATGGCATTTTGTTCATGTGTCTTTGCATTTATCTGAGCTAATTTATTTGACTTCTCAAGATTTTCTACCATCTTTGTCAACCTGTTAATCTCATTTGTCTTTAAAGACATTTCTTCCATTGTTTTCACTATTTTGCTGGCCTCATCCGTAGGCTGTATTGCTGTTGTAGATGATTCAGTAGCTGAGGTTGTGGAAGAAGTCAATGGCACTGCAGTAGCCAGTGGTTCTTTGGGTGCCAAATTTTCAGCTAAAGTTGAAGGCATTGCTGCAGTGATAACTGAAATAAAAGTAGGAATCTCTGGTTCTTTCATTGTTTCCTTTTCTTGGACAATTTTGTCCATCTATATTTCCATCTCCTTAACCCGGGCTGTCAACTGAAGAATTAAATTCATCATGTCATATTTTTCACTCTGTTCCTGTATGACTTCTTTTGTTTGAGGATGCTCACTTTGAGGAAGTTTGAGCTGTTTCCTCAAGGCTGCTATATCTTCATTTTTCTTCTTCACCAATAATTATGTTGCTTTGATATTAGCAGGGTCATATCCCACCTGCAACACTAGTTCTTCTAAGGCTTATATCCTTAGATTCTTGGCATATAATGAGGCTTTGTCCAACTTCATCTGATATTGCATGTTGGAGATGGTGTTTTGGAGCTTTTGAGCACTCATGGCTTTATTTGTGATAGTAGAATATAACATTTCAGAGGTTTGTCTATGGAACTCAATTTGATCAAGAGCATGGATTTTATCTGTATGGACTTCCAAATCAACTTTCTTATAATCAACCACTGTCTTTGGAGATTTGACTGTGGGTTGCAACATTGACATGATTAGCTTTTGATTAGAATAATCAAATGCAGAAAGGAGCTTATTTTGCACACTTGGAGTCTGTTTGAGATATTGAGAATAAATATTATCCTTATCTCTTCATTCTTCAGTTTAATCTGCTTATATTTGTCTTTAATATCCAAATCCTCTTCCTCAGCTGCCTGTGAGGAAGAGGCTTCCATGCTTTGCTGTCTTTCCATCAACTGTGTATCTTCATTATTGATTTTTCCTTCATTCTGATTTTTTGTATTTGGCTCATTGATAATCACAGTAGCAACATTTGTCTTTGGAAAATTTGTATTGGTATTTAAAGGCTCTGTTTCTTCCACATCTATTGTCACTTTTCCTTTACCCGCTGAATCTAACTTGGGCCTTTTATTATATATGAGCTTGAACTTGGTTTCAATTGTAGTTTTTGTCACATAGGCTCCTTCCCTTACTCTTTTAGTGGACTTCTCTGGATCATTTGCAGTCTCTAAGGTATGACTAGTATTACCTTTGCTCACTGCATCTATTAAAGTGTTTTTAGTCCATTCAATCTGATTTGCAAACTTTTCTATTTCTAGTTTAGCTTCATGGATGAAGGGTGTTAACTTGCATTTAACCCTTAGCTTACTCAAGATCCCTTGTGGATCATAAATCCAATGAAAACTTTCTTCAAATTTATATTCCAATAACTGATTTGCTGCTTCTTTCTCTGCATCTTTGTGATTGCATATGAATGGCCCTATCTAATTCTTTAGTTTGAATTGGTTTTTCTTCTTAGCTGCCATGAAATTTATGGAATTAGAGTTTAGGATCTGCCTGATATACTCCAAGGCAAAGATCCTCATTGAGGGATGTTTGGGCAACTTGTAAGGTAACAAGTTTGACCCAAAGACTCTGGCTTCAGTATATTTTTCATACAAATACCAGTCACCAACCTTACTCTTCTCTGAAAATTGCAATATATTTTTCATTTCTTCATTTATTCTTGGCTGCTCTGTTTTGGTCAAGATTGTGATCACTGGATGTAAAAATAACTCTGAAAATTCTGAATAACTGAAATCTGTACATTTTTTCCTGAGCAAGGATGTCCAAAAAATGACAGATAGAGGATTTCCCTCTATGTCAAGTTTTTGGAGAGTAATTGGAAAATTATCTGATTGGAAGTATAAAAACATATGGAAAAGGTAGGAGGTATATCTGAAAACTCTCTCAATCTGCAAATTGGTTAATTGATAATGAATACTATCAGCAATGAAACATGCATAATCAAATATTACTGATGAGGGTTGACCTGAGGAGAAAGTGGATAAGAATCCCAAGATGGACTCATCTGTGTGTTCATCAGTAAAATATCCAAGGATGAAGGAAAGCATGGAAATCACATGTCTTGAAACTTTAGGGAATTTAGCAGTAGAATATGGGGGATTTAGCTTAGGAATTTCTACATGCAAAGGCATAAATGTTTGAAAAATCATGAACCTCTTGGGAAAATCTAAGCCAATATATAACTTGGTGAGGACCTCTATAGATAAAGGGACTGCTTGGGGGTCAGGCTGAAGCTGTAACATCTGGTTAATTGATTCCGCAGTAATGGTAAAAAGCATATCTTTATTAGCATTTACAATGGCTCTTTGCTCAAGAACATAACACTGCTGACACAATGTAATGACCTCCTGACATGGGTGAGTTAATGGGACAACATATTTGGGCAAATGAGATTCCCAAAAATATGGACCACTTCTTCATTATCTAATGACTTCTCATAGCACCAGTTATGGATATCTAGCAGGTTAAATTCAACAATGGGATCTGCTATCTTGTAATCAATATCATCTAATGGGATGTGTTCAATATCAATAACAGGTGGTTGAAGAGGATTTACAACAATAGCAATATTTGAAGTCATGGCAGGAGTAGGTTTAGGTACTTTGGAGCCTCCAGGCTTGCTTGTACTATGCTTCTTAGACATTTTGGGCTACTTCTGAAAGTTTAGATAGTTTGCAGAAGTAATTTATTTTAATAGAGGGTTTATTGGACAAATTTGGCAGAGTATAGCTTTTTTCTTTGGGATTTTTTCTCAATTAGGTCTGTGAAAGAGTTTTATAGGCTTTTAACTGGTTTAAAACAAGAAACAAGGGTTTCTTGAGTATTTTAATGGAAAAGTGGGCTAAAAAATCTTTTGAAAAGGGTCACAAAGGCTTGGGATACCTGCAAAGGTTTTCTAGTTTGATCTAAGCTTGAAATAGTTCATCAAAGTGTGAAAAACTCACAAATTTCTTGAAAAATTGTGCGCGGCAGAGAAACAAGGTTTTTGGAAAAAAATTGACAGGGTCTGGCCTGTTTTTGGGGCTTTTTGACAGTTTCTCAGATAATTTTGGATCTTATGAAGGGAATTTGTCTTTTAAAAGACCTTAAAAAATTACTTGTAGGCTAAAATTTCAGAAAAATACCTGTTGTATGCAGGTATTTGGGTTTCGGAAGATGTTTCTAAGGATTTCAATGGACATAGCTTCTGTAGATTTTCTGGGGCAATATACAGCTCCTCGGCGGTCTTCAATGGTCGCAGGATAAATCTTTATGGGATTTTGGTGGAAAAATGGTTGAAAAAGGATGTTTTACAGTCGGGGAAGTGTGAGCAATGGTTAATTCGCAGAAGAGAAATGAAATGATTTACATTTCGCAGGTTTAATATGCATTTTGGTTATATTACTTCGGCATTGAATGATTGTCACATCGGCAAGAAGGGTGGTTTCAAAATTCAACGGATCAAAACAACCAGTGGTTATCTCGCGACATTACGACGGTAAGCGGTTTTAGCTTGAACCCACGCGATCCAATAAGTGAAGGGCATGTGGAGGAGAGATAAAATTGCGAAACCACCCATTTCACGCAGATTTGGAGCTTGGGTGATCACGCAATTTTTCTACGCGATATCAGATGTCAGTCGTTGGATTTGGGTTTTAAATGCGAACAGTCCAGATTCGTTGGGGAGCTACGTCAGAATGGGAGTGGGGCCAAGGTGTTTGAATATGCGGCAATGTGGGATATTTAAACTTTGTTCTAAACTTAAAATAGTGGGTTTTTAGAGGGTTATTTTAAAATAAAATGGAATCAATAACATACGGGTAGGTGTAGTTTTAGGGATTTAATAAAATAGGTTAGAAGCTAATATGAAAAAGGGTAGTGAAATGGAAACAAAGTACATGTTACCTCTAAGTAAAGTGTAAATCACAAATGATTGCTCATATTTGTTGTATTACTTCACTTATACTTAGGATGAATGCTTTTTTGAGGGTTTTATGAATGATCTTGAAGGGAATGAAGTTAATTATTTAGGATTTTATTTTTACTAAGTAAAAAATGGGTTTTTTCTTAGGGAAAGGGATTATGATTAATGGATGAAGGGTAAATGTTGATGAATGTGGGTTTAATGTAGGAATTCAATATTTTTTAACTAAGCAGTCATCGAGCCTTGGGTCTGATCCCAACAGAAGTCAGAGAAATGCTCTGAGCCTTTTTAACTGATAGTTTAGAATACTGAATACTTGTAGGGGAGGGGAAATTAGTGATTTTTGCCCGATGATGCTTTATTACATCATTGCTCAACTACTTTCTACCTACCCAACTTTATTTGAAACATTTTTTCTCATTTTTGTAGGTGCATTTAGGCTTGCAACCTTAAAACATTTTTCTTTGAAAGTATAAAACTATCTAATTCTATCTTATTTCTTCCGAGGGCTCAGATTAAACTGTTGAGCTCCTCATTATTCTCTACATATCTACTAATTTTTCAAATTTAAACTGTTTGACAAATCTTTATTCTCTATCTAGAACATGAAATTGAAAGCATGAAAAGTTAAGATTAAACTATTTAACTGATCATGGATTATGGCATTTATTGACACTTTGCACATAATCATTATTCTTGCAGTAAAAAGTAAAAGTAGTGGCATTTGGATTTTCTCACTTTCAGGTCTTATTTCTCTTTTTTCTTTTGGGGTCTATATTTTTCTAAGTCCTTTGATCTTTATTTTAGGACTTTTTACCCTCTTTTTGGCCTTTTATTATTTTTCATTTTTTTTTCAAAATATGGGAAAACAACTTGCAAAAAGCAAGGTATGTACATATTTACAAGACTATCAAAGTCAATTCAAAATTTATGAACCGTATTATTATAGGATCCTAACAGGGAGCTTCAAACTTCATCATGTATCCGAAAGCTCGGACTCTGACAAGGAAACTCCAAGAATGGATGTTGAGGACCAACTTACACTTGTATCAACCACTCCTTCTCAAGGAGAATGGCAGAAAGTAGAAAAGAAGAAATGGATAAAAGGGTAACGTGTCCATCTCCATATTCAAGTAGTTTATTTTGATTGGCCTTGTGATCACCAATCTCGACTGACATGATGGAATGCTTTACAAACATCTACAACATGTAATTTTGTTTTCATTAATAAAATTACGATGGGGAAATACATACATACATACATACATACATACATACATACATACATACATACATACATACACACACACACATATATATATATATAAGCTCCAAGTGTTAGCTCAGTTGGTTGAGTTCCTTCCATTAAAGCGACTCTATTATTGAGAGGTCACGAGTCTAATTCTCTCGACTCGCCTTGCTTGACCACAAAGGGTATTTGCTATGCTTATATAAAATTTAGAAATGATAATCTTTATAAAAAGGAGCCATATTTCATATATTTAAAATCTATAATGAAAATATATGGAAATGCTAACAATACATGAAGCTTTGTTTATTAAAAAAAGTCATCAATAACTTATATTATGATTTTTAACTCTGTATTTGTTGTTAGGATTGCAACAATCCTCTTTTTGTTTTTAATAAAAGGGAAAAACAAAAGTCCCTAAATAAATTTTTTTCTTGTTTTTCTTAAAAAATACCCAAAAAAATTGAACAATTGGAGAAAAAACATCAAAAAACAACTTTATAGATTGGAGCTGAGATTTATATTTTATGAATAAATCATTTTTTAACCCGACTTACCGACTTCCTGACCACTCGACTTTGAGGTCGGGTCAAATCCCAATCTCCTCAATCATTTTTCACTCTGACTTCCCGATTGCCCAACCTACCAACTATTTCCGACCACCATACCTTCAATTATCACCCGACTCTTGTATAGTTGGGGTCAAAAGAGAATAAACCATTTTAACCAAATAAAAGGACGCTCGACCTCCCGATTTCTCTACTAGCTAACTCTATAAATAAATTAATATTTCTTTTCGATTTACACAGATTTTGTTTTTTATTGATCAATAATAAATTGATCTGAAGTTTGATTTCAACCCTCTTCACGCTTAGTTGATTCTTTTAGATCTCGATATTAAATTTCTCCTATAAAATCGCATCACGTAATAAGAAGTTAACGCTCAAATCATATGAATTAATTCACAATATTTCCAAGTTTTAATAAAAAAATTCATAGCTTGCTAGAACATTTTAGCTTGCATGTTGTTTCAACCTCTTAGAGCTGTTTCAGAGGAATTTGAGTTATAGAAATATGATACCAAGTTGTAGAATTTCGGTGTAAGTAAGTTGTAATTATAAATGATTCTTCATCATAATTTCAAAATTTATTAGAAATAACTCATATGTTTTTTTTTGGTTTTCTGTTAACATGAAATAAAATGGGAAAAAAGGGAAAATCAACATCAATAAGACAACACGTGGAGCAGATAGAGGAAAAACTCAAAGAAGTAGAAAATCCACAGCGAAAAGAGTACAACCTCAACCCATTTCTCATCTCTGACTCCACTTATAAAATGCAGAAAGTAGGTACGATGAAATGGGAAGAAATTTTTAGTTTCTTTGTAGATAAATAATAGTTAAATAGTGTAAGGGCTTCTCGATCAAGTAATAATCAGTTCGAGGGTATTAAGAGATAAGAACTACACAAGGTAGATGCTAGGGTCAAAGTCTTCCCCTATTATGATATGATTTCATGGATTTTCTCTCATATGGATATCTCAACCTGAATAGTGTCAGACCACAATAATTTTTTTATAGCCTTCTTGATCATATTTGGATCAAGGACCTAAGTGATAGCTCACATTTGAAAGTGTTCAAAAGTGTGTCAAACCTAAGCGACCAGATAGATCTTGCCTTCCTGATTCCGCAGCCGCGATAGTTCGAAAAACCGACACCATATGAAGAAGTTATCGCAATTTGAAAAGTCCAGTAAACTGCAATTTTCAACCTTTGACCAAGTTTGACTGGGCATTTGAATATTCATCAAAAATAATATTCCAGGGAATATTCCTAGAATATTCTAGGGAATATTCCAAGAATATTCTAGGGAATATTCCAAGAATATTCCTAGAATATTCCATCTGGGCTAGTCAGATCATGACAAGTGGCAGGTTATTATTCGTTGAAGGGTTTTGATGGGCCAATGATAAGGCACCACGTGGTCAGCCCCGAGGCCGCCACGTGGCCCTTGTACCATGTATTAAAATTTTGGTGGAGCCGAATGGAGTCGACCCCGCGACCTCCTCGCTAGCACGGCCACACCTTAATTGCCTGAGCTATGTTTCATTCTTAACCATATGGTGAATGGGTTTAATTTAAATTATATTGAAATCTGCGTTGGGGGTTGGAGGGGCCAACCCCTCCCCATGTGGCCTTAACCCCAAATTCAAGGGCTAAACCCCAAAACCGCAACCGTTAGTTTCGGGAGTTCACATGGTGGATTTTGTTATGCTTATCCACCAACGGTTTCGTAATTCTGCAACTTTATTGCTAGCGGTAACCACAGAGGGCTTTGGGGCATGTGCCCAATGACCCCTAACCACTTATTTAATGCCACGGTTAGGCTGGTGGAAAAATTGGTGCGCCCCAAAATTTTCGGAATTTTCCAAAGTTATCTGCAGTTAAGTGCAGTTGCTCCAGATTTAGTCGAGTTGATTTAGGGGTCACTGGATAAAAACTTCTTAGGCTCTATCTTGAGCTAGATTTGACCATTCTGAGAGTGTGAATAGTAAATTTTGACTATATCAGACATTATAGACTCATTGGTGAGGGTTTCAAAGCCACCAGAGGACTTATGAGTGAGGTTTAGCTACAGAGAAGTTATAGGGGCCACCAGGGCCACTAGGGGCCATCAATAAAATGAGGCCTAGCCAGGGCAGCTAGAGGCCTTTCTCAGGAATCCAATAGTCAATTTCAAATGTTTTAGAAATTATGGAACTAATGGTGTGGTTTTCAGAGCCAGTAGAGGACTTCTGAAGGCTGATATTCTTCATATAAATTCCAGGGGCCACCAAGGCCACCAAGTGCCAACAGGAGAATGAGGCCTATCTAGAGCAACCAATATTCATTCTAAAAAAACCAATAGTAATTTATGAATATAATGAACCTTCTGAATCCAATGGAGGAATTTGTAGAATATTTTGAAGAATTCTTAAGGTCGAGATGCTTCAGAGAATTTTTTAGTGAACCTAGAGCCAAGGGGTGCCACCAGGTGTTGGATGCGTAACCGGAGCAAGCAGATGCCAATTTATGCAAATTAATAGTCTATTCTGACTATTTCAGACATTATGAATCCAATGAAAGTATTTTTAGAGTCATTGGGAGATATATGAAGGTCTATAAGCCACAGGGAAGTTTTAGGCAGCCCAGGGCCAACAGTGGATGGAGGCCTAGATTGGGGAGCCAATGCTCATTTTGAGAAAATGATCAATCTATTTTGGATTTCTGATGTATGTTAGAGACAATAGATAAGGTTTCAGGGACATTCAGAAAATTATTTATTAAGGTCTTAGTGCCACAGTGAAGCTCAGGGAAGCTTAAGGCACTAATAACAAAAATCAAGTCTAAGGGAACCTAGTTCTTTCTTCAGAGTGATGACAACCATTCCAGGGGTATGATGATATTATAAACCCAATGGTACAACCCAAATAACCATTGGAGTTAAGTATTTACTTGTAAAAGAAATTTTTCATCATAATCCCAAAGAGCCAAGTCAGTTGACAAAGGCTCAAGGAGACGTAGCCCATGATATTCGGGTGAAATACTATATTAAATTTGCTGTTATGTGTTGATGGTTATTTGTTGCACTTTATGGTTGTTTCACATGCTTAATGTCATCAAGAAAAAATGTTATTAAAGTACTTAAACAGTTAAAAAAACATACACCTGTTTCAAGTATTCATTTCAGCATAGTCATGTATAAGCAAGATATTTTATTTGTTTAACTGAGTGGGAGGTTCTTACGCATAAGAATTTCAAGTTATCCACCCATTTTCACATCAGGTTGGTATCAAAGCACTATGTTTCTTGCTTGACAGAGCACTAGGTTTCTTGCTTGAAAACAACACTAGGTTGCTTGCTTGACAGAGCACTAAGTTGCTTGTTTGACTTGAAAGGTGTTTAACAGTGCAAAGAATTTTACTGTTTGCAAATTGAATGATTCTACAAGTTTGAGTTTGCTAGAGGTGAAGGGAAGCTACTGATAGCTAAGTCCAGAAGAGGACAAGAAGGAAGAAGGGCTGAAGGCATCTTCCTTACCCAAAGGACCTCAAGGCAACCCTTGAAGCACAAGAGGGTTTGTTTGCAAAAGGTTGCTTGAAGAAGAAATTGAATCCGCATCCATTTTTTTCATAAGATTTGTCTTTGTTTTTGAAAGCTTTGTGAATTATTTTTGAATTTATTTAGTTCATTGACATAATGACGAAAAATTCTTCAAATGAGGTTTCAAAATCCTCCTCCTTCACAAGATTCTTCGATGAAGAGATGAAGCGAGACTTCTACATCCTGAAGGATAGGGTGCAAATTTTGTTTGAAGATAGAAAGGAAAGCACTAGACTTCATGAGAAATTGGTTTCTATGAAGCAAGAGAAAGAAGGAATTCGTCAAAGAATGCATGAGATGGAGATGCAGCTCCATCAAGCCCAATAGGCCTTAACCAAACACATGCGTGAAGCAGAGGTAAAAAACTCAAATTTGTCTTCAAATTCCTCTTTATAAATATGTGTAGGTTCTTTTGAAAAGCACACTAGAGGTATGGGGTCCAAGTTGATGTTAAAAATGAGCTAAGAAGGCAAAGGTTTAGGAAAACATGCACAAGGCATGATTGATCCTATTTTGGTTGAGGAAAGACCTAAGAAGTTTGGTCTAGGATATGTTCAATCTTATGGTGAAAAATATAAAGCCAAGAAGGCATTTGAGACAAATTCAAAAAGAGCTTTTGTTACACGTTCTAAACCACAAACATGTCAAGTTTGTTTTCAATTTGGTTGCCATTGTTTGAAGCCTATGTTGTAGCAGGATGTTTGTAGACATGCAGCTTATGGCGAGCATGAGAGTTCAGACAACTATCAAGACATGAACACTGATGTTAGTCTTCAAAAGAAAGCTAGAACCTCTACAAGTTCATCTCCTCATGAAGGTAAAAAATATGGACATGCAAGGCAACATTTGAGGTATAAATTTTCCCATAGTCAAGTTGATTATGTTTTTGTTAAGCATGGAAAATTTGCATGCAAGAATGGAAGAAAGAGTTGTTGTTCCTATTGTGGTCTGTGTAACCATGATGTTTCAAAATGCTGGAAGAGGATGAAGACGGACAAGAAGCAGTTGAAGCGAAGGCAACTTGCAAAGAAGGTGCAAAAGACTTGCACACATTTCCAGAAGAGAGGACATGTTATTGCCCAATGTTGGACATTGCATCCAACTAATCATCCCAAGAATTTGCAGAAAGAGGATAGAAAGGTTGGCGACATTGGAACCAAAGATTCCTTCATTGATGTGAGAAAAAATGTTTCACATGAAGAATATTTTCAGCAGCAAAAGTCGCCATGGAAGTGGCTTGGTAAGAAGTGGTTTGACTTCTTAATTCAGTAAGACATACATCCATTTGTACATATGCAAATTTTAGTTATGTATGCATGTTTTTTGTTGTAATCTCACGTTTGTTTGAGCTGCCTTGGATCGATGATCAAGGACATTATGTTCAACTACGTTCTATAATTTTCTCACCAGAAATTTCTGAATGAGTTCAAGGAAGATACAATTCTTGATAGGAGGACAAGAGCATCTAAGAAGGGGAAGTGTTGACTACCTTTGAATTGTGGTTCAAAGGCACTAAGCCATGCAAGGAAAAGTGTATGGAGACTAGAAAAGTGAGGGTGCTGTACTCTCATCTATTGAACAGATCAGGTAATCAGTCTTTTAGGGTCCAAAATATTCCCAATGGGGAGGTGTGATCATATTTAGATCAAGAACCTAAGTGATAACTCAAATTTAAAATTATTCTAAAGTGTTTTGAAATTGAGCGATTGGATAGATCTCGTCTTCCTGATTCCGGTGCCGTAAACAGTTCAAAAAACCAACATCGTATGAATAAGTAATCATGATTTGAAAAGTTTATTAAACTACAATTTTCGACCTTTGACTAGGTTTGAATGGGCATTTGAATATTTAGCAAAAAGAATATTCCTGGAATATTCCTTCCAGGCCAGACAAATCATGACAAGTGGCAGGTTATTATTCGTCGAAGGATTTTGATGGGCCAATGATAAGGCACCATGTGGCCAGCCCTGAGGCCGCCACATGGCCCTTGTATATTGTAATAAAATTTTGGTGGAGCTGAACGAAGTCGACCCCACAACCTCCTTGCCAGTACGACCACGCCTTAATTGCCCGGACTACGTTTCGTTCTTAACCATGTGGTGAATGGGTTTCATTTAAATTATATTGAAATCCACATTGGGGGTTGGAGGGGCTAGCCCCTCCCCATGTGGCCTTAACCCCAAGTCCAAGGGCTAAACCCCAAAACCACAGCCGTCAGTTTCAGGAGTTCACATAGTGGAGTTTGTTACGATTATCCACCAAAGATTTTGTAACTCTGCAACTTTAATTCTAGCAGTAACCACGAAGGGGTTTGGGGCATGTGCCCAACCACTCCTAATTGTCTATTTAATGCCACGATTAGGCTGGTATAAAATTTGGCGCGCCCAAAATTTTTCAGAATTTTCCAAATTTATCTGCAGTTAAGTGCATTTGCTCCAGATTTAGTGGAGTTGATTTAGGGGTTAGTGGACAAAAATAGTTTAGGCTCTATCTTGAGCTAGATTCGACCATTCTGAGAGTGTGAATAGTAAATTTTGACTATCTCAGACATTCCAAACTCATTGGTGAGGGTTTCAGATCCATCAGAGGACTTCTTAGTGAGTTTTAGCTACATATAAGTTCTAGGGTCCACTAGGGCCACCAGGGGCCAACAGCAAAATGAGGCCTAGCCAGGGCAGCTAAAGGCCTTTCTCAGGAATCCAATAGTCAATTTTGGATGTTTCAGAATTTTTGGATCTAATGGTGTGGTTTGAAGAGCTATTAGAGGAATTATGAAGGCATCTATGCTTCAAATAGGGTCCACTAGGGCCACCAAGGCCACCAGGTGCCAGTAGGAGAATGAGGCCTATCTAGAGCATCCAGTATTCATTCTCAGCAAACCAATAGTAATCTATGACTGTAATGAACCTTCTGAATCCAATGGATGAATTTTCAGAAGCTCTTGAAGACTTTTGAAGGTCGAGATGCTTCAGAGAAGTTTTCAGTGAACCTAGAGCCAAGGGGTGCCACCAGGTGTTGGAGGCGTAACCGGAGCAGCCGAAGGCCAATTTATGAAAATGAATAGTCTATTATGACTATTTCAGAAATTTTGAATCCAATTAAAAGATTCGAAGAGTCATTGGGATACTTATGAAGGTTGAGAAGCCACATGGAAGTTTCAGGCAGCTTAAGGCCAACAGTGGATGGAGGCCTAGATTGGGGAGCCAGTGCTCATTTGGTGCAAATGATCAATCTATTTTAGATGTCTGATGTATACTGGAGACATTAGAGAATTTTTCAGGGATAGAAAAGGATTTCTTAAGGTATTAGTGCCACAGTGAAGCTCAGGGAAGCTTAAAGCACTGACAACAGAAAGCAAGTCTAAGGGAACCTAGTTCTTTCTTCAGAGTGATGACAACCATTCCAGGGGTACGATATTCTAAACCCAATTTTAGGTCGCTATATTATTAGTATAGTCCCTTATTTTTGTTAGTATAACCCCCTTATTGTTATTATTGTACCCCTGTAACCCCCATATTATTATTATTGTGCCCTTAAATTATTATTGTATGGTCGGCTAGGATTACATTGTGGCCCCACTAGGATTACATTGTGGCCCCATGGACTCCTATATATAGAAAGGAGGTTTTGTAATTTGTATCATCTAAGAATTTTTCATTCATGTAATATATTGGAGGTTTCCCCCTCGAAGTGGCTTATTTATAAGGCGTTGATATCTCTTTTCTTCTATTTTTGGAGTTGGTTTCACAACATTTGGTATCAGAGCTTTGGATTCTAGGGGTTCGCTGCTCCAAATAGGTCATTGTGGAATTTTCGCTATAACTTTTTTTTCTACGAAGGGTCAGAAGCTAAAATTTGTAGTGTACGAAGCCAAAATCTTGAGGAACATCGTCAAAAAATTTCAGAGCTTGGTTCGTAATATTTTCGGAGATATAATCTGTGGAATTTAGGTCATTTTGCAGGCTCCTAAATTTAACCTAAACAGGTCATCGTGGAATTTTCGCTATAATGGTTTTTTTACGAAGGTTCACAAGCTGAAATTTTTAGAGTGTGAAGACGAAATCATGAGGAACATCGTCACAAAATTTTAGATCTTGGTTCGCAATAGTTTCGGAGATATGATCTGTGGAAGTTAGGTATTTTTCAAGCTTATGAATTTCATCTCAAAGAGGCGACCGTGGCGACCGTGGAAAAATCTTCATAGCTATCTCTTTGAGCATAGGATGGGAATGCTATAAAAGTGGCCACAAGTACACGGATTGTAGTTTTCTTTCTATCAATTTTAGAGCCAAAGAAGGAAACATTGACACGTGGCAAGTCATACAATTTTGCTCTACTGAACCAGTCCATAATATGGTCATTGTGGGAGATTAGACATAACTTTGCCTTGAATAATCCAAATCAGATTAGACCTATGACATTTGAAAGAAGCTTCATAGGTCTACTACAGGGCTTATTTTTAGATATTGAGGTTCTACAATTATAGAGATAATTCAATTTCAATATCAAGCTCCTCAAAAGAAAATAAAAGGTGTGTATTTATTTTTCCGAATTGCATAAGTCGTGTTTGAATAATCAAGCTGAATTGATTCCAAGGGCATATTGTAGAATATATATCAGTATTAGATTCTAAAATGGCACCTAAAAAGAATTTAGTATTGGATTCTAAAATGGCCCCTAAAAACAATTCAACACCCATTAAGCCTTTAGAAATCTCTACTATGACTCATGAATACGAAGAATGGAAACATGACATATCAAAATTACAAGAGCAATTTCAACAAATTTCGCTCTCGCAAAGAGCAACAAAAAATGAAATGGAAGTTTTGAAGAAAGGCGTGGAAACTAAGATGGATGGTTTGAAGAAAGGCGTGGAAACTAAGATGAATGGTTTGGAAGCTAAGATGGATGGCATAGAAGTGGCCATGGAAGCTAAGATGGATGACATGGAAGCTAAGATCAAAATGAAAGACAACATGGAAAACATGAAGAATGATCTAAAAGTAGACATAGTAGGTTTGGCAAAGTTGATACAAGAAATTTTTCCTAATGGTGAAAAGATAGTAGAGGAAACTCATGATGAGAACAAAATAAATGTTAATCGTGATTTCATAAACTCTAATGTTGGAGGGAAGAACCACCATATTCCAAAAATGGATATGAGGAAGTTTGATGGAAACACTAGTACATTTGGCAGAAATTCCGACACTTTAGTTCCGACACTTTTGTCGTAATGTCAGAAATTTCCCCAATTTCTATGAATTTTTCAAATCCTGCCACAAACCGTCTCTATACCGACGTTTAGGAATATCGTCACTTTTGCGAAGTTTATGTTTGTCGTTAGAATTGCGACGTTTTAAACAATTCGTCGGTCTTACGACGTTTATGGGACGAAACGTCGGAATTGCAACGTCGCCTACATACTCGTTGGTGTTGCGACGCTTGGGATAAACCATCGGAAAAGTGACGTTTCTCATATAGACGTCGGTCTTGCGACGTTTCGCTTCACAACGTCGCAAGACCGACGTCTATATGAGAAACATCGCTTTTTCGACGATTTCTCCCAAGCGTCGCAAGACCGACGTTTATATGAGAAACATCGCTTGTCCGATGGTTTCTCCCAAGCGTCGCAAGACCGAAATAAAAAAGTGTAATTTTATTTCACCTCAACTGATCATTAACTTCAAATTTATGTGTTCATGTTGATAATATATCATAAGCTTCATAATTTTTTTTTTGGTTATAACGAATGAAATATGAAAAGGATATTAAGAAGAATCTTAGTTTTGTAGATATTTCGTATGTTTATAAAATTGATCCAAATATATTATTATTGACATTGTTTTGTAACATTGATAAATTGACCGATTTATTAACCATATATTTATATGAAAGATACTTATTTCAAATATTAACACGATGAGAATCAACTTGAAATATCAACCAGCATATTTTTCTATGAAAGACACAAAAATTTCAAGTCGCACCTTGTGATCAGGTCCCCTGACCGGGCGTGTTCGGGTCGGGCCATTTCGTTCAAGGGTGCCTGTATCAGTTTTGCTAAGTTGTGACCGCTTGGGTGCCTTGTGAACGTTCGGGTGGCCCGTTTGCCATTTTCTCCCATGTGGCATCGTTTGGTCGAGCGCGCCGTGTGAGGTTTCCCGACCGGGCGCGTTCAGGTCGGGCCGTTTCGTTAGAGGGCGCCTGTATCAGTTTTGCTAAGTTGTGACCGCCCGGGTGACTTGTGCACGTTCGAGCAGCCCGTTTTTCGTTTTCTCCCTTGTGGCATCGTTCGGTCGGGCGCACCGCGTTGCGCCATGTGAGGTCGCCTGACCGGGCATGTTCGGGTCAGACTATTTCGTTCGAGGGCACCTGTATCAGTTTTGCTAAGTTGTGATAGCCCGGGTGCCTTGTGCACATTCGGGCGGCCCGTTTGCCGTTTTCTCCCATGTGGCATCATTCGGTCAGGCGCGCCGTGTCGCACCGTGTGAGGTCGCCTGACCGGGCGCGTTTGGGTCGGCCCGTTTTGTTTGAGGGCGCCTGTATTAGTTTTGCTAAGTTGTGACCACCCAGGTGCATTGTGCACGTTCGGGCAGCCCGTTTTCCGTTTGCTCCCATGTGGCATCATTCGGTCGGGTGCACCGTGTCGCACCTTGCGATCAGGTCGCCCGACCGGGCGCGTTCGGGTCGGGCCATTTCGTTCGAGGGTGACCGTATCATTTTTGCTAAGTTGTGACCACCCGGGTGCCTTGTGCACATTCAGGCAGCCTGTTTTCCATTTTCTCCCTTGTGGCATCGTTCGGTCGGGCGCGCCGTGTGAGGTTGTCCGACCAGGCGCGTTTAGGTAGGGCTGTTTCGTTCAAGGGCGCCCTTATCAGTTTTGTTAAGTTGTGACCACCTGGGTGCCTTGTGCATGTTTGGGCGGCCCGTTTGACGTTTTCTCCCTTGTGGAATCGTTCGGTCGGGCGCGCCGTGTCGCGCCGTGTGAGGGCACCCGACCAAGCGCGTTCGGGTTGCGCTGTTTCGTTCGAGGGCGCTCATATCAGTTTTGCTAAGGTGACTACCCGGGTGCCTTGTGCATGTTCAGGCAGCCCGTTTTCCATTTTCTCCCATGTGGCATGATTCGGTCGGGGGTGCCGTGTCGCGCCTTATGAGGTCGCCTGACCGGGCACGTTTGGGTCGGTCCGTTTTGTTCGAGGGGCCCGTATCAGTTTTGCTAAGTTGTGACCGTCTGGGTGCATTCTGCATGTTCGGGTGGCCCGTTTTCCGTTTGCTCCCATGTGGAATCGCTTGGTTGGGCACGCTATGTCATGCCTTGTGATCAGGTCGCCCGACCGGGCGCCTTCGGGTCGGGCCGTTTCGTTCGAGGGTGCCCGTATCAGTTTTACTAATTTGTGACCGCCTGGGTGCCTTGTGCACGTTCGAGCGGCCCATTTGCCATTTTCTCCCTTGTGGCATCGTTCGGTTTGGCGCACTGTGTCGCGTTGTGCAAGGTCACCTGGCCAGGTGCATTTAGGTCAGGCTGTTTCGTTCGAGAGTGCCCGTATCAATTTTTCTAAGTTGTGACCGCCCAAGTGCCTTGTGCATGTTCGGGCGGCCCGTTTTCCATTTTCTCCCTTGTAGCATCGTTCGGTCAGGCTCGCCATGTCGCGCTGTGGTAGGTTGCCCGACCAGGCGCGTTCGGGTCGGGCCATTTCGTTCGAGGGTGCCCGTATCAATTTTACTAATTTGTGACCGCCCGGGTGCCTTGTGCACATTCGGGCGGCCCGTTTTCTGTTTGCTCCCATGTGGCATCGTTCGGTCGGGTGTGACGTGTCGCGCTGTGTGAGGTCGCCCGACTAGGCGCGTTCGGTTCGGCCCGTTTCGTTCGAGGGCGCCCATATCAGTTTTGATAGGTTGTGACTGCCTAGTTGCATTGTGCACATTCGGGTAGCCCATTTTCCGTTTGCTCCCATGTGGCATCGTTCGGTCGGGCGCGCCGTGTCGTGCCTTGTGATCAAGTCGCCCAATCGTGTGTGTTCGGGTCGAGCTATTTCATTCGAGGGTGCTTGTATCAGTTTTGCTAAGTTGTGACCGCCCGGGTGCCTTGTGCACGTTCAAATGGCCCGTTTGTCGTTTTCTCCCTTATGGCATCATTCGATCGGGCGCACAGTGTCGCGCCGTGTAAGGTCATCCGACCGAGCGCGTTCAGGTCGGGTCGTTTTGTTCTAGGGCGCCCGTATCAGTTTTGTTAAGTTGTGACCGCCCGAGTGGCTTGTGCATGTTTAGGCGGTTCGTTTGCCACTTTCTCCCTTGTGGCATAGTTCGGTCAAGCGCATCGTATCACGCCGTGTGAGAGCACTCGACCAAGTGCTTTCGGGTTGCGTTGTTTCGTTCGAGGGTGCTCGTATCAGTTTTGCTAAGTTGTGAGCGCCCGGGTGCCTTGTGCACGTTCGGGCGGCCCGTTTTCCGTTTGCTCCCATGTGGCATCGTTTGGTCGGGCATGCTGTGTCTCGCTGTGTGAGGTCGCTTGACCAAGCACATTCGGGTCAGCCCGTTTTGTTCGAGGGCACCTATATCAGTTTTGCTAAGTTGTGACTGCCCGGGTGCATTGTGCACGTTCAGGCGGCCCGTTTTCCATTTGCTCCCATGTGGCATTATTCAGTCAGGCGCACCGTTTCGCGCCTTGTGATCAGGTCGCTCGACCGGTCGCGTTCGGGTCGCGTTGTTTCGTTCGAGGGTGCCTGTATCAGTTTTACTAAGTTGTGACCACCCGGGTGCCTTGTGCACGTTCGAGCGGCCCGTTTGTCGTTTTCTCCCTTGTGGCATCGTTCGGTTGGGCGCGCTGTGCAAGGTCGCGCAACTGGGCGCGTTCGGGTCGGGCCGTTTCATTTGAGGGCGCCCATATCAGTTTTGCTAAGTTGTGACCGCCCGGGTGCCTTGTGCACGTTCGGGCAACCCGTTTTCCGTTTGCTCCATTGTGGCATTGTTCGGTCGGGCGTGCCGTGTCATGCTGTGGGAGGTCGCCCGACCGGCCGCGTTCAGGTTGGGTCATTCCGTTCGAGGGCGCCCGTATAAGTTTTTCTAAGTTGTGACTGCCCGGGTGCCTTGTGCATGTTTGGGCGGCCCGTTTGCTGTTTCTCCCATGTGGCATTGTTCGATTGGGCATGCCGTGTCGCGTCGTGTGAGGTCCCCCGACCGGGCGCGTTTGGGTCGGCCCATTTCATTTGAGGGCGCTCGTATCAGTTTTGGTAAGTTGTGACCGCCCAGGTGCATTGTGCAGATTCGGGCAGCCCGTTTTCCATTTTCTCCCATGTGGCATCGTTCGGTCGAGTGTGTCGTGTCACGCCTTGTGATAAGGTCGCTCGACCGGGCGCATTCGGGTCGGGCCATTTCATTCGAGGGTGCCCATATCAGTTTTGCTAAGTTGTGACCGCCCGGGTGCCTTGTGCACGTTCGGGTGGACAGTTTTCTATTTTATCCCTTGTGGCATCGTTCGGTCGGGCGCGCCATGTCGTGCCGTGTGAGGTCGTCCGAACGGGCGCGTTCGGGTCGGGCCGTTTCATTCGAGGGCGCCCGTATCAGTTTTATTAAGTTGTGACCACCCGGGTGCCTTGTGCATGTTCGGGCGGCCCGTTTTCCATTTTATCCCACGTGGCATCGTTCGATCGGGCGCGCCGTGTGAGGGCGCCCGACCGGGTGTGTTCGGGTCGGGCTGATTTGTTCGAGGGCGCCCGAATCAGTTTTGCTAAGTTGTGACCACATGGGTGTGTTGTGCACGTTCGGGCAGCCCGTTTTTCATTTGCTTCCTTGTGGCATCGTTCGGTCGGGCACGCCGTGTGAGGCCGCCCAATCGGGCGCATTCGGGTCAGGTTGGGCCGTTTTTTTCGAGGGCGCCCATATCAGTTTTGCTAAGTTGTGACCGCCCGGGTGCCTTGTGCATGTTCGGATGGTCCGTTTTCCATTTTATCCCTTGTGGCATCATTCGTTTGAGCGCGCTGTGTTGCGCCGTGTGAGGTCGCCCGACTGGGAGTGTTCGGGTCGGGCCATTTTGTTCGAGGGTGCCCGTATCAGTTTTGTTAAGTTGTGACCGCTCGAGTCCCTTGTGCACGTTCGGTTGGACCGTTTTCCGTTTGCTCCCTTGTGGCATCATTCGGTCGGGCGCGCCGTGTCGCGTCGTGTGAGGTCGCTTGACCGGGTGCATTCGGGTCGGGTCGGGCCGTTTCGTTTGAGGGCACTCGTATTAGTTTTGATAAGTTGTGACCACCCGGGTGCCAGCTTGTGCACTTTCAGGAGGCCTATTTTCCGTTTTCTCCCTTGTGGCATCGTTTTGTCTGGCGCGCCGTGTCGCACAATGTGAATTCGCCCGACCGGGCGCGTTCAGGTCGGGCCGTTTCGTTTAAGGGCGCCTGTATTAATTTTGCTAAGTTGTGGCCGCTCGGGTGCCTTATGCACGTTTGGGTGGCCCATTTACTATTTTCTCCCTTGTGGCATCATTCGGTCGGGCACGCTGTGTCGCGCCGTGTGAGGTCACCCGTCTTGGTGCGTTCGGGTTGGGTCGGGCCGTTTCGTTTGACGACGCCCATATCAATTTTGCTAAGTTATGACCATCTGGGTGCCTTGTGCATGTTCGGGTGGCCCATTTTCCGTTTTCTCCCTTGTGGCATCGTTCGGTCGAGCGCTCTGTGTGAGGGCGCTCGACTGGCCGTGTTCGGGTCGGGCTGATTCGTTCGAAGGCACTTGTATCAGTTTTGGTAAGTTGTGACCGCCCGTGTGCCTTGTGCACGTTCGGGTAGCCCGTTTGCTGTTTTATCCCTTGTGGCATCGTTTTTTCGGGCACGTCGTATCGCGCCGTGTGAGGTCGCCTGATCGGGCGCGTTTGGGTCAGACCGTTTCGTTCGAGGGCGCCCGTATCAGTTTTGCTAAGTTGTGACCGCCTGGGTACCTTGTGCACGTTCGGGTGGCCTGTTTTCTGTTTTCTTCCTTGTGGCATCATTCGTTCTGGCGTGCCGTGTCGCACCGTGTGAGGTCCCCAGACTGAGCGCGTTCAGGTCGGGCCGTTTCGTTAGAGGGCGCCCGTATCAGTTTTGCTAAGTTGTGACTGCCCGGGTGCCTTGTGCACGTTCAGGAAACCTGTTTTCCATTTGTTCCCTTGTGGCATCGTTTGGTCAGGCACAACGTGTCGCGCCGTGTGAGGTCGCCCTACTGGGCGCGTTTGGGTCGGGCCGTTTCGTTTGAGGGTGCCCATATCAGTTTTGCTAAGTTGTGACCGCCTGGGTGCCTTGTGCATGTTCGGGCGACCCGTTTTCCATTTGATCCCCCGTGGCATCGTTCGTGAGGTCGCCCGACCGGGTCATGTCGTGTGAGGTCGCCCGAGGAAACACGTTCGGGCGGGTCGAGTCAGGTTAGGTTGGGTTGTATGAGGGCGGTCATATCAAAAATTCTAAGTTGTGACCACCCATGCTACTTGTGCATGTTTGTGCTATCCCTTTTCCGTTTCCTTCCTTGTGCGCCCTTTATTCGAGCGGGTCGGGTCGTGCCGTGTGAGGGGCGCGCCACAGGAAACTCGTTCAGGCCAAATCGTGTGAGGGAGGTCGTATAAAATATGCTAATTTGTGACCGCCCATGTACCTTGTGCATGTTCATGCGACCCATTTTTTGTTTTCTCCCTCGTACCTTTGACGTTTAGGCGGGTTGGGTCGGGTTGGGTCGTGTGATGTCGCCCAAGGAAATGCATTTGGGTCAGGTCGGGTCGGGTCATGTTGTACCATGAGGGCGCCCAAGGAAACATGTTCGAGAGGGTCGTGTCAGGTTGGGTCATGTGAGGGCGCCGAAGGAACGTCATGTCCGACTGGGTCAGGTCGTGTCGGGCCGTGTCATGAGGGCACCCAAGGAAATTACGTGTTTAGGTGGGTCGGGTTGAGTCGTGTGATGCCGCCCAGGGAAACGCGTTCGGGTCAGGTCAGGTTGGGTCGTGCCATATTGTGAGGGAACCCAAGGAAACACGCTCGGGCGGGTCAGGTCAGGTTGGGTTGGGTCGTGTGAGGGTGGTCGTATAAAAAATGCTAAATTGTGACTGCCTTAAAATCTAGTGCCTCCTCATAAAATCCTCTCCTCGTATAATCGACCACCATTACAAACGTTTACACCACATTTGGTTTAGACATTTAGTAGGTAGGTAGGGTGCCCCAATCTCCCATCTCCATATAGAGTAATTTGGTCACATATTATTTCTTCTATGATACTGGTTCCTCTCTCTTAAGTCCTATCTCTTTTCCTTCGTCTCTCTCCCTTTCTATCCTTATACCTCCCTCTCTCTCTCTCTCTCTACCCTCCAATCCTCTCACTATATCCCTCCCTCTATCCTTCTTTCTGCCCCCCTTCCATCTTTGTGTCACTATCTCCCTCTCTTACCCTTCTCTACCTCTCTCACTCCTCTCCCTCTCTCTCTCTCCATTCATTCTCTCCCCTCTCGTTCAGTTTATCTCCATCTCTCCCTTGTGATCCCCTTGTCTCGCCACCTCTATCAATCTATGTCTTTATTATTCCTTCTCATATATATTTGGAGTTAATATATATCATGACATTTTGGGACAGATGATTGGGTTAATTCCGCCTTGTTGGCAGGTTAAAATGGTTAATCTTCGATAGACAAAATGTAGATCAAATATTTCATCAAAAAGAGGGAACCATACCCTATCTTCCAGGCTATGCCTATCAGTCGCTTGGCCTCTCCTTTCTCTCACATGAATGTAGTCTTGGTTGACTGATACAGAAGAAGGTTTCGCATTATCAATTATTTTTTTGGGACAAATTTTAGTTGTTTCAACACTGCTACATTCTAATTCAAGCTTATCCTTTAAACCATCTTAGTTTATGGTTTAACCCCTAAACCATAAACCTATAAACCCTTAACCCCTAACCCCTAAACCCTTAACCCCTAACCCATTTAACCCCCTAAAACCCTAGTATACCCCTAACCCAATTAACCCCCTAAACCTATAAACCCTCAACTCCTAACCCCTTAAACCCTAAACCATTAAACCCTTAACCCTAACCCCTTAAACCCTAATTCCCGACCCCTAACCCATCTAACCTCCTAAAACCTAACCCCATTAGCCCCTAACTTAAAACCCCTAAGTTGTGACCGCCCAGGTGCCTTGTTTTCCGTTTTCTCCCTTGTGGCATCGTTCGTTCGGGCGCATCGCGTCGCGCCATGTGAGGTCGCCCGACCGGGCGCATTCGGGTCAGGCCGTTTCGTCCGAGGGCGCCCGTCCTAGTTTTGCTAAGTTGTGACCACCTGGGTGCCAGCTTGTGCACGTTTGGGTGGCTCGTTTGACGTTTTCTCTTTTGTGGCATCGTTCGGTTGGGCACGTCGTGTTGCGCAGTGTGAGGTCGCCCAACCGGGCGCGTTCAGGTCGGGCTGTTTTGTTTGAGGGCGCCTGTATCAATTTTTCTAAGTATTGACCGCTCGGGTGCCTTGTGCATGTTTGGGCGGCCTGTTTTCCGTTTTCTCCCTTGTTGCATCGTTCGGTCGGGCAAGCCGTGTCATGCTGTGTGAGGTCGTTCGACCGGGCGCGTTTAGGTTAGGTTGTTTCGTTCGAAGGCGCCCGTATCAGTTTTGTTAAGTTGTGACCGCCCGGGTGCCTTGTGCACGTTCGGGCGACCCGTTTGCCGTTTTCTCCCTTGTGGCATCATTCGGTCGGGTGCGCCGTGTTGCTTTGTGTGAGGTTGCTCGAACGGGCACGTTTGGGTCAGGTCGGGTCGTTTCGTTCGAGGGCACCCGTATCAGTTTTGCTAAGTTGTGACCGCCCGGGTGCCTTGTGCACGTTCGGGTGGCCCGTTTTTCATTTTCTCCCTTGTGGCATCGTTCGTTTGGGCGTGTCGTGTCGTGTTTCGTTCGAGGGCGCCCGTATTAGTTTTGCTAAGTTGTGACCGCCTGGGTGCCAGCTTGTGCACGTTCGGGCGGCCCGTTTTCCGTTTTATCCCTTGTGGCATCGTTCGGTCAGGCGTGCCATGTCGCGCAGTGTGAGGTCACTCGACTGGGCATGTTCGGGTCGGCCCGTTTCGTTCAAGGGCGCCCGTATAATTTTTTCTAAGTTGTGACCGCCCGGGTGCCTTGTGCACGTTCGAGCGGCCCGTTTTCCGTTTTCTCCCTTGTGGGATCGTTCGGTTGGGCGCGCCATGTCGAGGCGTGTGAGGTCGCCCGAACGGGCGCGTTTGGGTCGGTTCGGGATGTTTCATTCGAGGGTGCCAGTATCAGTTTTGCTAAGTTGTGACCGCCCGGGTGCCTTGTGCATGTTCGGGTGGCCCGTTTTCCATTTTCCAAATAGTTTTGTAGATATTTCATATGTTTATAAAATTTGATCCAAATATATTATTATTGACGTTGTTTTGTAACATTGATAAATTGACCAATTTATTTACCATATATTTATATGAAAGATACTTATTTCAGATATTAACACGATGAGAATCAACTTGAAATATCAACCTACATATTTTTCTATGAAAGACACAAAAATTTCAAGTCGCGACTTGTGATTAGGTCGCTTGATCGCGCGCATTCGGGTCGGGCCGTTTCGTTCGAGGGCACCCATATCAGTTTTGTTAAGTTGTGACTGCCCGGGTGCCTTGTGCACGTTCAGGCGGCCCATTTTCCGTTTGCTCCCTTGTGGCATCGTTTGGTTGGGCACACTGTGTCGTGCCGTGTGAGGGCGCCCGTATCGGTTTTGCTAAGTTGTGACCACCAAAGTTCCAGCTTGTGCACATTCGGGCGGCCCGTTTTCTGTTTTCTCCCTTGTGGCATTGTTCAGTCGAGCATACCGTGTCACACCGTGTGAGGTCGCCCAACCGGGCGCGTTCGGGTCGGGCCATTTCGTTCGAGGGTGCCCATATCAATTTTGCTAAGTTGTGACCGCCCAGGTACCTTGTGCACATTCGGGCGGCCCATTTTCCATTTGCTCCCTTGTGGCATCATTCACCGTTGCGCCGTGTGAGGTCGCCTGACAGGGCGTGTTCGGGCTGGGCTGTTTCGTTCGAGGGTGCCTGCGTATCAATTTTGCTAAGTTGTGACCACCCGGGTGCCTTGTGCATGTTCGGGCGGCCAATTTTCCATTTTCTCCCCTGTGGCATCGTTCGTTCGGGCGCGCCGTGTCACGCCGTGTGAGGTCGTGGCCCGATCAGGCGCGTTCGGGTCGGGACGTTTCGTTTGAGGGCGCCAGTATCAGTTTTGCTAAGTTGTGACCACCCGGGTGCCTTGTGCATGTTCGGGCAGCCCTTTTGCCATTTGCTCCCTTTTGGCATCATTCGGTCGGGCGCGCCATGTCGTGCTGTGCAAGGTCGCTTGACTGGGCGCGTTCGAGTCAGGCCGTTTCGTTCGATGAGTTATCCTTACTAAACCAAATATTTCATTGAAAATAATCATTCATACCATAACATTACTACTTCCATTTTAACCACATAAAACTTATTTTTAAGTTACCATAATTCATATTTAATATCACATAATTAGATTAAAATATCAAACAAAATCCCTAGTTTATGAAATAAAAATTCAACAATTTTATATAATTAATAATTTAAATAAATGTCTTAGATCTAACCTCATTAATAACTATTTATAATCAACAATACCACTTATTTACCCAAATCCCTTATTAACCCCAAGAAAAGTATCACACATTTTATTTAATGGAATTTGAGTGGACTTAAAAAACACATGTATTTCATTTCAAAATTTCAAAAAATTTCAAATATCAAAAGTTTTAATTTCTCTCGTTCATTTCCCTCCAGTTGCATGGTTTTTCCAGGGAAGGAGAGAGGATGTGGCCATACTGTCGCTGGTTTTGAGGAAGGATGCAACCATACTATTGCAAGTTTGGAGGAAGGATGCGGCAATACTGTTGCAGGTTTGGTGGAAGGATGCGGTAAGTTAAGTTTCTGTGTTTATCCAATGATAATGCAATGCCATTTAGGTTTCTAAGAAGTTATTGTTTACATCCGTGACAATAGTTGTTTGGTTTCTCTTTGTTTTAGTTTGCTGATAGGCCCATTTTTGAATCTTGAACTCATTAACCCTTTCTGTCAAACTGATTGTTAGTATGAATCCTTTGTCGAAGTGTACGAAAAAGGACCACTTTAGCTACGCATAAATAATAGCCCTAACAACAAAAGTGGCTGCCAATATCTTCAGATCTGCGGTTAGTTAGACAAGAAAAGAGCTGCAAAATACCAAATCTATGTATGGAAAGACATTAAGCAGTAAAAACAAGGGTTTGCTCCATATACCAATAGACAAGACAAGAACAATTTTTGAAATAATTTTTGTATTAATGGGGCACCTGTGAGGAAAACTAGAAGGAGTATCCAATTCCCCTCAGTGGGATGGGTTCTTGGAAGTCCTCAGCACTTCAGATCTAAGATTTCTCTCTCTAGTTGATGCAGAAAACCCAATGCAAAGAGTAGAGCTCAATGGGAGCAAATGATGGAGATATGTGACCAAGTGTATAGATCCAGAGTGATCTAATAGGCAACAAAAGGTGAAGAATGGTAGGAAAAACCCTCCTATTTATAACAAAATATCGGGTCATTCTAGATCTTGGTGCATGGGTTAACCAGATCTAGATCCACTTTTTATGGAATATTTTATTATATTTGTTGGAGGGAAAAGGTATTTGACTTGGGTCAAATCCCTTAATTTGTCAAAAATAAATAAATAAATGATTTATTTATCTTTTTAAGGAAGTTGTTAGAAGATAATCAAATAAATAATGATTTATTTAATTATTTAAGGAAGTGGTTGAAAGATAATTAAATAAATAGTGATTTATTTAATTATTTGTGAGTGATTTGGTCATATTTAACAAGGAATATTATCTAAATAAGGTTTAAATAATTATTCCTAGAAAATAATAAGATAAATAAAGGTTTATCTAATTAATTTCTTTGATTTTGGGTTAAACATGACTGGGAATAATAATTAAATTATGGTTTAATTAATTATTCCATGAGGAAAATCAAACAAATATAGGTTTGTTTAATATTTCCTTTTGGGGTTTCCTGTTTTAACATAGTGAAAGCAATTTTAATTAGGGTAAAATTAATCTTACATGGTGTACTTGGGTCCATCTAATGATAATAGGTTAGATGACCAAAAAATGGTGTAACACTGATAACCCTACATAAAAAACTGATAACCCTTTATGCCCATGCTGGTCTTCAAAGGTACTAAGCTATGCACACCATCCTTATACTTGAGAGAAAAAACCCACGACCCATCACGCAAAACCCTGTCTATCACATGCACAGCTGTGGCACCATCTTCTGCAACCCCACGAACAGGATTCTCAGATCCAGTGCAGGATGAAGGTCGCGTGTTCAATTTCACTGCAGGGCCAATGACTCTGCCCGCAAATGCGTGTTACTTTGATGCCCATTAGTCTATTTGATGGTGATATGTACATAAGAGTTCAATTTTTAAGCAGAAGGGAACTAGCCATAGTGCTTAGCATTTTTGAAATTTCACGTCTCCAAAAACAAGGTCAGGGATTCAATCCTATCACTCGAGAATCTAAATTATCCAGTTTTAGAGGCTTTATAGCCATGTAATTCATAATTTATAGCTTTGAAAACTTGGAGCCTATCGCTCCAAGATTCACATTTTCCAGTGACAAGGAATCGAGCCCTTGCTTTATTGCTCCATAAATATAATTTTCCAGCAATACATAGGATTTGTGCTCTGTCCTTTATCGCTACAAAAATATTATTTACCAGTGATATATCGCTGGCAAAATTGGATTATCTAGCAATATGAGTCAAGCCTTATTGCATGAAGATGTGGATTCTTCAATGAAACAAAGGAGTTAGGATTCTTCCTTTATTGCTTGAAGATGTCAATTTCTTAGGTATACAGGGTTTATAATGATCGCAGACTTGAAGGTCGCTTAAGGAAACTTGTGTTAAAGTACAACAAGGGTTGTACCAGCACTGAAGCTGTCACTTGACTGGTTTGAACTTTTTACCTTCTAAACTCAGACTGGTGAGTCATGGCGCTATCATGCAGGACTTTGCTCCCACATCAAACTTGAGCTGGAAAACCTTTTAAATGAATATTGAATGCCTATGAATTGTCCATGGCCACGTATACCCCCATATTCACATAGTTGGTAAGGTATACCTCTCTGCAAAAGGGGGAGGTGGGGTTCATTTTTTCAGATAATAGCATGCCACCAACTTAAATTCAAATAAAAGAAAAACTACTCAGTGAGAGTACATTGGTTGGAAAACTCCACTGATAACATATATGATAACGAATTTCTTCTTACTGAAATAGAATTTTAGAAAATTGAGCTCAAATAGTGTGCAACTTTGGTTTTCTTGACATGCATCAAAAGTCACAACAACCCAGTGGACATTTAAAATAGTGAGTAGACTACTATCAAGTGGACTCTAGTAGTATAGCTTCACAATCCAGTTAAATTGTTAATGCATGTAGAATCCCAAACTAACTACCATTGATTTGTTGAACATATTTCTCAATAAAAAAATTGATTGATCAAAAGCCAGTTCTAGATGAACCATAGTATGGGTAGCCTGGACCGGGACCTGCTCCAGCACCTGTTGTGTACAATCCTGATGGAACCAGACGTGGATCTTGGAGTGATGTTGCATATTTTTCATACTGGTTTGAGTTGTATGGTGTTGTGGAGCTTAGAACACCATATTGAGAAGCATATGAAATTCCTCCGTATGTAGGTTGTGTTGCATATGGAGGAGGTTGAGATCCATATGCTGTAAGGCCCGATGGATATGCCAAGTAACCAATTGGTGGTGGTGCAGATGCTGGTACCTGTGGCCTTGGCCTATGATATGAGTTCAGGCTTGGATAGTCTGTTCTATAAGCTGTCTGCATCTGTGGAATTGACTGCATTTGTGGAGATACTGCAGATTGTGATGATAGCTTCTCCTTCTGGCCATCAACTGCAAGTTTCACAGTAACAGTCCTTCCATCAATGGTTTTTTTTGGTTCCTTAAGAGCCCGCTTTGCAGCCTCCATAGTCTTGAAAGTCACAAATGAAAATCCCTTGGATTTGTTGGTATTCTTATCATATGCAACCAAACCTTCTTCTATCTCTCCATATTTGGAAAAAACTTCTAAAAGCTTATCATTGGCCGTGTCATATGAAAGACCACCAATGTAAAGTTTCCTTTGAGCCTGATCTTTACTTTGACTAGGACTTGTGCTTGCCACTTCCAGATTTCTTATAGTAATCCTCCCATCAATAGTCTTGCTAGGCTATTTCAATGCCCTTTGAGCAGAATCCATATGCTTAAATGTGACAAAGCCAAATCCTCGTGACTTCCCTGATGTCTTATCCATAATAACAACGCCTTCTTCAATCTCCCCATACTGTTCAAATGCATCACATGGGGTCTATGAAGAAGTCTCCCAAGCCAATCCACGCACAAATAGCTTCCGATGAGCAGGGTCCTTGCTTGCAACATCTTTAATTTCTTCTACAATTGCAGGGTATGAAGAATCTGCATTGACCATCAAAGAGATCAATTGCTCTTTTCTCAGTGGCTCTGACAGCGAGTGCAGATCGTACTTCGAGAGTTGCAGAGTGGAACCATTGGCTTCCTCGTCCAACTTTATCTTCTTACCATCGCCCTTGACCTCCATGATTTTTTCTCCGGTTTGAGAAGAGGGGGGTTCATACTAGCTTCAATTCCCAAAATTGACTAATGCCAAGTATTTTAAAGATTGAATGATTACAAAAGCTTCCCTCTATCTCTATTAACACATGTATAGAAATGCGAGGAAGCTACAGGTGACTTACCCATGTATAATTATCCAACAAGTACAATAATAATTAACACTTAATAGACTCAACTTTAGGAGGCATAATATTAAAAGGTCTACAACAACATGCTATCGAACCATGTTGCACATTTTTTAATCCTCTTAGCCACATTATAATTTATAATAGACCCTGTTGCATATTTTCATACTAAGTCTAAAATTATTTGCCGAAATTTTCATAGTTTTGCGAAAGTTGTAGCTATTGGTATTGTGATTCCTGTGCAATCTTGAGTGTCAGCCATGTAACTTCTAATGAATAAATATGTATCTTTTCAATGTCATCAAAGTTTATCCTCCTTGACAGCTTACCCAGGTTGTCTTGTGGTCAGCCTCTTGGTTGGTACAATATTTCACAGACCTTGGAGTACCATGAAGTAAAAAATCTAGTATTTATCATGACAATTTGCCTTGGGCCTCTCTTGTGCTCAGTGTATTTTTTGAAGGGTATTCCGAAAGAGCAGTGGCTCACAGATTTAGGAGTATCCTGATGGATTGGAAGGATTGCCTAGGGACTGTCTTAATGATCTATTTTTTTATAGCTTTCATGAAAGGGTAATGTCTCATATACAAGTATCCCCATTTTTTGATTTTTCTCTTTGGTAGAAGGCATCAATAAAACGAGCTTCAGGTATCTTCTATTTATCCCTTGAAATTTTTTATTTTGGGTCTAGATAGCTCCTAATGCCCAAATCAAGTGCATTAGTTTCTCATATAAGAAGAATGTGGAGAATATAATGTCGCCACATATTTAGAACATCCCTCAAGATAAAATAATAGAAGGGACTGGGCTTTTCTATTTGTGATTGGACTTTGTGTTTCTGACTGCGATTTTCTATTTCTCATTGGGTTTGTTGTTTAGTTGGAGTTTCTTCTGTTACAGAAGGTTCTAATTTGTAGATGGTGTCAGTTGAGAGTAGTTGCTATTGATCTTGTTACTTGCAACTTTTTTCTTTTATAATTTGAGCTTGCAAGCTCTATATGATTATTAGGCATCCTTGTTCTTTCCATAGCTTTGAATATCTGGAATGACCAATTCAAATCTTCAATCCATTTTGTTTAAAGCCATGCTTTCACTTGCTATAAATACACTTCCATAATGGGATCCAAGAGGGTAGAAATATCAAGGGACTAAAAGTGGAGGGTAGAAGCTCGTTAGTCCAAGCTTAGATCCTTATATATAGGACAGTGGAGCGGTTGATGTTCTTTCTGTTTAACTGTATATTGGTTATGTAGTTTTCCCGATTGCTGTTCCATTAAGGTTTGCATGTGACTAGTCAACTCAAGCTAGGACCCTTCTGTTTGAATCCACTAATAATTCCAGAGAAATAGGATTTTGCATTGTAAATTCACTGCTTTCCATGGGGATTAGAGTTTGTGATTGAGGTTATTTGAGCTGTGATCTTGATGCTGTTCCTTTTTAAACATACAACTTTGGTTGAGTTTGGTTCTTGCTGAACATGCATTTTTTAGGTTACACTGCATGTAAAGGCTAATCTGTTAATTTGGGGTTTTTCCAGTGTAAGATGGGAATTACATAAATGTGTGCAATTTTTATATACCTATCAAAAATGAATTCTTTAATGTCCCAAATCTGCAAATGAATTCCCTTCCATGTCTTCACTCCCAGGGACAGGAAGTATCCAAATGGTTCTCACCCCAACAGGGCTGCTGGCTCAGGATACTGGAAAGCCACAGGTGCAGATAAACCCATCACTGCTAAGGGCAGCAACAGGCGTGTTGGAATCAAGAAGGCTTTGGTTTTCTATGTCGGAAAAGCACCTAAAGGAAACAAGACTAATTGGATTATGCATGAATAGCGCCTTGCTGATGTCAATAGATCTGCAAAGAAGAAGGACAACTTAAGGGTAAGCAACTGTTCCTATGTATTGTCTTCTGTGCATATTCCTGTGTGTCAATAGACAGTGTAGGTGTTGTTTGGTTTAAAACACCTGTTAGGCTGGATGCCATTGTGGCCTAGTCATGATAGGGCCCAAGTCAGCTAGACTCGTCACTCTAGGGAATAAATCTATTTGGGAAACAAGGGTTTATCATTTAAGTTATAAAATCAAGGGTTTTCTCACAATTAGATCATGATGAATTGATGCTACACTGATATCATAATGAGACTATGGATATTCGTTTGATCAACATATTATTGATAAATATGATTATGTCCAACCATATTATTGAGGAGCTTCAAGGGCTTTCCTCATTTGATGACAAATACACTTCAAAACTTTATACATTCATAATTTGTATACATGAGTTTAGATCATAAATATAGCATCATATAACATTCACTTATTTGTAATCATAATAACAGAGCTTAAGGATTAGAGGAATCCTAGTGATGCATTGAAATTCTTTGAATATATATACAATAAAATTCTTACTCCTTTTTGCTGATACGTATTTCTTGCATAGCTTTTGATTTCAATGCAACAACATAGTTAGATCAATTTCTCACTTTCTGAACATAGAACCAATTTGATGGTTTTCTTCATATAAGTTGACTCAAAATTTTCTTTGGGTTTATCTATAACTTCGATTGATTTCTCTGTGATAGTTTAGATGTTGGAAAGAGGCTACATGTCTTCCTAATGCCCAAATCAAGTGCATTAGTTTCTCATATGGATGTTTGGTCCTGAATGTCATCAGACTTTCCCCCACTGGCAGCTGCATTTGTCACTTTCTCCTATGCAACATGGGTTGATTCTTCACCAATAACATAATCCTCTGAGTTTAATTTAGGAAATGAACTTGAGGATTTCCCTATAGCCTCCACCTATTCATCTCTTTTATCCTTCTCTTTGAGTCCATCAGTTGACTCAATTGGTACCGAATTTGTTTTAGTTTTGGAAGTCTTTGTGAATTTTGGATATGCATAATATATCCAAGTTTTACCATCAGTTGAAATACACCGGTCCAATTTTAAAATGTTTGGCATTGCAAGCAAAAAACGTGAGAATTTTTTGTACCCAAAAAAATCTTTGTCAACTTCAATATCATTTATTACAATTTCTGACTGCAGTTCTGCAATGTCGATACCATTTGGATATGAATACAAGATATTTGCTATCTGTGCCATCACTGTTTTAGGATTTTGACGAGGCCTACAAGCTGATTCTTGATTAGATTCTGTTTCAAATCCTTTAGAATGTCAAGGTACTGTATTACTATTGGCTTCAAACTCTATATCTCGAAAGGCATCTCCAACAGGGCCAATAGGTTCACCGTACAAGAACCCGGAATACCATCAGGAGGATGATTGAATTGCATGCCTCGAAGCCCTCTTCCTCTAACAAATGAATTCCACTGCCACATAATGCTTGCAGCATTACAAAGTGCAGTTGAAGAAGTTTCTCTGTTTGCAACTAAAATATTGTAGTTCTTCATCCGCAAGCAGTGTACAACGTTAGAGAAATCTCCATCTCCAGTTATCAGGAATAAATGTGCAGGTGGAGGGTATTGTGAAGTCCAGAGAACCAGATCAACTAATAGAGATCTGTCAGCACTGTCCTTTCCACCTGTTGTAATAAGCAGTTTACCCAGCAAGAGTTTAACTAACAGAGCTCTGTCAGCACTGTCCTTTAGCACCAATTGCATAAGCAGTTTACGCAACAAGAGTTTAAATAGGCATGGGACGAGGAGAGATATCCTTGCACTTAGGTTCGGACCACACATCCCCTTTGCGTGCTCGCAGATCAACCCCAAGGGCGAGCTACGGGAAAAGACCATGTGCCTAATACTAATAGGATTTACTTATGGGAATGGCCGAAGAGTGCTCTTTACCAAAGGTATCACCCACAACAGAGGAAACACCGGTTTAAGCTCCTTTAGTTGCGGAGTCCCTAGCAACAGGAGGTTCAGCTTCGTCACCAGCATCAGTAGCAAGGGAAATCCAAAACCCCAGAGAGGTAGAGGTGGAAAAACAACACCATTTGCACTAATTGAACCATCTTCAGATCAAGACCGAGTAGGCTAAAAAGCAAAGGCATAGACAAGAGGGGTAGAAGGAACAGTTACAGAGTGAACGGTATATATATAGGTCATGTAGTTAGGCAGATCAAACATGTTATCCTGATTTATTCAGTTAAGTGACATTTAATTTATATATATATATATATATATATATATATATATATATATATATTTATATATAATTTATTTTATTTATTTATTTATTATTTTATTAATTATTTTATTTTTTATTTTTTATTTCGTCGGAATAGCGACGCTTCAAAGCGTCGGAAGAGTGACGCTTCACAGCATTGAAAGAGCGACGATTACTTTTCTAAATATTTTCAATCGTTCATCGGAATAATGACGCTCAATAGCTGTCGGAAGAGCGATGCTTTAAAGCGTCGAGAGACATAACGTCGCAATTCCGACGGTGGTTTGAAAAATTGATGAATGTCAGAAGACCTACACTTTAAACGTTGGAAGCAATAACGTTAGCATTGCGGCATTTTTTTGAAAACCTGAAAAGCGTAGAAAGGCCAATAGTTTGTTAACTATGTTGGTATTGCGACACTTCAGCAAAGCGTCGGTATTGTGACACTTCTGAAAAGCGTCGGTATTGTGATACTTCTGTAGAGCGTCGGTATTGCGACACTTCGGAAAAGCGTCGGTATTGCGACACTTCACAAGCGTCGGTATTGCGAAACTTCACAAGCGTTGGTATTGCGACACTTTGCAAAACGTCAGAAAAAGTGTCGCTCTTCCGACACTTTATTGAAGTGTCATAATTGCGACGTAATGGCTAACCACGTTTTGTCTGGCCTCAAACTATTGCTCTTCCGACGACTATGTGTTGGAATAGCGACGAAGTGGCCATTGGAAATTGGGTCAAATTTACTAGTGAAAGGATCCTGTAACAAGGATACTATAGATGGAGCAATATTTTGATCTCAATAATGTGCAAAACACACAAAAGGTACGCATTGCAACTTTATATTTAGAACAAAATACATTTGTATGGTATCGATGGCTTTGCTCCCGTAAAAAAATTGTCACTTGGTCAATTTTTACGGAGGAAATGATAGCACATTATGAGGATGCAAAGAGCAACACCTTCTTTAGCCAATTGATAAATCTCAAACAAAAGGGTTTAGTGGGGCAGCACATTGAGGACTTCCAAAAATTGAATATAAGGGTTACTGATATTCCAGAGGAACACAGGATCGATCTCTTCATAGGCACTTTAAAGGATAACATCCAACATGAAGTTCGTGTTTTGGAACCAGATTCATTGGAGAAGGCATTCAGGTTGGCAAGAAAAGTTGAATGTAAAATAATGGCGACAAGGAAGCCTAACACTCAATTCTATAAAGAAGGAAGTGTTGCTACGCCTAGATTTCCACAACCTACAAGGTTGACACCACAACAATTGGAAGAAAAAAGAGCAAAAGGGCTTTGCTACGGTTGTGATAGCAAATACACTAAAGGTCATAAGTGTGCTGAGAAGAAATTATTTTACATAGATTGTGAAGAGGAAGAAGAAAATGAACAAGAATATTCAAAATAAGAGGGTATACACCACGAACCAACCCTAGAAGAGGAAGAAATGAGTCTGACCATATCGTGTAATGCATTGGCAGGAATTACCACTCCTCAAACTCTCAAGATAGAAGGACATATCAAGAAGAAAAAGGTAATAGTGTTGATTGATTCAGGTAGTACCCACAATTTTATTCATTGTAAGGTAGCTAAGGAATTGAATTGTTTCCTATACCCAGCACCAGAATGTCAAGTGATGGTTGCAAATGGAGGAACTATAAATTGCTCTGGAAAATGCCATAATATCAAGCTAGTCATGGGGGAATATGTATTGAATAGTCCAATGTTTTCCATTCCTATGGGAGGTGCTGATGTTGTACTAGGAGTACAATGGTTACAATCTTTGGGGACGGTAGCTTTTAATTTTCAAGAAATTTTCTTGAAATTTTTTTCAGAAGGAAAGGAAGTTGAATTACGGGGTATTGCAGGGAAGGCGGGAAAGATAATAAGCTCTAATGTCATGACAAAGCTTCTAAAGAAAGAACAATGAGGCGTAAGTGCACAATTATGCTCACTAGAAGTTTGAAAATCAAAATCATCTATTTCTTTAGATCTCTAAAAAGTCTTGGACAGTCATTCCAAGGTGTTTGAAACTCCCAAAGGACTCCCACCTATTCGTTATCATGATCATGCTATTCATTTGATTCCAGGAAGTGTTCCTCCAAACATCAGGCCTTATAGATATCCTTATGTCCAAAAGAGCGAAATTGAACATATGATTGCAGAAATGTTAGAGGCTGGTATAATTGAACCTAGTCAAAGTTCTTTCTTTGCTCCTGTAGTATTGGCACACAAGAAGGATAGATCATGGTGCATGTGTCCGGATTATAGGAGCTCAATAAGCTCACCATTAAAGATAAATTTCCCATTCCTGTGATTGATGAATTATTGGATGAATTACATGGAGCAATTTATTTTACCAAGTTGGATCTTCATTCAGGATATCATCAAATTAGAATGAAGACTGAAGATATTCCGAAAACCGCATTTCGAACTCATGAGGGTCATTATAAATTTTTGGTCATACCTTTTGGCCTTACCAATGCACCTTCTACATTTCAAGGGTTGATGAATTCCATTTTCAAACACTTCCTTAGAAAATTTATGCTAGTATTTTTTGATGATATATTAATCTATATCAGGTCTTGGAAGGATAATGTTCAACATGTTGACAGGGTGCTCAAACTATTGCAGGAGAAACAATTATATGCAAAAACATCCAAATGTTTCTTTGGAGTACAAGAGGTGGAATATCTGGGTCATATTGTATCTCATGAGGGTGTTAAGGTAGACCCTAACAAAATTAACGCCATTAAGGAATGGAAAGTCCCCACAACCATAAAGCTGTTGCGAGGATTTCTCAGGTTAACAAGGTATTATCGCAAGTATGTTAAGAATTATGGGAGAATAGCAGCACCTCTAACAACATTATTGAAGAAAGATGCATTTTCATGGACTCCTGAAGCAGCTAAGACCTTTGAACATCTTAAAGAAGCAATTTGCATAGCACTGGTCTTAGCTATGCCAGATTTCACAAAAACCTTTATTGTGGAATGTGATGCCTAAAGAAATGGAATTGGTTCTATTTTAATGCAAGAAGGAAGACCCATTGCTTTTGAAAGTCGTCAAATCAAAGGAAAGTATTTACATAAAGATATTTACGAGAAGGAAATGTTGACAATACTGCATGCACTAAAGAAATGGAGAACTTACCTAATGGGAAGACTCTTCAAGGTAAAAACTGATCATGATAGTCTTAAAAACTTTTTGGAACAAAGAATATCTTCAGAAGAGCAGAAAAAATGGGTCAAAAAGATGTTGGGTTATGACTTTTAAATAATCTACAAAAAGAGTTGTTGCAGATGCACTCTCAAGAAAGAATGAAGAGGTGGAAGCATTGCTTTGTGCCATATCTATTATCCAACCAGATTGGATAACCGAAGCAAGGGATGAATGGAAGAAGGACGAAGAAGTGTGGACACTCATTCAAAAGTTGCAGCAAGATCCTAATACATCTGATACATTTAGTTGGGAAAATGATTCCTTATGGTACAAAATCACTTATATATTTGTAAGAATTCCCAACTAAAACAAAATATTCTTTTGAAATTGCACACTTCTCCTTTAGGAGGACACTCAGGATTTTTAAAAACTTACCACAGGGTGAAGAAATAATTTTTTTGGGATGGAATTAAATCTGATATTCAAAATTTTGTGGCAGAATGTTTGGTTTTCCAGCAGAATAAATTTGAGACAATTAAGACCCCGGGTCTTCTATAACCTTTATCCATTCCAAGTCAATGTTGGGAGGAGATTTCAATGGATTTTATCATCGGTTTACCTAAGTCTGAAGGAAAGAGTCTCATCATGGTGGTAGTTGATAGACTTACCAAGTATGCACACTTTTGTGCATTATATCATCCATTTAAAGCATGTACAGTTGCTACTACATTTATGGACACAATTCAAAATCTACATGGAAACCCAAGGGTTATTATGAGCGACAAAGATCCCATTTTTACTGGAAAATTTTGGACGGAGTTATTTTCTTGTTTGGGCACTCAATTAGCTCATAGCTCATCTTATCATCCTCAATCTGATGGTAAAACTTAGATAGTAAATAAAGGTTTGGAAGGATATCTTCGTTGTTTTGTATCTGATAAACAAACACAATGGGTCAAGTGGTTACCTCTCGCTGAATGGTGGTATAACACTTCCTTCCATACTGCAGCAAAAATGAACCCATTTATGGCACTTTATGGATATCATCCACCCTCCATCACATCATCTTTAAGATAAAATTCGAAGGTTCAAGCAGTGGAAGATCACATCGAGCATCAACAAGAAGTTCTCCAACTCTTAAAGGATAACATGGATTTGGCACAAAATCGAATGAAACAACAGGCTAATCAACATTGCAGCATTAGAAGTTTTGATGTAGGAGACCGGCTATTTTTACGGCTGCAACCATACAAAAAAATGTCCCTCACGCAAGCTAAGAAGGATAATAAATTATCGCCAAAGTACTATGGTCCTTACAAGGTGTTGCAAAAGATTGGTACTATGGCATACAAATTGGAGCTTCCTACTTCTTCACGAGTGCATCCAGTTTTCCATGTTTCATGCTTAAAGAAGGTTATAGGTGAAAATCTTCGAGTTCAAACAATATTGATATAACTTGATGAGGAAGGAAAAATCATATTGGAACCTGAAGCAGTCACAGAAACAAGAACTTGATAGCTACGAAATCGATCAATTTCAAAGTATCTCATCAAGTGGAAGAACTTACCCACTGAAGATTCTACATGGGAGGATGAGAATTTTATATAGAAGCACCCAGAGCTACTCAAGCGTTGAAGACAACACTTTTTTGAAGGAGAGGGGCGTGTTAGGTCCCTATGTTACTAGTATAGTCCCTTATTGTTGTTAGTGTAACCCCCTTATTGTTATTATTGTACCTCTGTAACCCCCATATTGTTATTATTGTGCCCTTAAATTATTATTGTTAGGTCGGCTAGGATTACATTGTGGCCCCATGGACTCCTATATATAGAAATGAGGTTTTGTAATTTGTATCATCCAAGAATTGTTCATTCATGTAATGTATTGGAGGTTTCCCCCTTGAAGTGGCTTATTTCTAAGGCATTGTATCTCTTTTCTTCTATTTCTGGAGTTGGTTTCACAACACCCAATGGTGCAACCCAAATAACCATTGGAGTTAAGTATTTACTTGTAAAATAAAATTTTCATCATAATCCCAAAGAGCCAAGTCAGTTGACAAAGGATCAAGGAGATGTAGCCCACGATATTAGGGTGAAATCCTATATTAAATTTTTTGTTATGTGTTGATGTTTATTTGCTTCACTTTATGGCTGTTAAACATTCTTAATATCAGTAAAAACAAATGTTATTAAGTACTTAAATAGTTAAAAAATATATACACCTGTTTCAAGTATTTATTTCCACACAGTCATGTATAAGCAAGATATTTTATTTGTTTAACTGAGTGGGAGGTGCTTGTGCATAAGCATTTCAAGTTATCTACCCATTTTCAGATCACTTCTGGAGGCCATAAGTTCTGTCAGCCATCTGAAAGCTTAGTCCCCCCAAAAGCTAGCTTGATTTTGATTTTCTCGAAAACTTATGAAATAATATTCTCAAAAAATGTGGAGAAAATTATGATAAGGTGATTGAAGACTACTTAAGAGAAGAAGAGGAAGTTGAAAGCAATGTTGATGTCTTGACTGCAACTTTGAAATAACAAATTGATTCTCTTAGAATTCAACTCAATCAGAATCAAGGGGCACTACAGAGTCTAAAGGTTTTCAAAGAACAAGCATTGCAGATTTGTTTGATTTTGAGGAAGGATCAATCAAAATTCTACAAATAGATGGATAACATCTCCATATTTTATCAGGAAATCATAAATTTGAATGAAAGAATTGGTTCCGTAGTGGAGGAGGATAAATAGATTGAAACCAAATTTTTGTCTATTCTTGACTAGGAATAGTAATTTCAATCAAATGAAATTCCTAAAGTCTCCAAAACAGATAGAAGATCAATGCTTGCATCCTTGAACTGTAGAGAAATAGAGGAAAAATAATCATATAATTGGCTAAAAATTCCCAAGAACGATGCTTAACAATATGGGAGAACTGATTTTATTTAATAATTTTATCTTTCGGGTTCCAAGCCATTGAAAGCAATTGTTCGAGGAGAATTTAAGCAGTTGGCAGAAGACCTTGCCATCAAAGATCATAGAGAGATTAATGGGATACAAATCTAGACACAAATTTTTTTTTAGAAGTTTCTACAGTTCCCTTTTGAGTAGATTAAGCTCATTTCTAAATTTGGAAACAAATATCAGAAAAGAAATAAAACGATCCAAGGTTTGATTACAAATTTCCAAGTTAGCACAAATTAGTTACATGCAATTCACTTCTCAACAATTTCCCAAGTTTATTCATAATGTGTAAAACATGTCCAAATTCATGCACCACATATATTATTGAACTTAAAAGATGAATATTCTAGAGACGAGGAGAGGTTACCCACTTTTCAGGGAAATATCAGTTGAACAATGATAAAATATTTATTTTTAGAAGCATTTCTTTAATTTAAGAATTTTTTTTTGATTTTCTTGTTTTCAAAGACTTGTTTAATTTTTTGAAACATATCCTATTTTTCAAGTACTTATAGAATCTCTTACGTTGGTGTAAGGGGTCGAGAAATTGGGATGACTGAAGACTTGTATTTTTGAATCAATTTTTAAGTTACAACCTTTTTGAAGATGATCTAAATTAGAGGATGTGTTTTCTTTCCTCCTCTTAATCACATAAAAACAAAATTTAGGACTGTGTGTTACACTAAAATTTGTAGTGTCACCATGACTGTCAATTCGGATATCTCGCTATCCGATGTAGTGTCTCAAGTAAATCCCATATGAATATTGAAGTAAAATAATACCAGGGACAAAAGGAATTTTTGTTTTCACTACTCAAAAACCATTTTTGAGCACCTGTGTGATTTCCTAAATAAAACCCCAGGATGCGCAGTTTTTCTGAACAAAAACTGCGTAGATCTGTTCAATTTCTTCCACTAAAATGTGTTCAGGTCTATTCACGCATGTAAAAATACAAAAGTAAGTTCGATAAGCTTTGGTTGAGGAATCTTATCCAAATTATAAAACTTGTTAGGATATTCCGACACATAGGAAATAGTTAAGAATAACTTAGTCTAGTGTAGAGTTAGGTAAAGTGTGTTTCTTTACCATGTATATTTGTAACTTATAATCCGACGGTCACGATTTGTAGTGATCCGACGGTTATCTCTCACCTCAATATTAACGAAACTTGATCGGTGGCTTAACACCCGATTGGTCCATGATCTCTATTTAAAGAGCATGGAGGGTCATTTGTTCGATAACTATTTATGAGAGAAACATATGTAACTTTTCTTTTTATATTAATAAATTTCTTGAAGTGGCTGCATTGGCTCAGGCCGTGGAATGTTTCCCTCTTTGAGGGTTTTAACCATGTGATTATACTGGTGTATTGATTTGTGATCTATTTGTGAGCGGTGACCTTTGGTTCTTGATCTAAGGAACTTACCCTGTAAATTCGTACATGGTATCAGAGCTATTTTGAGGGCCGCGTCCATTTTTGGTCAAAATCCGAAGCCGGTTTGACTGCATGCGAATGTTGTTTTGTAGATCTACTATTTCTGAACATTTTTAGGCTTGGAGAACTGCTCGGTTGTGTCCGGAGCATCTATTATAGTGAGGAACGCCTTTCATTTCATGCGAAAAGGTTTCCGGCTGCCCAAGTTATGACAGTTTAGATCTGGAGGTATAAAGCATCTATTTTGCAGTCATATTTGTTAATAGTTCTGCTTATTTCGGTTTTTCTCTGTTTATTTTCGGTATCAATATTTTATTTATTTGCCGGATCTATACCCTCTTCTATGTGTATGCTCTTTGTTTTGCGCTACGTGCGATCTCGGTAAATCAGAAACAGGAAAAAGGGATTTTTTTGCTACGTATGCTCTTTCCCTGCGCCTTTGTGCGATCTCGGGAAATCAGAAATAGTAAAAAAAGTGATGGTTGCCTGTAAGGCTAACCGAAAATCTAACATTCTGCCGTAAAGCTTTGCATTTTGTTTTTTTTTTGGCTCGGTTTTTGTGTTTTTTGTGCAGGAAAAGGGACGTACACCGAAAAAAAAGAAGAAAAAGGAAGAAAAAAGGAACACTCTCCCTCCTTTAATACAATAACATGATCCTTTTACTATCTCACTTGGTGAGGGGATAGTTTATGTTGAAAATGCAGCAAGATGATGGAGCCTAGTGAAATGAAGTCGCCTTCACTAGGTGGGCCCGTAGGCTATTTTTGGCGCAAAGTATATTTTTAGACATATGGATCATGGACTGGGAGTTGCAGTATGCTATTCTTGGAGGATTGGTCATGTTGGTAAAAAATAGATGGACCTCTATTTTTAGACATATAGGTCGAAGTCTATTTTTAGACTGCCTGTCTAAAAATAGAACAGTCGAATATTATTTACCCTTAATAATATTTGGACTCTAAACTTCAGTTTACTCTCTTGGAGCACTTCAGTTTTACCCCCGGAGGTGGGGCATGCATCTGACATGAGGATTTATGCTATTCCCATGGGTTTGGTGAGCTAATGCATGGTTGACTTCAGTTAGAGCTCAAGTGGCGGAGTTCGGTGGAGTTGATTGAGGAGTTGATGGGGTTGAGACTAGTTGAACTAGTTGTGATCAGTTTAACTGGAGATTACACTAGAGATGAGTTGGGTGAATTAAATATTATTTAATTCACTAATTATTAACTCATTATTCAACTAAAGAGCACATCAGTTAACTTAGTGCATGGACAGTTCAGTGAAAGACCAGTGGAAGAGGTAGATGAAAAGGTGAGATCTACAACAGTTGTACATTAGTTGTGCATGAGATTTGCACAATCAGTGGGATGAGTATGCCAATGATGATTGTGCTGTTCAAGAAAGAGGAATTCGAATTGGTTCAGCCTATTCTCTCCTTTTGGATTGCGCAGTAGAGGCAGGCAAACAGTGGAGGAGTTTTGAACCCGTGACTTGTTCAAAACTGAGCTAGTTTTGTGTGTAGCTTTTGGAGACAGTACTGAGTACTTGTGAGGAGTATTGTATTGTGTAAAGTTACATGTTCTCATCCATTTATATGATACATATAGCTGGGGGTTTTCAGCTATAAGCTTTCCCCATACATGTTGCGTTCTATGTGTGCAAATTGATGTTCTACCGCTTGTTTTATTTTCCGCATGTGATGATTAATTTGTAGAAGAGATTATGTGTTATGCAGCAAATCGAATTTGTGTATGATCAGGTTAATCTCGGTGAATAAATCTTCATTATTCAACAAATTTATACAGTTTATAAGAATAGAGGTCTTGGGTTCAAGTCTCCTTCTCAAGCTTCTTTTGTAAAAAAAATTTGTTCAAAGGGGCGGAATTTTTTTATTTTAAAAAGCCGCACTTCATCCTGTTCCCGTAACTATTCGGCATCTACAACTCAACTTTTTCGAAAGGCATAAATTTTTCATCTGGAAGCCGTTTTTCGAGCTGTTTTTTTTTGAACGGCCTAATTTTTCGAGATCTTTCCATTGGAGTAGTTATTTTCAGCTTTTCTCAGATTCAATTTAATAAAAAAAAATGGAAAGTGCATGCCCGGTTATTCTTAACAACACCAATTATTTCCAATGGCTACCTCACATGGTAGATATACTTAGAACTAAAGGGCTTTATAGAATAGCCATAGGAAAAGAAAATAAACCTTCCGATGATGATAAAGCTTCTAAATGGAAAAATAAACAAGATCAAGCATGAGGGTTGATAGGAATGTCCATTGCTCAAGATCTTCGATTTCATATCCTTGACATTGACACCCCTGATGAAGCCCTAGAAAAGCTAAAAACTGTTTTTGGCATTCAAAATCAAATAAGGGCCCACCAACTTGAACATGAGTTGCTTACTTTGGACCCCAATAATTTATCCTCCATTGAAGATTTTTTGTCCAAATTTAAGACCCTCATAATTCTTTTATAAGGTTGTAAGATAAAAAAGGATGATGGTAGCCTCATCTATTGCATTCTTGCTAAGCTTGGCCCTGCATAATTTGTATTTGTTTCTGCCTTCCATTCCACTAGAGAAGCCATCATTTCTTCAGGAACCACCTACAAGAATCCCTCTTTTGATGCCTTTTGTGATTCTTTGATAAGAGAACAAGAAAAACTTTTACACCTTGGTCTTATCACTGCTGGAAACGCTTCTAAGAAAGCCTTAGCAACTCAACAACAACCATATCAAAAGAATTCCAAGAAGCAGTATCCTAAAAAATATGGTCCTAAACCAAACAAGGGCCCTAAGCAATTTCAGCCGCAAACTAAAAAATCAAATCACCAAAATAATAAGGCAAATCAAAACAAAGGGAAGAAGACAGATAGACATTGCAACTTTTGCAATCGGGATGGCCATATAGAGTCCAAATGTTTTAAGAAGATGGAAGCCTTAGAAGCAGCAATGAAGAAGCACAACATCAATTTGGAGAACTCTTCACCTTCATCTTTAGGCATGGAAATTTCTGCTTGTGGTTGTCAAGCATCAAGATCTGGTTATGCATTAAATGTATCTTCTTCTTCTCCTTCTCATGAGTGGCTCATTGATTCTGGAGCTTCTTACCACATGGCTAAAAATAAATCCATGTTTTCTTCTTTAAATGATTGCAACACCAAACATATTTATGTTGGTGATGATAGATCTCTTAGTGTTGTAGGATCTGGAACCATTCATCTAGATAATGGTCAGTTTAATGATGTACTATGTGTTCCTACCTTGTCATGCAACCTTCTATCTGTTTATTAGACAACTCATTCAGGTGAAGGGAAAATAGTAGAATTCTCACCTCATGATGTTGTAATCAAGTACCTCAAAGATCCTAAACATATTTTAGCTACTAGCATTGCTGATGATTCCACAAGGTTGTATAAGTTTGACAACTTTGGGTCATCATGTCTTCCCTCTGTTTTTGTTGCTCATAATGATGACGTGAGAAAACTTTGGCATGAGCGATTTGGTCACTTAAACTATCGCTCTCTTCAAACTCTATGTAAGGAAAATATGGTTACAGGCCTTCCTATGGTATCTTGCCAATATGGTGTTTGCTCCGAATGTGTACTCAGAAAACATCACCGGGATAGTTTTGACAAACGTGCCTCTTGGCATGCTTCAGCCCCTTTGCAGCTTGTGCATAGTGATTTATGTGGTCCACTTCCTGTTGTTTCTTTCTCTGGTTGCAAGTACTTCTTAACTTTTATTGATGATTTTTCTAGACGCACTTGGGTATATTTCTTAAAACTCAAGAGTGAAGTTTTTAACATGTTCTTGGCCTTTAAGGCCTTTGTTGAGAAACAATCTAGACATCAAATTCTTAAGTTAAGATCAGACAATGGCGGAGAATATGTTAACAACAAATTTATCAACTTCTGCACAAAGCATGGCATTCAATTGCAACATACTGTTCCATATACTCCACAACAAAATGGTGTAGCTGAAAGGAAAAATCTCACCTTAAAAGAAATGGCTAATTATATGCTTCAATCTAAAGGACTCGGTCTCAATTTTTGGGCAGAAGCCATTAAATGTGCAAATTACATAGTAAATCACACTCCTACTAAGGTTTTAAAAAATATAACTCCAGAATAAGCTTGGAGCTCAATCAAACTAGATGTAAGTCACTTTCGTGTTTTTTGAAGTGATGCTTGGGCCCATATTCCAGATGCGAAACATAAAGCCTTAGAACCTAAGAGTGAAAATTGTATTTTTGTTGGATATTCTTAAGATGTCAAAGGATATAGACTTCTTCAACCAAAATCCAAAAATATAATCATTAGAAGAGATGTAAAGTTTGATGAAAATATATCGGCCTGTGAGCCTAGTTCGGCGGGTGTGCCACCTTTGGCCTACGAGCCTGTACGAGCCTGATTCGACATATGTGCCACCTCTCTCTCTCTCTCTTATATTTTTAATAGCATTCCTTCTAGTTCAGATGATGACAACGAGGATGACAATCCTCCTCCACCTCTTGAAATTGTTCCTTATACTCCACCGCTTCCAAGATGGGTCTGCTCTACTCGGGATGCAACAGGTTCTCTTGCAAGTGACCCTGCCGATCGACAACGTACACATTCTCAGTTCGAAAGAGCCTCTTCCTTATTGGCTCAAGTTCCGGAAAAACTTGATCCAGAAACATTTGAGGAAGCCTCCGGTCATCCAGATTGGGATGAAGCTCTGAATGAAGAGTATCGTTCCTTATTGGAAAACAATACTTGGGATCTTGTTCCTCTTCCAAAAGGAATAAAACTTGTCAGATGCAGATGGGTTTACAAAACCAAGTTTGGACCAGATGGAAAAATGGATAGACATAAAGCTTGTCTTGTTGGTAAAGGATTTTCACAAGTTGAAGGCATTGACTATACTGAAACCTTCTCCCCTGTTGCTAAAATGAATTCTATCTGCCTTGTTCTTTCCCTTGCTGCTTCCTTCAAATGGGAAGTCCATCATATGGATGTTAAATATACCTTCTTACATGGAGATTTACATGAGGAAATCTACATGTAACAACCCCCTGGCTTTATCCAAAGTGACTCTAGCCTTGTTTTTCGCCTTAGGAAGTCTCTCTATGGTATCAAACAAGCTCCTCGGACTTGGTATGCCAAAATGGATAGATTTCTATTAGATAATGGCTTTTCTAGGTGTCATTCTGACAACACTGTCTACACCAAGAAAGTGGGTAAGTTCTTCACCATCCTTTTTCTTTATGTTGATGATATTATCATTACTTGTAGTAATCCAAACCATATAAACCATGTGAAGTCTATCCTCAAAAAGAAGTTTGAAATGACAAACTTAGGACACTTGCATTATTTCCTTGGTCTTCAAGTCTTGCAATCCAAGGAAGGCATTACCCTCTCTCAGTCCAAGTATGCCTGTGATCTTCTACAGCACTTTCAAATGGAAGAATGTAAGCTAGCCCCTTCTCCCTTTCAGTCTGGAGTCAAGCTTTCAGTCAACTGTACTACCCCTGAAGTTGATGCTACCTTATATCATCAAGTTGTTGGTAAAATTCTGTATCTAACCCATACTCATCCCGACCTTTCCTTTTCCGTTGGTCTTGTCACTCGGTTTATGCACCAACCTCATGAAATTCATTGGAAAGCAGCCAAAATAATACTTCGATATATTCGAGGTACAATTCAGTTCGGGATTAATTACAGTGTAGGAGCATCTCCATTGTTGATTGGTTTCACTGATTCTGATTGGGCTGGTGACCTTGATGATCTAAAGTCTACTGCAGGGTATGTATTCACTCTTGGTTCAGGACCTATTACTTGGTCTTGTAAGAAAAAAAGTGCCATTTCTCTTTCTTCAGCAGAAGCGGAGTATCGTGGTGCAGTTGAAGCCAGCAAGGAAGCCATGTGGCTTCGTTAGATCCTGTCTGAATTTGGTCTTCATCAGCAGCATCCAAATACACTTTGGTGTGATAATCAGAGTGCCATTCAGCTATGTAAAGATCTAGTTCAGCATTAGTGTATGAAACACATTGAACTCCACATACACTTCATCAGAAAGCTCATTCACAACTGTGTTCTTGAAGTGCAGTACTGTCCAACCAATGATCAAGTAGCCGATATCCTTACAAAGGCTCTCACAAAAGTGAAGTTTACTAAACTTCGATCCATGCTTGGAGTTCAGGAAAGTTGACATTAAGGGGGGATAGGCTCTAATGCCTCCTTCTTTCTCCTATTGTGTCACTTTTGTAAATCCTTCAATCCTATCCCAATTTGTTCTTAAGGGGGGATGTTAGATATTCCGACACATAGGAAATAGGATCCTTTTGTGTCACCTTTGTAAATCCTTCAATCCTATCCCAAGTTGTTCTTAAGGGGGGATGTTAGGATATTTTGACACATAGGAAATAGTTAAGAATAACTTAGTCTAGTGTAGAGTTAGGTAAAGTGTGTTTCTTTACCATGTACACTTTTAACTTATAATTCGACGGTCACGATTTGTAGTGATCCGACGGTTATCTCTCACCTCGGTATTAGCGACACTTGATCCGTGGCTTAAAACCCGATTGGTCCATGATCTCTATTTAAAGAGCATGGAGGGTCATTTGTTCGGTAACCGTTTATGAGAGAAACATATGTAAATTTTCTTTTTATATTAATAAATTTCCTGAAGTGGTCACGTTGGCTCAAGCCATGGACTGTTTCCCTCTTTGAGGGTTTTAACCATGTGATTATACTGTTGTACTGATTTGTGATCTGTTTGTGAGCAGTGACCTTTGGTTCTTGATCTAAGGAACTTTCCCTGTAAATTCCTACAAAACTCGAACCACTACATACTTGCGCCTCATCCCTTGGTATATGGAAGCAAACTCCTTTTCTTAAGGATCATGATGACCCACCGAGTCTATAAATCACAATAGGTAGACCTAAAACACTAGGCTATACTATAAGTCTTAAGAAATATACTTCAACCCTTCAAATCTCTAATCTATATCTGCCCTCATATCAACTATACATAAATACATCAACACGAAAGGATTAATTTCCAGAGTTTTGCACTAATGGAATAATGAGCGTGATTAAGGGACCACATGAGCATGTCAAATGTCTTATGGTAAAAACACATGTGCTCATTTAGCTTAATTGCAACTTAAAGTATTCAAATGTTGGAGGTGCGAACAGGAAACCAACAACTTGTTTAGGAACTGAACTGCTAGAACAAGAAAAAAATTATGGAATAGGAACAGAACTCTGTGAACAGGAAAAAAACTGTTGTTTCAGAAACATAACATCCTTCATCTGCTACTCCATCTGCTTGCTATGATCGTGCTACCCTTGAAACATTGTTCAACTTTGCACAAATGCAGATACATTGGTCTTCACAACTTACAACCACTTTCTCTCATCGTAACTTTGACTTTGCAAACATTTCCTTTTGATTGCTCTACCTCCACACAATGTCAGGCGGGTGCATTCATTAACTCAACAATTTTATATCCATGTTCACACCACAATTTCCAGCTTAACTGATACGCTCAAATACCAATTGATTTCCTTCAACGATTTCCATAGTCATAACGTAGCGCATTTCCACCCACGTAAACCATACTTTGTTTCCTCACACAGAAAACACTCCTGAGGTTGAAATCATTTTCCTCGTGCCAAAATGCAATAATGCTCACCATAAACCAATGCAGCGTGTGAGCTTGTGAATCAACATTATTTTACAGTCGAAAGTCAATTCCACTCACAAGAAAATTCACAATAATATGCTTTCGAATTTCAAAATATAATTTGATAATGATCTGTTTATAAAGAATTTCTTTCTTGTTTTTCTCATATGGAACATAGATTTCAAAAGAAAAATGGCTACCCTATGCAGTCAAAATACATTCACTTCACCATCTCCTAGATTCAAAGATTCACCAATTCCTAATCATGTATCATGCAGAGGCACACACCATAACATTAACAATGTATATTACAATATACAAAGACAATTTTTAGAGAGATTTTAAAAACAAACCAATTCTATCTATAAAAATATTCCAATTTAATTGGCTAGATTTACAAAATATATGGGCATATCGAGCCCTTGGCTTTCTACACATCTCATAACTCTCACATACACTCACACCCACATATCCTTCCCATATGCAGGCTTACATTTATAGGAAAAATTACATAGTTATGGATTATTATAGATCCATTATCTTCTCCATAGATCTCTCAACTAATTCCTAAAATCCCTTAATCCATTTTTAACTCAACTAATTCCCTATTCTAGGATCTCCTAATCTCTAAGATATTTTTGAGACCTTTACAATTCTAATATCTCTCACATTCTCACATATTTGAGAATATTTACATTTAAAAACCTCACACACCTATTTCTCACTCAAGTTATTAAAAATATACAAACTTCCTATCAATAAATTAAATTATTTAACAAACATTAGACCCCCTAATTCAACCAAAAATACCATGATTTTTCTTGAGCAGGATTCTCCTACATGAGAGTCCCAAACTAGAAAAAATGCATAGACTCCTGTCTATGAGGTCTGTCAATTTTCTGTAGTAATGTGACAACTACAAGTCTTAATAACTTGCTACCTCCAGGATCCCAAACTTTGTTTTGCTGCTGGTCCTTTAGTATTTCTTCTTCATGTTGATGTTTGTATTCCTGTCATCTTTCTTTCTTCTGGTCTCCAAATTCTACGTTGTAGCCTTCTTTTCATCTTGTTGATCAATTTTGTTATCATCATTTTCTTTCGGCTGCTGTTTATCTCCTTCACATTCATGTACCTTTTGCTGGGTACTTTCATCATCAACTTCTTTAATTTCTCAATTTTAACATTTAAATAATAAGCATCTTGTTGAAAATTACTTATAGGAATTTCAAAATTCTTATTTTCCTCTTCATCATACTTCATTTCATAAAAAATTAAGACATTAAAATATCTTCTTCCTTGCTGATTTAAAACAATTTTAAAATTGTTGCTACTCATAATTTTATGCAAATTATCTTCATTTGTACTACTGCTGTGTGGTTCTGCAATCTGCTTCTTTTCCTTAACTGAGTCTTCCTCCTCTGCATTTATCTCTAAACATTCTTTTGGAAATTTCATTTCGTCATCAAAATCATTAAATGTAAAACTTACATTGTTTACGTGAGGTTCTTTCTTTGACTCATATTCTTCCATCAAATCTATTTCAACCTCATCAAGCATAACATCTGAATGTTTTACTTCATTTGTGCTTAGAAAAAAATTCATATTTTCTTCTTCTTCCTCTATCTTCATATCAGTTGTAGATGGTTTTCTTGCACCTGTAACAAAGTCTTTACAGAAATGATCAGATTGTAAAATATAAGGCTTTCTAGCATCATTTGATATTTCAGGCATCAAATCTCTTCCAACGTTTTTGCCATTCTCTCCAAAGATTGTTCTTTTTTTATGGTTCACATATGTGATCATCCTTTACCTATGTTTCCTTTTCTAATTGAGCCGAAAACTCAACTTCATGAAATGAAAAAAAATCATCCCAATTTCGTTCAGGTTCACAAAGAACTTCTTCTTGACCATAATTTCTTTCTGGATCTTTGCTATGGTCATTATCTGTTATAGTTTTCTACTCCTTATTAGCAACAAACTCATCATTTGGTACTATACCTGCACACATAAATAGGCTATCAATTTTAAAAATACAAGACCTTTCAACCTTGTTTGATGCTTCAAGCACCAATATTTCACAATGGACTTTCTGGGTTTCAACAAACCCTATTTGCTGTGACTCAATTCCTTTGAGTTTCTCTTTATCCAACAAAGAAACATGCCTTTGTTCAAGTTATCTGAACTTTTTTATCAGCTTAGCGTTCCATTTCTTTTGCAATAGGTTTCATTTGACCCATTTCTTCATTCTCCATCCATATCTTTGGTCTTCATTCTCTTTCTCTTGTAGCCATTCCTTTAGTATATCCAACTGTGCTCTTATCACTACAAGACTTATCTCATGCTCTTCAATACTTTATGTTATTTACATGAACCTTTTCTATGATCCTCCATGATCATTTTTCTCACGAGCTCATCCATGCTCATCTTGGTGATATACAATTCTCCTTTGCTACTAAATACCATATCAAGCTTGATCTCTTCTTGGGTATTCTCTCTCTTGGTTCACTCTCTTGAACCTTCTAGAGCTTCTCTGCTCTTTTGCACTCAGTCACATCTCTCCTTTCTTCCAAATTCTAGTTGGATAGGTTCACATTATCATCATCAAAACTTTATTGTTCTAGCTACAATCATTAAAACATCATCATAATGTTACTTGTAATTAGTAATTCATTGATAATTAATAAGAAGACCATACCTCACTTGTTGAGATTTTGTGTATTTGGGGTAGCATCAGTTGTGCTCTAGCTCCCAAATTTTGTGAAGGGACTAGAGTACACTAGATCTAGAAAACCCAGAAATTGATTTAAGAAATTTCATCTGGTTTAGGAGATATTAAATTAATTAATTATTTTAATGTATTTCCTAAGTTTAAACTTAGGAAAATAAAATAATTAAAGTGAATTTAATTAAACATGTGATGAAATTGTCTTAAGTCACATGGATTAAGCAATATTTTAATCTCAGCTGTTGATGGATGATTTAATCTCAGTCGTTGAAGGGTTCAACGAAAAGTATAAGAGAAAGGCTTGAGGGTCATTTGAAGCACACAATTTTTGTAGAACTGAGGAATAGATATGGAATTATAGGGTGGGTTTGCTAAGAATTTCTAGAGGAATTTCCTGTAGTGAGGGGTATTATTGGCTGAGGGAATGATTTGATTCCAAGAGCCAAGAGACAACAAGAGGCAAGAGGAGAAACCACAAGGACAGTGCAGAGAGGCTTCAGAGCCACATAGAGCAGCAGGGACAATGCAGAGGCAACTAGGGCCACACTGACCAAGTAAAGGCAACACAGGGGAAATGTAGACCCTCCTAGGGTGATGCAGGCCCTCCTAGAGCCATGTAGAAGCTGACGCAGTCCCTCCAGGGCAACGCTGGGGCTTCAGAAGAAACACTAAGGGTTTCTAGGGTCAGATCCGGACTAAGACCTGTAAATCCCGTTTGAGGGTGTGGATCAGTCAGATATTTGGCAATAGATCTTCAGGTTAGCTATAGATTTTATATATTTTATTATCTGTCAGGTTTTCCAAGGTTGGAACCAAAATTTTTTTATACTCGGAACTACTTAATAATAAAATCCTCATATCTACTGAACCGATTTTCTCGCTTTGGGTTTTTTTGGGGACTTATGTCCAAAAATACATGTGTCACTTTGTTGCATGAGTGAATTATTCAGTAAATGATATGCATGTGTAGGATGTAGTTGTGTTTATTTTCGGTATTTTTCTGAATCTAATTTCTAAAAATAACTTGAAATAATTAAATCAAGTAGGATAATCTAAACCAATACACTACAGTAGAATTTTCACATGGTATCAGAGCAATAGCAGATCAAGCTGAATCTCCAACAAATCAGTCGAAGAAATATTTTTCTGTAGGGTGGCAAAAGAAGCAGCAGATCCGGAAAGGGAATCTTAATAGTAGGAGGGCGCAGATCCAGAGGGAGACAACGATGAAGTTGCAAAAGGCCTCTAGGCTTACGCAGACCCTTCCCAGGGCATCGTAAGGGCTGAGTCACCTAGTCTGGGGTTACGCAGTCCAATTTTGAGCAGTGCTAGGACTATGCTGGGCCAGCCAGGAAGACTCTGTCTAATCACTTCTCCTATTGTGGAAGAATCTTGCCAAGATCCGGAAGCAGTGATTCAGATCCAACACTGTTGGTGGGGTAGATATTCTGCAAGTGCAGAATTGTGCCTAGCTAAGGCAAAAAATGCGGGAGGAAGACAGTTATTCAATAAATCTAAGCCAAACATATCTAATATTCAATCAGGAGGATCGGAAAATACTGTCCATTTGAAATTTGGTGGAATATTTCTAGAAGGGAAGTCAATTTGAGCAAGAATTAGTTACTAGAGGGCTTTCTAGTCACCAAGAAACCTAGATCCAGAGGGGGAAGTACTATTTTTTTTCATATTTGAGCAAAGATGGCTCGATATGAACTGAGGGATCAAGATAGATTGGACGACTTGTCCAAATTTGTTATCTGGAAGGCCATAATCCTCTCAGTTCTGGATGAGTATGGTCTCAAAGATCATGCAGAGAAAACACTTGCTGTACCAATCGATGCAGATCCACTCAAGAAGTATGAAGAAAATCAAGTGCGGACGAAGTGTTTGATTATAGACGGAGTCAAGGACCATGTGATTCCTCATATTGATGGTAAGAATACAACACATGACATGTGGTCAGCCTTGGAGGTGATGTACCAAGGAGGCTCGGTTCAAAGAAGGATGCTTCTTGAGAATTAGATGTAGATGTTCCAAATGATGAAGGGCGAAGAAATAGATCCATTCCTCTTTAGACTTCAAGCTATCCGAGACCAACTAATTGGAATGGGTGCTAATCTAGATGAAGGGCTCTTAGTGAGGACAACCCTGAGTGCTGTCTCTAAAGAATGGGAAACATTTTTCCATAGCATTCTGGGAAGGGCAACGTTACCATCATTGGCAGATATATGGGCTATTATTCGCCAAGAGGAGATCAGGAGGATCACTAGGAAACAGTCTATCAATGGAGGAAGCGGATCAGCCAAAGTGAAGAAATAAGAGGAGGAGGATGCAACCCTTACAACAAGGGAAAAGAAGCAAGGGAAGAATAAGAAGGAACTCTCCAAGGTCCGATGCTTTAACTGTGGTGATCTTAGTAATTTTGCCAACAATTGTCCTAATAAGAAGAACAAAGGAGCTTATGATTCCAAGGCTGTAGCAGCAAATGAAGATGTCTTTGATGATGAAGCAGTCATGAGTTCTAATGCACCTTGAGAGAAGAGGTGGGGTGACATGGATATATAGAGTATCCACTAATGAGGGCAGGATCCTTGAGTCAACCCTACTCTTGGATCACATACGAGCTACGGGAGCCTTAAGACAGTAGTGGGACGAGTCGGGAGATGGTTGCAGATGGCCACATTGAAGAGTAAGAGGGAGTTGAAGAGCTGAAGAGTGAGGAGCATGATGCAGAGGCAACAACAATGTGGAGGCAGCAGCGCAGAGAGGCTGATGGGACTTCAACAACGCAAAGAAGATGGGCTCACGCAGTACAACGTTGCAGCATGAAAGTGTCTATAGGAGGACAATGTGATTCAACATCCAAGGAGATTCAGTGATGGAGGGAAACTTGACTTGATTTTCAAACAATTGGGCAAAGTTATTCAGTTTCATACTTCTCAGCAACTGAGTTATAGTGCAGTAGTTAGCAGTGGCAGTGCTATGGGTAGCATGATGAAACAATTTGAGAGGGAGCTACAATAAAGATGTGGCAGTGGCATGGGCAGCAGTACAGAGAGCAACAATGCAGTAGATAAAGGGCAGCTGGCCAAGCATCAAAAGCAGAGATCCAGTACTCAAGATCTTATAATGCATGGTGTGATGTATTGCTAGAGCACACTCTTGATGCTAAGAGGGAGTGTTGATGTTTTGTGTATTTTGGGTAGCATCAGTTTTGATCTCACTCCCAAATTTTGTGGAGGGAGTAGAGTACACTAGATATAGAAGACCCAGAAATTGATTTAAGAAATTTCATCTGGTTTAGGAGATATTGAATTAATTAATTATTTTAATGTATTTCCTAAGTTTAAACTTAGGAAAATAAAATAATTAAAGTGAATTTAATTAAACATGTGATGAAATTGTCTTAAGTCACATGGATCAAGCAGTCATTTAATCTTAGCTGTTGATGGATGATTTAATCTCGGCCGTTGAAGGGTTCAACGAAAAGTATAAGAGAAAGGCTTGAGGGTCATTTGAAACACACAATTTCTGTAGAACCGAAGGAATAGATCTGGAATTCTAGGGCAGGTTCGCTAATAATTTCTGGAGGAATTTCCTACAGTGAGGGGTAATATTTCTTGAGGGAATGATCTAATTCCAAGATCCAAGAGACAACAAGAGGAAAGAGGATCAACCACAAGGACAACGCAGAGAGGCTTCAAAGCCACGCAGAGCAGCAGGGACTGCGCAGAGGTAGCTAGGGCCACGTTGGGCTGACGCTGGCCAAGTAAAGGTAGTGCAAGGGCATCGTAGACCCTCCTAGGGTGACGTAGGCCCTTTTAGAGCCACACATAGGCTGACATAGTCCCTCCAGGGCAACGCTGGGGCTTCAGAAGCAGCGCTGAGGGTTTCCAGGTTCAGATCCGGGTTGAGTCCTGTAAAACCCGTTTGAGGGTGTGAATAAGTCATATATTTGGCACTAGATATTCAGGTTAGCTGCAGATATTATATATTTTATTCTCTGCCAGGTTTTCCAAGGTTTGAACCCAAATTTGCTGTACTCAGAACTACTTAATAATAAAACCCTCATATTTGTTGAACCGGTTTTTCCGCTTTGGGTTTTTTCGGGGATTTATGTCCAAAAATCCATGTGTCACTTTGTTGCATGAGTGAATTATTCAGTAAATGATCTGCATGTTTAGCTGTAGTTGTGTTTATTTTCGGTATTTTTTTGAATCTAATTTCTGAAAATAACTTGAAATAATTAAATCAAGTAGGAGAATCTAAACCAATACACTACAATAGAATTTTCACATCACTGTCCAATCTCTGTTGCATATGTTGCTATTGCAGTTTCTTCTTATGTTGATTATACTTTTACTGTTGCAGTCATCATTGCTCTTTATACCTCAGAACAATCTTCTCAATCTGTCTTAAAAAAAAACTGATCTACTTCTCTCAAAGTAGATTTTCCTTCCAGCTCTCTTCGCTGTTTCTTCAAGCTTAAATCATGTAACTAGTCTTCCAAATTCAATAAAAAGAACAATATTTACCTCAATCAGATTTCAAATCTGATTCCTCTTCTTTTCTACTTTGCTTCTGCTGCACCTATGATCCTCTAGAAGCTTCTTCCTGCTATCACAATTGTATTCTGCATATACAACTCCAAGAGCATAACTCTACTCTCGTTTTCCTCCAAAAGATATTTTACTTTCTCTGATACCACTTGATGACCCACCGGGTCTATAACTCACAATAGGTAGACCTAAAACACTAGGCTACACTATAAGTCTCAAGAAAAAGACTTCAACCCTTCAGATCTCTAATATATTTCTGCCCTCATATCAGCTATACATAAACATGGAAGGATTAATTTTCAAAGTTTTGCGCTAATGGAATAATGAGCGTGATTAAGGGAACACATGAGCATGTCAACTCTCTGATGCTAAAAAAGCATGTGCTCGTTTGAATTCAATGCATATTCAAGTATGAGAATGTTGGAGATGCGAACATGAACCCAACTGCTTGTTCAGGAACTGAACTGCTAGAACAAGAACAAAATTCTGAAACAGGAACATATAACTTTGTGAACATGAACATAACTGTTGTTTTAGAAACAAAACACCCTTCATCTGCTACTACATCTCCTTTCTATGATTGTGCTACCCTTGCAACATTGTTTAGCTCTGCGTAAATGAAGATACATTGTTCTTCCTAGCTTACAACCACTTTCTCTCAATGCAAATTTGACTTTGAAAACACTGCCTTTTGATTTCTCTACCTCCACACAATGTCAGGCGGGTTCATTCATTAACTCAACAATTTGACATCCATGTTAACACCACAATTTTCAGCTTAAATTATACACTCAAATACCAATTGATTTCCTTCAATGATTTCCATAGTCATACCGTAGCACATTTCTACCCACGCAAAACATACTCTATTTCCTCACACAAAAAACACTCCTGAGGTTGAATTCGTTTACCTTGTGCCAAAATATAATAATGCTCACTATTATCTCTAAATTTTTCATGATGGGATTCTCCACCAGACAACTTAGAGTAACTATTTCAAACCAACTTTTGACTGATGATTAGCCTCTTCAGCCTGAGAGGTCTCTCTCAATTTATCTAATGATTTTTTCACTTAGGTCTTAAAACAGATGGCTAACTTTGTGAGTGTCATAGTGTATTTTATTGCAGGTGAAAAATGGGAAATATTTCACTACCATTGGGCTCATGGAGTCAATAAAAAGGAATTCAATGGAAATTGTATCTACTTATGGAAACTGATGATTTTTATGTTTCAATGAAGGGACAACATTAACACATAGAGATAATCAATAGCTCAATTCTAAAAGGAAGTCAGAGCATGCATAACATGAATTTTGAGTAATTTAACATCAAGATACTGGAAGCAAGATATGTTGATATTCAACAAGATGATGAGCTTAGTGAAAAGAGTCGCCTTCACTAAGTGGGCCCGTGGGCTATTTTTGGCGCAAGTCTATTTTTAGACATGGTGATCATATTTCAGAAGTTGCAGGATGCTATTTGTGGATGGTTGATCAAGTTGGAAAAATAGATGAAATTCTATTTTTAGAATATTGGGCGAAGTCTATTTATAGATCGCTGATCTAAAAATAGATGCATGTCGATTATTATTAGCTCTTAATAATAATCAAACACTAAACAACAACTTATTCTCTTGGATCACTTTGTTTCAGTGCACAGATGTGGCACATCAGTGGACTGAGGGAATTACACAATTCCCAAGGGTTTACTGGAGCTAATGCATGGAGGAATCAGTTAGAACTCAAGTGGTAGAGTTATGACACAATTGGAAGAAGTAGTTATGGAGTTGTATTCAGTTTAACTCAGTTAGACTCAGTTGAGCTAGTTGTATCTAGTCTAACTGAATGATACACTAGTGAGAGTGGAGTGAATTAATTAGTTAACTAATTCACAAATAATAACTCATTAATCAACTGAACAATACAACAGTTAACTACAGTGCATGGAAGTTTCAGTGGAGACCCAGTGGAGAGATAGGTGAAAGGGCAAGATGGACTATTTGTTGTGACTATAGTAATGCATTGATTGCATCACACACACATTGGAGTTTCCAATGAGGATTGTGTAGTCAAGGCAAGAGTAATTCGAATTCATTCAGAGCTATTCGTCAGCAGGGATTGCACATTGGAGGCAGGCTAGTAGGAGGCAGAGATCGGTGCATGGATTTGCAAGATTGTTCCTGATTAGTGTATGACGATTGTACTGTACTAAGAGCTTGATAAGCTTTGTATGAGGATTTTCATATGATTTTGTGATACATAATATATATTTGGGGTTTTCGGCTTCAGGCTTTCCCAGTTAAAAACAACTGTGTTATGTACGATTATTTTTATTTATTCTTTACATGTGTGTGCAATTAATTTTCCGCAAAATATTAACAAGTGGAATGATTCATTATCTTGCATAAAGTTAAATAGTGTGAGATCAGGTGAATCTAGGACATATGCATGCTTAGTGCATATAATTTCTACAAGATAAAAGGAAACACATAAACTCATTGAAACATCTCAAGAATCTCAGGTGAAGTAGAAAAGCAGTCATTGTCTATTACTGATATAAAATATTTACAATAGTAGTATTATCAAAGCATTCTCCAACAACCCCTTCTCAGTCAATTTCCTATCTATAAATAGACCTCTTTTGCTTACATAGGATCTGCCTAGCTGGCTAGATCATCGAGCCATGACTTTGACACCTAATCAAAACTAAAAACTACATTTTTGGAATAGAAAAAGACACCTAATCTCTAAAGACTTACTCTTCTAATAGGATTCTACTTTAAATTTATTTAATCCACTTCTCTAGTAGTGGGATATTTACATGGATAATGATGATATTCTCAAGTGGAATTCTCCATCACTAAGACATGATTGTACCCCAAGATTTAAGAAACAACAGTCCTATTTTTTAGGAAAAGATAAATGCTATTTAGAACTTTGTATTTATGATGATCTGGATGAGTGACACATTTTCCAAGTAATGGATCTATGTTGGGATGGCCCACTATCATCTTGGATGTCTCTAGGTGGCTGGTTGTCCTTCCACATGCTATTCAAACCTTCAAAACTGTCATTTTTTTTTCCCTGTAAAAACATAGTGACTTTAGGAAGTTACGTAGCAAAATTTTGTAGCATGTCTACTTTTTCCATTTAATCTCCTTTTCTGCTTCCTATGCTAATAAAAATGTTTTTTTCATGTCATAACAGCTAAATACCATCAATTTCCCTCCTTGTATCTCCATCAAACTGACTTTTAAAAATAAAAAACACTCTTCAGAAATTTCGTAGCGAATTTCGGCCCTCAAGCCTGGACCTCGCTATAAAACTGCCTATTTTGTCTAAAAGTGCAGATTTGGAAATTTTCTTCAAAAACTCAGCCTCTAAACCAAAATTGGTGTTACCTACAAGCTGTAAACTTGATAAAAAATATTCTAGATCAACTCCTTAGTTCTTGGGTATTTCATCTTCAGCAACAACAGGTTGTACCTTAGGTTCATCTACCAAATTAATATTCAACCCTCTTTTCTTCAATTATTCTTGGATCATGTCCATTTGGTCTTCCAACTCTTTTACCTACCCTTTGAGCTTTTTTCTCTTTGACTGTAACCACAAATTCTGTTTCCTTGTGTTTTTCACCACCTTCCTCAGAGGAAGACTTCTCTTCAACATCTTCTTGGCATTTGAAAAGGTTTTATCATACTTGTCCAGCTGATCCTTCATTTCTTTCTCAAAATCTTCCATTCGCTCTCTGTCCACATTGGCCTATTTTAATTCCAACTTGACTTCAACTACTTCTTCCTTGGCCTTTCTTAATTGCTCTTGTAAAATTTTCACTTCAGTTTTTTCCTCAACATGTTCTTTTCATTTCCTTTGTGCAAAGACCCCTTCTGCCGCTGGAGATAAGTCTATGATGTTCTCTAGTGGCTTACCTTCACTAATATTTTCTACTCTTTTTATTTCCATGGAATCCTTTGCAATATGTGACCTGGTCATTGGCTTCCTTGGCTGGAAAATGAAACTAGCATCTTCTCCTGCAAAATCTAACTTTTTGACAGACTTACCTTTCTGCATTTTCCTTCTATCTCCTTCCTTGTTTTTTGCCTATATAATTGGGGATTCTTCAATGTCTATTACTTGGAGTATGTATTCAAGGATTTACTTAGCAAATGTTTGGCTCCTTTTTACCCTCCTGTTGCTGTGTTTACTAATTCTCTATTTTTGTCTTGCAGGTGATGGCTAAGGGATATTAGTCTCTTACAGAGGTTCAAATTCAATGTCCATTGGTTCCATAGGAGGATGTACTCCTTCTTCATTAATTTCTTCTATTACACCTGGATATGGAGTACTCTTTGGTTTTGAAATATTTTTTGGTGTCACCGAGTCCACTTCATACCCACTTAAGAAAATAAAAGATGCCCAATCTCTATTTAACCTTTTTAATTCCTCCAGTACTAATAATTTGATTAGGCCATGGTGAAAAACTGATGTTTCAATACCCTCAGCCTTGGATTGGACCTTATCTGATATCTTCCCCAAAATTATAAATAAAAAGAAAGGTAAATCAAGTGGTTTCTTACCAATGAAATGCAAAAGGAGTCTAAAATGGTAAGAGTAGACCATGTGAAACCTCCCTTCACAGGTAAAGTAATTTTGGACCACCAACAATAGTTTTGCATAATTTTCATTCAAATAACCATGGGGATGCCATTTTTCATTTCAGCTCCTTTGTGCTCCTGTTTGAGAAATTCTTCACAGCGTTGCATTTTGAATTTTGTACCTTTGAACCATTGCTCACCACCTCAGGGTATTTCTGTAGCCTGATATATAACATTAGGTGACACTATGAGGTTCAATACACCAACCTTTGAGGTTGTCCCTGTGAAATTTGGTGCAAAGTCTTTGGATATCTGGGCATGAAAATCTTGCAGCTTGTGACAAAACTGTAGGCAACCGACCTTCCTGAAGGCCTCCATGGAACTGGGATCTTCATTAAAAAATTTCAAATCCATGGGCTCGTACCTCACATGGTAACCTCCTCTATTTAATTTCTTCTTCGATGCCATTGTTTATTTATACTCTCGCTGCCTCCTTGCTTGTGACACCTGCAGAATCAAAACTAGACATCAACCTGTTTTGCGTTGTGAACCAACTCTCCAAAAGTGACACTGAGATGATTTACATGCAATATTTTGGACGATGAATGACAAATAGAATATTATGGGAAAGGTTTAAAAAATAATTCGATAAATTGAGGGAGAATGATGACACATGTGACCACGAAAGGCAATGATTACAAAAAATACGATATTGCATGCTTAGTGATTATGATAACTAATTTTCTGACATCACCTCTGTCGTTAGCCATCTAAAACTTGACATCTCAAACTTCTCGGTCATTTTCTACAGAAAAACCCAGTTTCATAGCGAAAATAGTTAAATTGCTAACAGATCCGCTACGTAACTATCAAGCAGTTTCGTAGCGAAATCTGCTGTTTTGCCATACAATTCACTACCAAACAGTGAAAAACTGACAAGTGGATTATTTTTTTAATATGAAAGCATGGGAGTGGAAACTAAATGATATGGGATGGATTTGACATATATGACAAGGCTCAAGGTGGGTTTAGACTTAGCGTAAAACTTACCACATGTTTTTTTATTATATAAATTTCATGAATTTGACTATGAAACAACATGGAACCTAGGTGAATGATGTGTAATACCCTATCAATGAAAATGTTAATACTAATGAGTGATAACACTCACCATAAACCAATGCAGTGTGTGAGCCTGTGAATCAAAAATCTTTTACAGCCGAAAGTCGATTCCACTCCAATACTGGAATAATCTATGAAATTTACATCGTACCAATATAGAGTAACTATTCCAAAATTCAACGCTTAACAAGAGAAACAAAGGCTAGAAATTAATTCTGCCTATTGTTCACATTCTTCATTCTACTTATCTAAGAAAATTTCCAAACAACGATTTCACAGGACAAAACCATAGAACAATATCAATCCCCTCACAAGAAAATTCAAAATAATATGCTTTCGAATTTAAAAATTTAATTCAATCTTGCGCTCTTTATAAAAAAATTATTTCTTATTTGTCTCATACGGAACATAGATTTAAAAAGAAAAATGGCTATCCTATGCAGTCACAATACATTCACTTCACCATCTCCTAGATTCAGAGATTCAAACAATTCCTAATCATGTATCACACAGACACACACACAATAACATTAAAAATGTATATTACAATATACAAAGACAATTTTTAGAGAGATTTTAAAAACAAACCAATGCTATCTATAAATAGATTCCAACTTAAATGGCCTGATATACAAAATATATGGGCATATCGAGCCCTTGGACTTCTACACATATCATCACTCTCACACACACTCACACCCACATATCCTTACCATATACATGCTTACATTTATAGGAACAATTACATAGTAATGGATCATTCTAGATCCATGGTCTTCTCCATAGATCTCTCCACTAATTCCTAAAAGCTCTTAATCCAATTTTAATTCAACTAATTCCCTATTCTAGGATCTCCTAAAATCTAAGATCTTTTTGAGATATTTACAATTCTAATATCTCTTGTATTCTCACATATTTGAGAATATTTACATTTAAAAACCTCACACACCTATTTCTACTTAAATTATTAAAAAGATACAAGTTTCCTATTAATAAATCAAATTATTTAACAAACATTAGACTCCCTAAGTCAACCAAAAATACAATGATTTTTCTTGAGCATGATGCTCCTGCATCAGATCATATCCCTTGAGAAGTGGAATCCCTCATCCGAGTCCTTATAAATTTAGCATAGGTCTAAAATAATGGGAGACTTTTGGGATTGGAATTTGTAAACTCATGCTGTTGGTTTTGGGTCTGAAGAGCTTGTCATCAAGGGAAGGAAAGGAGACCCTTGGAAGAGGATTATGACATCAAGGCTCAGGTTGTAATATTTCTCTTTATATTCTTGATAATACATATGGATCCATTTTTCTCATTGTGTTGTTTTTAGATTCATTAAAACAATGACAATTCTTAATCTCCTTGATCATTAAGTTAAACTCTTTTTTTGGATTATTATATATTACAGATGCTTTTGATTCTTTGCATGTTTGTGATTGCAAGTTCTTCTTAGCATTGAAGGACTTATTCGGCACGAAAGGCAAGTTCTTCATCAAACATCTCGTTGAGAGGTAGGAGAATTACCTCCTTGTTTCTAAGTTTTGATAATTTGAATGCTAATAGTTTAGGGAAAGAGATATTCAAATGGTTGTTTGTTTCTAGTTATTTGTTGGGATACTAGGGAGATCACTCTTGTCCACAAGAGGGATTTATATAGAAAACAAATTGGCCACTCCGCCGGGGAACGATTTATCCTTTGTGTCCTTTTGAAACCTTTGATGCCTTTAGACCCTTTTAAGAATTGAAAATTTTGGTTTGAAACCTTTGTTATTTTTTCATTAATTTTCTCGATCTGTGTGGTTTTTATTTAGAAATAGAGCGTAGATGTGCACAATTTTTCTTTATAAACAATGTGCATGCACATTGAACTTTGTTGTCTACCTGGACAACCCTGTAAATTTTTTGAAAAAGTTACGGCTATGGTTTTTATGATCTTGTTAGCTTGTTTACAGTCTCATTAAGACTTTGTTAAGTTAATTGGGTGTTTTGAATTTTCTTTTTTGAGAAATTATTAATTTGATTTCCTTTGGTCATTACTACGAGGTTTGTCTCAGTTTCTCAACAATTTTTTCATCTTTTTGCTTTTGTTTCTGAGTGTTAATCACCTTTGAGTGTTTTTACATTTTACCTTTGGAATTCTCACCCAATTTTCTTTAATTACACTTGATTGGTTCTTTAGATTACATTGGTGAAGGAAAATAGTCTTGTTGTTCTTTTGCTGATTTGGAATCATCTTGTGTTTGAGAATTCTCTTGCATAGATTACATTTGCATAGTTAGAATTCTCATTTTCAGAATATGAACGAAAAATGTGCATAGATTACATTTGCATAGTTTTCAAGTGAATTGTGCATAGATTATAGTTGCATAGTTTACACTCTGGAAAATTCAACCGTAGATTTAGATTTGCTTATTTGATTGTCTTTTTGAGAAAATTCTGTTAATTTTAGATAACCATGGTATGATCTATGCTTAATGCAAATTTACTTCAATCTTTCTTATAGGCCATATTTCAATTTAGCAATCACATAAACATGAAAGTAAAATGATGATAGAACATAATAATATATCAACATAAGACAACCCAAATAATGTATCAGAATTCTTCTTGTCCAAAGAATGGATAGATAAATGTTTGTTACAACAGTCAACAGGATGCCCCGACTAGAAAATCCTTGAGTTGGTCAAACCAACTTCTCCAATAGCCAAATCATCCTTCCATAAGTGTCAGACACACACCTCAACGAAAAATCCAAAATTCAATGCGAGTCAACAAAAGAATCTCTTATCCATATTTCCGGCATCCAAAATGTCGATATCCATTTCTTCCACCCATATTTCCGGCATCCATATCTGACATCATCCGTATTTTCAGCATCAACCTGCTTTCTGGCATCCATATTCACACGTGGGAGAGAGAGAATCCTCTTCTAGGTAGTACGCACCAATCAGATCATGAGGAGAGTGTGTGATGAGATGATGATGAAATGGAAATCATCTCTCTCCAATTTGTATCCATCAATGAGGGTGTGACACATCTGTAGTGCTTGTGAGCCTACATTACAAATTTGGCTGACCTTGCATATGTGTGGAAAATAAAATCAAAATATATGTTATGCTCATCCAAACAAGATTATCTTTAGATCAATCTTTCACCTCTTCGAAAGAAGAATCCAACAAAAATATAATCATCATCATATGAGAAGTGCAACATGGAGTTTGGACCTAGTTTCCCAAAATTAACACTCCCTCTCAACTAGAAAGAACTCCATATGTCCACTTGTGCCATCTAGTGATCGATACCATCGTGTACTATCATCATGTGTTCCTGTGTCATCCTGTTATAACATGATTTTCCGGCTCAAGGTAAAACAAACGAGAGTGAGTCACAAAGACATCACACTTTGCTGACCCAAAGTCAGCCTAGAGGGTAAAACCTCAATAGAATCAAAATATTCACATACTAACCTGAATTTAGTTTACTGACCCAAAGTCAGTTTAGAGGATAAAGCCTCCATAGAATCAAAAGAGTCACATACTAACCTGAAGTTAGTTTACTGACCCAAATTCAGTTTAGAGGTAGGAACCTCATATGACTTGATCCCAGATCAAGGTGTTGGACATGTTCCATCCTAGACATAGAGAGTATGACAATATCTGATGCGTCCATCAGTCTTGCTATTGGTCTCTATCCACATTTCCCACCTCATTGGCCAAATGAGGGGTACTTCCCATGAGTCCGAAACTACATGGGTAGGATGCATGCGGGGCATAGATAAAAGAGAAGGTGAACCAAATCAAACATCATAACGGTGGGGCAGAAGCATAACAAGTTTCAGCAAGCCTAGCCCTGTGTGTGCTTATAGCTCCAAGAAGCTATCCCTAAGCCCCTCGCAACTCCCAAAACCCATAGCCCAATTCAAACAGGACCCTCACAATAGGGTATTTCCACGATTCCAAGATTCTCACTGATGGTTAGGAACTTGACCTTCCCCAAGGGCTTCGTGAGAATATCTGCGACCTTCTCATCGGTTCCTATGTGATCGAGCCTTACAACACCTCACTGTACCATGTCGAAGAAAAAGTGGTACTTAATATCAATATGCTTGGATCGATCGTGGAACACGTGATTCTCAGAAAGATGAATCCCACTCTAGATATCATAAAGGATAAAGATGGTATCTAGCACATATTTGAAAAACTCACTGAAGAGATTTCTCAACCAAACAACTTCACAACTGGCCATACTCGCTGTAATGTATTTGGCCTCAGCGATGCTCAAAGCCACTGACTTCTGCTTCTTGATCATCCAATATATCGAAGCAAAACCCAAGGTGAAGCAATATCCAGATGTGCTCTTGCGATCCACTGCACTGCCAGCCCAATCGACATCAATATATCCATGGAGTCTCAAACTCCTGGAAGTGTATCTCAGCCCATGGTTGATTGTGCCTCGAAGATATCTCAATATATTCTTGGCACCAATCCAGTGAATTTGATGAGGTTCAACCATATGTTGACTCAAAGTTTTCACTAAAAAACATACATCCAGACAGGAGTTCACTAAGAACATTAAGGGCCCTATGAGTTTTCGATACTCGGTGTAGGTTTTAACCCTGTACAAAAATTATCTGCAAACGAATATGAAAAAATAGAAAATGAACAATAGCAAGAGCATAAAACATAAAACAGATAAACACAGAGATTTTCCCCTGGATCCCAAATCGGGACGACCAGCTTAATTTTTCATTATATTCCTTTTAGTGTTACAACAAATATATATACATGCCGAAGCATACATAAACCCCAATCCATTAACCCTAGATTAGAACATAACCGTAGTTGCCTTGACCGGATCTACAAAATACTAGGGGCTGAAAACCATCATGCCCCAAAACCATGTACAAACCCATGCACGAAACCATGGGCGGGTCCACCCACCAGAAAATAAGGTCCAAATTTTTTTTCCTGGGGCGCTGCCCCGCACCCCGAACAGGGGGGGCGCCGCCCCCCTGTGAGCCCCCTACTATGCCCGACGTAACATACATGGGGTGCTATCACCCCCCTGTGACCCCCCCACGCGTGACTAGTCGTGAAATGAATATAACACGTACCCAACATTCTCCCACTTGTTGTTTTCTTTCCGTAGGGGGCCACATAAGAGCTTAGTCATTAGCCCAGCTCTGCAACACCCATTGTTTCTCTACACCAAGAGAATTTCTGAGTGCTCACATACTTTGTCAATGCATCTGTAGCATTCTTCAAGGTGTCCACCTTTACCAGAAACACCCTTTTAGCCTCAACCATATCTCTCACAAAGTGATATTGAACATCAATGTGCTTTGTCTTTGACTGATAAGCAGGGTTCTTAACCAAGAAAATTGCGCTTTGGCTATCAAAATCTATCCTTATAGCTTGCTGCACCAACCCCATACTTGAACACAATCTCTACAACCAAACTGATTCTTTGCTTGCATGAGTGGTTGGTATGTATTCTACCTCTGTAGTTGAAAGAGCCACTACAGACTATCTTTTACTCATCCAACTGATTGCACCTCCAAATAGGCTAAACACATACCCACTTGTAGATCTTCTTTGGTCCAGAGCTCTAGCACAATCTGCATCAAAAAAACCACAAATGTCCAACACTCTTTCCAATCCTAGTCTTCCCTAGTAGCAGAAGCCATAATCACTGGTGCCACACAAATATATGAAAACCCACTTCACTGTTGTCCAATGCTCCGTCCATAGGTTTGACATAAACCTGCTCAATAATCCCACTGCATGTGCAATGTTTGGTCTAGTACAGACCATTGCATACATTAGGCTACCCACTGCACTTGCATATGGAACACAGGACATATCCTCCTCTTCTTCTTGTGTCTTGGGACACTGTTCAACAGACAAATTTACACCTATAGGAATAAGAACATTCACCGGTTTACTATCCTGCATATTGAACCTATGCAATATAGTCTTGACATACTTCCTCTGGTTTAACCAGAGCTTCCTCTTTGCTCGATCTCTCTTAATTTCCATGCCCAAAATATAGTTTGCAGCACCAAGATCCTTCATGTCGAATTTGGAGAATAGTTGGGTCTTCAAATCTTGAATAATTTCTTTTTCATTTATAATCAACAACATATCATCCACATACAAGACCTAATAAATAACACGGTCACCAATTAATTTAAAATAAAAATAGTGATCCTCCTTGCTTCTAGTGAAGCCAAGTCCCCGTATATAGGTATAAAATTTTTGATACCACATCCTTGGTGACTATTTTAACCCATACAGAGACTTCTTTAACCTGCATACCAGTTCTTTCTTCCCCTTCACCATAAAGCCTTCAGGTTGTTTCATGTAGATCTCCTCTTCCAGATCTCCGTGAAGAAATGTTGCCTTCACATCCATCTGTTCTACCTCAAAATCAAATGCATCAACAACATATAAAAGTAATCTAATAGAAGTAACTTTGGAAACAGGAGAAAAAATATCACCAAAATAAATTCTCAGCACCTGGGAATAGCCTTTTGCTACCAAACTAGCTTTGTATTTCTCCACCTTGCCTTCTACATTCATCTTCTTCTTAACCACCCATTTTCTCCCGATGGGCTTCCTTCCAGCCGACAACTCCACCAGATCCCATGCCTCATTTTTATGCAAGGATGCCATTTCATCAACTATGGTCTCCTTCCAGATTTTTCCATCCTCTGATTCTACAGCCTCCCTGAGAGTTCTGGGATCATCATCAGTTATAGTTAAAGCAGAATTTGAACATAAAGAAGATGGACTATACCTTTATGGTTGTCTTCTTTCCCGAACTGATCTTCTCACAGTTGGAGTTTGTGGCTCTTCCTCTTCTGATTCTTATTCTATTGTAGAGTCTGATTCATCCTCCTTTAGATCAAACTCTATCTTCTCAGGTTCCTTTTGTAGGACTTCATGTTTAACAAAATATTTCACCTCTCTAAACACCACATCTCGGCTGTACACAACCTTCCTTGTTTCTGGGTTCCAAAGCTTGTAACCCTTTAAAACATCCTTATACCCAATAAATATTCACCTTTCAGATTTATTATCCAACTTGCTCCTTTTCTCCTTTGGAACATGTACATATGCATCACATCCAAATACCCTCAGATGTGAAAGAGAGGGTTTCTTACCAGTCCATACTTCATGTGGAGTCTTATCCTCCAATGCTACTGAAGGTGATCTATTAACCAAGTAACATGCAGTCTCTACTGCCTCTGCCCAAAATTCTTGTCCTAACTCGGTACCATTGAGCATGCTTCTTGCCTTTCCCATCAATGTTCTGTTTATTATTTCTGCAACTCCATTTTTCTGAGGTGTGTATGGAGTAGTCTTCTGCCGTGCTATACCACACTTCTTAAAGAACACTTCAAGTTCCTTCTTGCAGAACTCCCCACCATTAATTGTTCTCAAAACCTTTATCCTCTTCTCTGTCTGGTTTTCCACCAGAGCCTTAAATTCTTTAAATCTGTCAAAGACTTCAGATTTCTTCCTCAAGAAATATATCCATGTATTCCTTGAGAATTCATCTATGAATGAAACATGGTACACATAATTACCCAGTGATGGAACTGACACAGGTCCAAACACATCACGGTGCACAAACTCTAATATCTTGTTTGCCCTCTTAGAACCAGAAGGAAAACTCACTCGATTCTGCTTCCCATATACACAATGCTCACAAAAATTGAAATCCAGAGAGCTATTAGACACACCTTCTACCATACCATTTCCATGCAGTATCCGAAGGCCCTTCTCTCCAATATGTCCAAGCCTTTGATGCCATAACATGGTCTTTTCTCCAGAGACCGCTAGGCTTTCCGCCCACTTTCAGGAACCACAGAACTGTTGCACCCATCAATAATAGTGCTGCCTTGAAGCTTGTATAGAGTTCCAATCCGAAATCCCCACATTAATACCAGTGCTCCCCGAACCATCTTACAGGTATCTTTCTTGAACACTGTTTTTACACCTGCATCATCCATCTTGCTTATAGAAATCAGATTTCTGGCCAATGCAAGAATGTGCAGAACACTAGGAAATGTTCTAATCCTTCCACCTTGCAGCTTCAGCTTGAATTTTCCAAGTCCAACAATTCTAGCCTTCCTATCATCACCTAAGAAGACATCACTGCCATCATATTTCTCATACTCGCAGAACTACTCCCTATGGGGAGTGAAGTGAAAGGATGCACCCGAGTCAATCAACCGTTACTCATGTTTTACATGTGTATTTGAAGAAGAAGCCAAATACACATCCCCACCTTCATCCAGGTGGTTTTTTCCTCTGCAGAAGGAACATCATTAGATCCCTTTCCTTTCTCAGGAGCTTTAGATCTGCAATCCTTTTTGTAGTGCCCTTCCTTTCCGCATTTCCAACACACCTTTACAAAATTTCCAGGAGATTTAGATCTCCCACTCGAAACCTTATTCTTGTTTCTATTCTGGGACCTTCCTCGTATAGATAAGGCATCTCTATTATGACCCTCCATATTTCTCTGTCTCATTTCCTTCGACAGCAAGGCTGAGACAATCTCATCAAATTTCAAGGTAGTTGTATTGCTACCTATTGCAATAACCAAAATGTCCCATGAGTATGGTAGAGAACACAACAAACTGATGCACTTATCTTCATATAAGATTTTAATATCAACAGATGATAGTTGGCTTACCATAGTATTGAAGGCATTTATATGCTCTGTCGCCAAGTCTCCATCCTTCATCCTCAGGTTATACAGATTTTTCCGCAGGAACAATTTATTTAGCAGAGAATTAGATTAGTACAAAGTCCCTAGCTTGTCCCACAAGGTTTTTGCCATAGCTTCCCCAGATACATTCAACAATACTGAATCTGAGACACACAACCGTATTATGCTCTTTGCCTTCCGATTAAGCTTCTTCCAGTCTTCATCTGACATTGCCGTTGGTTTAGTACCTAGATCTACTACGATCGACTGATATTTATCCACCAGCATATCCTCCATCTTGAGCTTCCACAAGTCAAAACTCTAACCATTAAATTTCTCGATCTCTATCTTCCCGCCGCTCACCATCTTCTGTCATTGCAAGAATCGATACTAAAGATCTCCCACTGAACAGGGTCTACCACATGCCTGAGCAAAAAACCCTCAGTAGTAAAGGCGTCCCCTTGAAGCTGAAACAAATCTGATACCAAATGTAGGTTTTAACCCTGTACAGAAATTATCTGCAAACGAATCTTAAAAAACAGAAAATAAAAAATAGTGAGAGCATAAAACATAAAACAGAAAAACACAGATATTTTCCCCTGGATCCCAAATCGGGACGGCGAGCTTGATGTTTCATTATATTCCTTTTAGTGTTACAACACATATATATACATGATGAAGCATACATAAACCCCAATCCATTAATCCTGGATTAGAACATAACCGTAGTTCCCTTGACCGGATCTACAAAATACCATGGGCCGAAAACCATCATGCCCCAAAACCATGTGCAAACCCATGCAAAAAACCATGGGTGGGTCTACCCATCAGAAAATAAGGTCTAATTTTTTTTATTTTTATTTTTTTCTCGGGGTGCTGCCCTGCACCCCGAACAGGGGGGGGGGGGGGGGGATGCCGCCTTGCCTGTGAACCCCCCGCGCGTGACTAGTCGTGGAAAGAATATAACACACACCCAACACTCAGTTGGATTTCCCATCTCGGGCCCAACAACGCTTCCTCTCAAATTCTTAAATTTGAGTTCCATCGGTGTTGACACAGACTTACAGTCCACCATACAAAATCTCTCCAGTAGCTTCAGGACATTTTTTTCTTGAGAAAGGAAAATCTCGCCTGGCCTTTGCCAGAACTCCAAGCCTAGGAAATTGTGCATCAGTCCTAGGTCTTTTATCTCAAACTATGAAGCTAGCTCCCTCTTACATTGATGAATGATTGGGTCAACAATTGTTAGGAAAATATCGTCCACATAGAGAACTAGAATGAGAGGCCTTTCTCTATCAACCTTAAAATAAAGGTTCAATCAACATTACTTTCAGTGAAGCCCAACTTCATCAAGTAGCTATATATCCTCTCATACCAAGCCCTGGGGACTTACTTCAACCCATAGAGGGATTTCTTCAACCTACATACATAGATGTCTCTATCTTGGACTTATAAACCCAAAGGTTGCTCCATATAAACCTCTTCCTTTATTGAACCATGCAGAAAGGAAATATTCACATCCATCTGATGGAGACTCCATCCTTGCGTTGCAGCAAGGGAAATGATATATTAGATGGTGGTATAGCGGGCGACAGGTGAAAATATATCATCATAATTTATGCCTTCTATTTTAGAGAAGCCTCACGCAACAAATCTTGCCTTGTACTTTTCAACACTTCCATCGGCTCCATGATTGATCTTGAAGAGCCATTTTGAGGTGACAACATATTTGTCCTCTAGTCTCGGGAATACTTTCTAGGCATCATTATTCATAATGGACCCATATTCTTCGTGGATATAATCCTTCCAAACTTGATTCTTTATTGCTTCTTCAAATGATCCAGGCTCAGATTGTACTCATGGCTGCTAGGTACCCTTTTTACCTATTCATCTTCTTGCTTTCACGGAATGTTACTCTTGGGGAAACATGATTCTTGGAAACTTGGAGAGTGTCCTTGAGCCATGAGGGTATCCTATTATTAGAAGGAGGTGGATCAATAGGATCCATCAGTCCTTCAACATCGGGCATAGGGTCATCCTTCATTTCTTCCTGCCTTCCATCTTCTTCTTCTTCTTTGTATTTCTTTGAGCTAGGAATATTTCTTACTTTATTGAGGGAAACATCTTCATCAAAGGTTACATCGTGGCATATCTCCACTTCTATTTGACCATGCATATAGATTTTATATGCCTTCAAAGTTTCACTGTATCCCACAAAAATTCCCGTATTTCCAGAAGCATCCAACTTGCTTATCTTTTCTTTCGGCACATGAAAGTAAACAAGACTTCCAGAAACTCCAAAGTGGGAGACATCAGGCTTCTTACCAGAGAATACTTCTTCGGGAGTTTTGGAGTCCAAAGCGGAATGGGGGCATCTATTTTGAACATACACAGTAGTGTTCGTAGCTTCTCCCCATAGAAACTTCAGAAGACCTTGGTCATATAGCATGGCATGGGCTTTCTTTCTGCAACACCATATTTCTCAGGAGTATACACAGTTGTGGTCTCCCTCTTAATGCCAAATTCCCTGCAAAATTCATTGAATTCATTTGACTCATACTCAATCCCATTTTCTTTCCTCAAAATTTTGATTTTCTTCTCAGTTTGATTTTCCACTAAGGCCTTGAAGGTACAAAACCATTTGAATGCTTCATCCATATTCTTCAAGAAATATATCCAAGTCTTGCGGGAGAATTCGTCTATAAAATTCATGTAATAGGAATATCCTCCCAAGGATGTTATGGGCAACATACCAGATAAATCAGAATGTATTAATTGCAAGATATCATATGTCTTTGTGACAGTTGAGTGTAATGGTCCCCTTGTATGCTTCCCTTTGGCACAACCTTGACATATACCTTCATGATAATATTTAAACTTTGGAATACCTATGACCACCTTCCTTGCTTTGGGATGGGCTTTTTAATGAAGGTGTGCAAACCTTCAGTGCCATAACTCGGTTTGAAGAGTTGTATCACATGACATAATCCCCAAAAGACTTCCTCCAACCTGGTAGTGTGTATCAACTCTAAAACCAATTGTAAGAGCTTATTTTAAGTTCTTATTCAAGATGTGTACCTTTCCATCAATAAATGCCACCTTGAATACTTTGTCTTCCATTTCCGAAAACAAAGACAAGGTTCTTCTTCAAATCAGGTACGTACAACACATCTTGCAAGCGGAGGAATTGACCTTGAGATAGATGAAAGGTCATAGTCCCTGTCCCTTTCACGGGATATGTGGCATTATCTCCAAGAATAATTTCTAAATTAGTATCCTTATCAATCAAATCAGAGAGGGCTTATTTATAACCAGTGTGGTGCCTTGAAGCACTACTATCAATCAACCAGACATCTAGGATGTCGGGAGGAGATGCAACAGAGAGGGAAGATGCAAGAATATATTCAAATTCCTTATTATCAGCAACATTAGACTCATCGTACCTAGAATTTCTTGACCTCTTGAAAGGTTTCCCATTTCCACTATGATCAAAGGGAGCCTTCCTTTTTACTTTGAACCTGTTATTCCTTTGATTTCCATTCCCCTTGAAGTTGTTGTTGTCATCATCTATGGGAGAGTCCCTTCTATTGGGGCACTCTCTTGCATAGTGACGAGACTTGTTATAAGTGTAACATCTTCCCTTCCTTCATTTAGGCCCCGCTCTACCATGGTTTTGATTTTTCGGGCCACCATGTTTATTCTTCTTTACATGAGCGACGAAGGCAGTAGGGCCACCTCTATTTCCATTAGAGGGATGATCTCTCTCCATAATTCTTGTCTCCTCTTGAGTGCATCTAGTCAGCAATTCATCAAAATTAGGAATCATATTATTATTAAGAATCATAGTATTAAATACATACTAGTCTCGGGGAAGTCCTCCAAGAGAAATGAGGATGAGCTCTCAATCAACTACTTCTTCTGCTATGAAAAGGAGATCATTCCTGATTTCTATGAGCATCATAAAATATGATGGAGGCTCAGGAATCTTCCCCTGCACATATTCCATGACATCTTGATCTTATAATGCCAAATCCAAGGACATATTCCATGCATGATAATCAGACTTGTCAGTCAACTCAGATTTGAAAACCTTGTTGGTTGAGGAGGCCATTGGTCCTTGACAAGAATTCTTCTTCAGTGATTTATTTTCACATTATCTTGGGCTTTGTCTTCACCTCAGCTCTGAAACCATGTTAATTTTAGATAACCATGGTATGTTCTATGCTTAATGCAGTTTTACTTCAATCTTTCTTATAGGCCCAATTCAATTTAGCAATCACACAAACATGAAAGTAAATTATTCTTGTCCAACAAAAGGATAGATAAATGTTTGTTACAACAGTCAACAGGATGCCCCAACTAGAAAATCCTTGAGTTGGTCAAACCAAATTCTCCAACAGCCAAATCATCCTTGCACAAGTGTCACACACACACCTCAAAGACAACTACAAAAGTCAACGCAAGTCAACAAAAGAATCCCTCATCCATATTTTCAGCATCCAGATTTCCTGCATCCATTTCCGACATCATACATATTTCCGACATCCAGATTTCCGGCATCCATATTTCTGGCATCCATATCTAGCATCATCCATATTTCCGGCATTCATATTTATGGCATCCATATCCGACATCATCCATATTTCCGGCATTCATATTTATGGCATCCATATCCGACATCATCCATATTTTCGGCATCCATATTCACACGTGGGAGAGAGAGAGAAGCCTCTTATACGCTGTATGAACCAATCAGATAATGAGGAATGTGTGTGATTGCATGATGATGAAATGGAAATTATCTCTCTCCAATTTATATCCATCAATGAGGGTATGTGACACATTTTTAAGGCTTGTGAGCCTACATTACAAATATGGTCGACCTTGCACATTTGTGGAAAATAAAATCAAAATATATGTTCTGCTCATCCAAACAAGATGATCTTTAGATCAATATTGCACCTCTCCAAAAGAGGAATCCAAAAAAAATATAATCATCATCATATGAGCAGTGCAACATGGATTTTGGACCTAGTTTCCCAAAATTAACAAATTCACTTATCTCTACAGTTTTCAGTTTTGAGTTTTGTTGGTTTGCCGATCTATCAAAAAAGAGTCTTTCACTTCTGGAATTGGTTATGTCAATCTCATTTCTTTCAGTGAATCTCATAATATGTTCATTTATGCATGTTGTAAAGACTTATTTCATCGATTGAAAGATAGTTTCTCTCATTGAAAGATAGCCCCGATTTGAGTTTACATGTTTTTATGCTTGCTTTAAAACATAAAAATAAAAAAATAAAAATCATTTTTAATTGATTAGCATTATTTTTTCTTGCTGAAATTAGTGCATTAGATAATTTGTTATATTTTCTCTTATTTATCAATTTTTGCATTGTTGGAAGTGAATGGAACATTTCTCCTTACTTTAGTTAGGATTTATCGAAGTGAAAAGATTACATTATCATATTAGATTGCATTCAATTTTGGGTCAGGTCATAACACCACTGGTTTCATATCCATTTACACTTTGAGTAAAAAACAACCAAACTAACACAACGCTAAATAAAATTCATATAGAAATTTTTACATTTTCTAGGGCTCTTTCCACCAATCTAGTTCAGGATTAGCGCTTTGGAATATGGAGTAGTTAACTTTCCAAAGAAACTAAACAAACAACAGTTTATTGCGGTAAGGAAAAATTCCAATTGTTGCAATTTTGCTATGGGAATCTCTTCTTAAAAGAGTCAAGAACGATGTCATATCAGACCCAATGGAGTAATCATACCTACTTCATTGGTAAATATAGAAGATGTGCATGCATTACAAATGGTAAACCTAGGATTAAACATTTTCGAGGATCTTGGATCACTTGTCAAAAAACCATGGATTTACCATGTTGAGGAGTTTTCAAGTGGATTGAGCTTAGTTACTCTGCCATTGCATGTATATCCGGCCACAAAATGTTCCCCCAGGTTTTATTGTCTCAGTTGGTAACCTTAGTGGCTATAATATTAGGATTTTTCCCAAGGCGACGGTGGAGGGAAGGTCCCACTGTACCTGGAACAGACATTGACTAGACTCATTTGGAATTTTTGGAGGGTAATATTCACTCGAGATGGCATAATAGAGTTACTTGCACCAGATTGTTTCATTAAGCAGGTTGTCAGGGTAACTATTCCAACCGCTAGTTTTTCACATTGATCTCTGCGACATTGGATTTCATCACCAACCAGTGATTTTGCTGTGAAAGAAAATTGTTTGTGTGTGGTTTGACTCCTAGATTTGATAACACATGTTCATTTGTTTGTTTTTTATTTTTAGTTTTAGAGACCTTAGGTGTGGATTGTGAATTTGAATTTTTAATATTTTTAAATTGTTAATAAAATTCACTGAAGTTGAATCTAATGGAAAAAGTTCCGAAATTCACCAACCAAGGAGCCCCTATTAACGAGAATCCTAGTCCTTTTCCTTGATTTGTTAATGTTGGTCCCCCTTATATGGATACATTGTAATTACATAGATTTACCATAGGTTTACTGGTATGGTTGTTTTCAACTTCATTGGCCTCAAATACTCAAATTGTTCCATTTCAACTGGATGCTTCACCTCATTAGAGTTCACCATCTCAACATCACCAACCTCATTTTGACCCTTTACCTTCTTCGCCCAACATGTCTTCCTCCCTTTCTTCCTCTTCTCTTGGTAAAAGCCTTAATGATAGTAACCAGGTTGCTAAGAAGAAGAAGAAAGGGAAGAAGAAGAAGAAGCAATATAAGAAAGAAGTCAACCAAACAACCATGGCTGTAAGTATTGGTAATGTTGAGGAAAATTCCAACATCCATCACAAGCCCAAATATCCTCGCAAGCTTTCTAAGGGTGATGACTTCATTATAAATTGTCCTGGCATTCCTAAGGTCTTGGAAGTATGGTCAGAAAAATCCTATCAACTTATTGTTGATCAATCAACCTGTGATTGTCAGGTTCCTGGGAAAAAGGGTAAAGTTAGGTTTCCTTGTAGGTTATGCAAAGGGAGTCATCATAGTCGCATGTTCCCTCATATGAATGAAGCCTCAACATTTTTGGAAATCCTTACTATTCCACAACAATAACTTCCAACTGGTTACCGTAAAATTTTTCCCAACCTACCATCAATTGACAAAGTGATTGATCTAATTCCAAGTACAGTCAATCCCAATTTTCCATTGGAGAGTGGAACTCAAATCACTCAGGTTGATGATCCATTAGTTGATCAAGTGGTAGACTTGATTTCACATTCGCTCGATCACACTCTCCTTGCAAAGAGTGAAATTCATACCACTCAAGTTCTTCTTGTTACATCATATTATTCTACGCCAGGGAGCATTTCACATGTTTCTACAGAACCCCCTCCAAGTACTGAGGTATTTTCCTTTGATTGGAATAAACTGACATAACCTTGTCTTCCTTCTTCCATCCCTTTCCAAATAATTGTGAAGGTTTATAGTAAGAATGTGTATTGCACGAATGTAGATGAAGGTGCTTCTATTAGTATTTTATCCTCAACTTCTTGGCAAGCTTTGGGTTCCCCTCAGCTTGTGCCTGTTACATAGAATCTGTCAACTTTTAATAGAACCATTAGTGAAACTTTAGGGATCCTTCCTAATTTTTCTATTACCTTGGAAGGTAAAATTGTCTGTATTGATCTTATGGTAGTCTGAGGCCCCTTGGATTTCAATTTGATCCTTGGGCGAGACTATGTCTATAAAATGAAAGTTGTCGTATTGACACTCTTTTGTGTGATGTCTTCCCCTCACAATGGAAACATTGTGACTATTGACCAAATTTCGTTTGTTAGTCTTAATTTGACTACCAACCTGTTAGGAATCTGTAATTTTAGCAAATTTGTGAGTAAAGCTATGAGGAAACAACTGTGGTTTTTCCCCAGCCAACTTTGGGATTCTAGGATCTAGCCCTCCTGAATCCGGAGAGGGATCTCTCCAATATGTACAAAGATGGATTTGTCTTTGAAGTTTGGGGTTATGATATTAGGCTAGTTATGAAGGCCGAGGGTTTTGTTTGTTTTTGTATGGTTGAGCATGAAAATTACTCGAGGGGAAAGTTCTAAATGCAAAAACAGTTTCAAAAGTGAGAAGTTGCAAGTAAATAGAACAGCTTTGGCTAAAAGATAGATATAACGCTGGTTTTTAGTCCATTGGGCTATGGAGTCATATCTGGGCTTTAATTGAGCAACAACATCAAGAGTGATCCAAGGGGCAAGTCATCTATACCACAAGATTATTGAGATTAAAATGATGGAATGGAAACAATAAAGTGTTGGAGGGGTGGAAGCTGATAATAATTTCTCAGAGGATTTATAGTCAGTCCAAACAAGAAAAGCCTCTTAGTGGCACAACAAAACCAAATGATAGGAACTAACCATGGCCTCTTGGGAAGCCAGTTAAATAGTGACAAAACAATTGACAAACAATCAGATAATCCACATAATTACCATAAAAGAAGGCAAGTATATAGAAGGCAGGTAACAAACTTAAGATCAAATAAAGTACTTTTAAACCTAGTCTGCTGATTAAACACAGGAAACTTTGTAGTACCTTTGGAGATGAAAACAAAGATGACATCACTTTCTAGTCCAAGCAACTAAGCAAATAAAGGAAAATAAATTTCAAGAACAATAACTAGGCAAACGAGTGGGACAAGGGGACTCAAGCATTCCTTTGCTTAAACATGATAGATCATTCTTAAATACAATTTGGGAGGCTTTTTTTTATTGAGATAAAGCTTATCAGTCAGAGAAGGTTACTGATATACAGTAGGTCCTAACTCTATAAATGTTGTTCTTTATCAGAGAAAAGTGGACAATATGACATTCATAGAAGGAAAAACAATAACAAAGAAAGGGGCACTTCACCAGCAACATAGACCAGGATCCCAAGAAACGACTTGTTATTGATGTCAAACCAGTTACAGTCTTCAAGTCCAATGTTTCAGTTCAACAATCATCTTCACTATTCAGCCTAACTAATCTATCACAAGTAGAGCTCCAAAGGCCAGTGAACACTATTTACAATCAAAAGTTTTTTGCTCAAATATATTTCCAAGTTCTGCAACCAACAGTTTCTCATCTTCTACAACAGTATTTATAGAAGAATGAGGAGGTGAGATCTGATAAAAGATATTTTAGGACAATTACTGCAGATTCAAGACTTCTCGGCCTTTTGAGGGACTCTATGGAGAAGTTTACAGGTGGACTACTGTATTAACTGTTTTACAATAAATATCAAAGCTTGGTGGGAGATTTTATTGACTTTGAGGCTCTGTGTTACATAAGAGTAACTCTGCAGATATTTCTGCATTAAATTTCCTTGCAGAAGTAACTCTTTGGCTGTGTTGGAGGCAAAATATCTTAGTTCGAACAATAACTTCGGCCTATGTGTTGAAAGCTTTGAGGCACAGGTGGCGTTTAGGGTAGATGAGGAATCAATTTGCCTCAAATACAGTGGTGGAGGTCTTTTCTGCCTTTTAAACACTTATAATTCTCTTTAATGGTGTTTTAATCCAGGGAATTAGGCCCTTGATAATCATTCTTAGCCGTAATTCCCCAGATTTGTCTTTAATCTTCATTTGCTGTGCTTTGTCTTCAAACTTATACTCTTTAACTATTCTTTTGAATAAAACAGTGTCTTGTCGATGTGCAGGGCCACACAGGGCTTTTATGGTATCGGCGCCCATGGAGCATTCGATAAAACGTGAAAATAGAGCCCGGTGGGTGGTTCCCTTTTGATAACTAAAAGGCACGGAAAACGTCTTTCCCGGCCCTCAGAATTCTTATGGAAAAAACCATTTAAACCTGCAAAATAAACAAAACATTAGGAAATCCTGCGTTTTAGGTTGACTGCTTCAAAGGATGTGTGGAGGAAGCATGGCCATTGGATGGCATCATCCAACGGTCGGGATTAGATGGAAGAGATCATAGAATGGGCGGAAGAAGATTGAATCTGAGCCGTCGATCGCGCAGAGATTGACGATCGGGGGCAGAGGTTGAAAGTAAAATAGAGGAAACACGTCGATGGAATGTGGACCGTCGATCTGCAGATCAGATCGATGGCGGAGGTTGTTGTTTCCGCTGTACGATAGCCCGGTTATCGCGCGTGTATCTTGGTTAACCATCGGACATCTTCAGCGAGCGATCTCTGTCGGATGAGCGGGTTCGGATCCGACAGCTGTGGTCAATATCGTTGGGCATCCTAGTCTGAACTTTAATGCGCGATGGATGGCGGTTTTGCAAATAGTACCCAAGACACGTGGCAGAAAGTGTATGGAATCGCTGGCGATCGCGGAAAAACCGCCTTTGCCCAAAGGCGGTGCGATAGATACTACGTAGTTTTGCAATCGGTTAATGGATGGTGGGGACCACCGGGCTTGATGGATTCCGCACCATTTGATCTGTGGATTAGATCGACGGTGTAGATTTATTGAGAAATCGCTCCGACGGAGAATTTTATAAAATAAAAATAAAACCCAAAGTTTACAAATAACAAAGGTTTTTTATGGTTTTGGACGGGATATATATGTGATATAGGATAAGCGCCTGACTGCGGGGCCTTTGGACTTATGGAATACAATGGGCCCATGGCTTTATATAACAAGGGCCAATCGCAATCGCAGTTGCGGGCCTGGGATTTTCAATCAACCCATTGGAATATTGCGATGCGATCGCGCAATCGCATCAGAACTTTTATAATGGCATAAAGACTTGCACTCTTGTGTTTGCGATGCGATAAGCGCCAGAAAAAGGTTAGCGCTTAGTTCCAGGGTGTGAGTGTATGGAAGAAAAGGGTTAAAGACTTAGCCCAAGGGGGCTTAAGCTTTTATTAATAAAAACTTGTATTTTTTCAAGGTTTTGAAAGGGATCTGAGGCTTTTGATAAGGTTAAGAGATAGTCTTAAAACTTTATCAAGGGTTTTTATGAAGTGGAAAGGGGAGAAACTTAAAAATGAGGGGTCTTCATGGGAAATGGAGGAATAGAAAAAGAGGTTAGTTTTTGAAGAGGAGGAAGGGGAAAATGGGCTTGCAACAGTATTTGGCTTTGGAAATGAGTAGGATTTCGGAGTCTTTTTAGATGTAAACAACAGTGTAGGATCTGGACAGAAGCATGAGGCCTTCAAGAGTCTTCAAGAGCCAACAATTTTTAGTAATGAAAATTGTTCCTTGAAGGCTCAAAAAAGATTTAGCCACCTTTTGGTATAATCAGATTTTATAGGTGGCTAACACAACCATCTGACACCCCTGAATTCTCCTTATATGGAAGTGGTATCTACCCCGACACAGGTTAATTATGTGGAAATTAGTCCCATGTTTCTAGTTACTGATGCAAGTGAGCCTTTCACTTTTACTCGACTTCCTTTGACTTAGATCCAGTAATTGACATTGTGAACCCTATGCGGGTATTTTAACATGATGTTGTTATCCCTATTGAGTTCCTTGACATGGGTTCCTTCCAGAGAACTGTTCTTTCTTATGATGAAGACCTCTTGGAGGCCATGATTGAGGTGTGTCGTTTGATATGTGTTCCTTCCAGTTGGAAGCCATGATCAAGACTTGATGAGGATAGTTCCTTTTACTGTGTCAACCTCATTAAAAAATGAAACATGTATATATGAGGATTGTTATTTTACTATGTCAACCTCATTAAAAAATGAAACAGGGCATGAGGATGGTTCTTTTCCCGTGTCAACCTCATTAAAAAATGAAACAGGTTCCCATGAGGATAGTTCCTTTTACTGTGTCAACCTCATTAAAAAATGAAACATGTCTTTATGAGGATAGTTCCTTTTACTGTTTCAACCTCGTTAAAAAATGAAACATGTATTTATGATGATGCTTCTTTTACTGTGTTAACCTCATCAAGAAATGAAAAAGGCTCCCATGAGGATAGTTCCTTTTACTGTGTCAACCGTGTTAAAAAATGAATCAGGTCCTTATGAGAAATGTTCTTTTACTATGTCAACCTCGTTAAAAATGAATCAGATTTCCATGAGGATAGTTCTTTTACTGTGTCAACCTCATTAAAAAATGAAACAGGTTCCGATGAGGATGGTTCTTTCATTGTGTCAACCTTGATAAAAATGAAACAGGTCACCATGAGCATAGTTCTTTTCTCATGTCAATATCGTTAAAAAATGAAACAAATCCTCTCCTATTTGATTCGAGTCTTTGACTAGAGCTCGTAAATGTTAAGTTGAGTCTTTCATATGATCTCATAAATGAACCTTCATTCCATCCAACTATTAGTAACCAATAGTCTACTTAGGTGAATGACAAGAAGCTTGGGGGGCATGTGCCATTACAGGTTATGCTTGAGGGGCATTGAAACTTATCTCAAGAATAGTTTTCTCTATTTAAAGCTTGTGTAAAAATGAAACCACTTTCAAGCATAGTTTTCCTTTGTTTCAAGCTTGAATGAAAATGAAACTTTTCTCGAGTCCATTTCGGTTATTATTTTTAAGACTCATTAAACTCATGAAAATCCATAGATTCTTTTGCTATATTTCATGTTCATAAAACACATGAAATTGCAGAGTTATTTCTGTATTTTCCTACTTGTTAAGTACATTGAAATTCAGTGATGTTGACCACTAGAGTGGCAACTTATGATAATGATAAGAATCCATGCCCATGGATGAACCAGAAGACATTTGTACCATTAGATATCATCAATTCAATAGAGTTTTTGAACTCTACTTCTATTTTCTCATCATCTTTCTTTGATGAGTCAGTATTGAGTCTATAACAAGCCTAGGATGTTCAGACTCGATCAACAAGTGAGTACACCTTGGAGTGTTTTTTTTACTTGGTTAATTATTCCTTATTTTTAGCAGCGAATAATTTTCTAGGTTTTTCACTCATTGCATTACCCCAAAGCCGGGGTGACGGCTTGAAGGTTGGGCCCCTAATGCATTTAGAGTCTAATGTCAACGTTTATTACCATACTAGATCACACAAAAAAACTTTGTGGAATTTGGTTAGGTCTAGGTAGTGATTTTTTAGTTTTTTAGATACAATAAAATTGCAAAAACTGCAATAAAATTTGTAATTGGATTGTAATAAGTGTTGTCCAGAGAATTTTTATGGAATATGAGTAGCCAAAATAACTCCTCTCACCCTCAAATTTCTACTATGACAAACTTTGAGGGGTTAATAATGAGTTTTGGACCCTCAAAACCCACATTTCCTAAGTTTAGTGGAAATTGTGGCATTTAATTAAGCTAGAATTAAATAAAATAGAGAGAAATAAATTATTCCATGTGACAAAATGACGTGGAAATGACTAGGAAATTATCCTAAGTCAAAGAGTTGAGTCAACAGACACGTGGAGGATGACTTGGCACACTACAGCATTAATTTACTTAAAATCGAATTTTCCAGAGACAAAGTGACAATTACACACAAGGAAAATCGAATTTACTAGAGGAAGTTGAGCATAAAATGAATATTCTATAGGATCGGTTGACTGAAGACCAAGTGGGTACTTCTTCTCATGAGCTATCTAGAGTGTGACAACACTCAATACTGCACTAAGAGGATTTATGCTATTTGGATTGCGCAGTCAGTCAGAGCCACCACGCAGTTCTCAGGGACCTACACAGAAGATCACTGGGGTCATCTACAGGTACAATTTCAGTTGGTTCGAGTTTGCGGTGACAGAATTAGTGTAGCACGAGAATTCATTTGGCTTATGGAAGAGTTCACTGGATCATATGAGAATTCAATTTCCTCATGTGTGCACAGAGAAATTCGATTTTGCTTTGGGTGTCTCAATCTTCTCCATGCGGAAGTTGGCTTACCTTTACTTGGTTTTGCTTCAAGTTCACTTCTCACATGCATTCGTCCTTGGGAATTGCTCCCGACTCTCTATATAAAAAAACCATGGGCTATTTTATTGTATCATGTTATGAGATATTGGGCTTAAGGAAACTCTGCCATTTTTGTATATCAATAAAATCAAGACTTTGGGGCTATTTAGTGGATGTTGTCTTGGCATTATGAGGTGATTTATTTCCATACTATTGCTATTGTATTTGAATTCGTTTACATCCTTGAACAATATTAGTATATATTTTCCATCTAGCTTGGATTGATGCATGTAAGCTATCTTTCATGCATCATTGATTTAGAGTAGTATTCTAGAAATAAGCTTGCCAAGTCATTTTCGGAGGAATATTTGGTTTATCTTATTCATTATGATGCTCTAATCCTTTTGGATATTGATATTTGTTTAATTTTGTAGGGAAGATCTATTCGTATTGTGTGCAGAAAAACCATCCGGGCATGGGAGAAGTCTCAAATAGATCAACTCATTCCTAGATTCAAAGCGATCCAAGAATCAACTACTTTCAACCCCAAGTTTTTCATCAAAGAAAGACAAAGAGGGAGTTTCTAGTTCTCTAGCAACTTGATCATCTATTTCCACTTTTAAAATCTAAAAATATTCTTTTGTAGATAGTCTTAAAGTCACATTTGCTACTTCAAGAGCATTTTTTTTAGACTAGGTAAGAATGGGGGTTGGCTCCCATTCCCTGGGCTAGTGCCTTTGTACATTAATTTGTACTTTTATATCCTTTTTATTTCAATATAAAGTTTTATCTTCTTTTGCAACCTGCAAGGTTGAGAGTGAAAAGCGAAGAGATTGAGGAAAAGACGACAAACGAAAATTGATTCTCCTTGCACGTGAAGAATTCCATTACCTGAAAATAAAATTTTAAGGAGGCCGTAAACACCTTTGGGACAACATCAACTTGATCTTTTCCATGGGCCTTGGAGCCTTGAAAAATTCATGTTTCGAAGGCTTTCCCCATAAGTTTTGTTGTCATTTTTGAGGAGGAGATTAAGAATTTTTCCAAGCTCTTTATTCTTAAAAGGCCCTCCTTTTGGGCAGCCTTCTTGAAGGCTGTTTTCTACATTTGTAATAAATAATAAAATAACCTTTTTTTTCTTGAGGGATCTTGGGATATTTTTCCCATGGTATCCCCCTTCCTTGGTTGAAGAGGAGTGAATTTTTTTGGGTGGATTGATTCATTTTATGATTTTTGTTTTATGCATGCTAATGAATTAACAACTAATTCACTCTACATCCATATAACTAAATTTTGGTTAAATTAAACTTACATGCATGAGCCCCAATGCTACAAACTTGAGCAATTTTTTTTTCTTATGTGTGAGCAATTCACATGGTTGGAAAATTCCATTAATTTAATGTTTATGCTTCATGCATTTTGAGGAACCATTGAAAAACCTTTTTATAAGAACTTGTTTCATTCCACTTGCCATTTAATGCTACAACACACATAAGTCTATTTTTTCTCTCAAAGTTTGGTTCATTTTTGCAAGTAAGCGCTATCTTATCTCTTGTGGAAAATTTGCATGTATCATTTTGAGATTAATCAACATTCATTTCACAGAAGCAACTCATTAAAAATTACCTCCAACATAAGTTGGTTGTATAGACCTCTAGGGACCCTCTACTCCCCTATTGACTCCTCACTGTGAGATCCACATAATTTTGGCGAGGGTGAGGTCTGGGGATTGAATAGTTGGTTTGAAATATTTTTTGTAGATAAATTTTAACTAAAATGAAGCAAGAGCACTCTTCATCACATTTCCTTTTGTATGGTTGATGATCTCATGCAAGTAGTGTGATGCTTACTTTCTATATTCACAAAGTTTAAGTTCATTTTCAAAATCTAATTTTTTAGTTGTTTCTAACTATGACAAGATATGTTTAAATGTTGTAATTTGGTTATCTTGTAATCAATTTTATCCTGCAAATTTCTTGTGCTAACATATTTTTTTTCGTTTTCAAGATTATTGTTTTCCCATCTCTTTGAGCATTATTCTTGAGGATGTTATTTAAGGCACTGGTTTAATGGTTTGATATTATTATTTCAAAGTTGCTCATAAATGCTCATAAATATTTAAAAGTAATCCGATTTCACTCTAATAATTCTCCTAAAAACTCAAAATGTTTAACTTCGTTTTTTTTATTAGGGACCACCCCCCATAGCTAACTTAGGAGATAGCTTAAATAGAGAGAGTCAGGAGTAGGTGACAACCCCTTCTCTGAGATCCTTGCCACCAACCACACCTTGTGGGGTTGAAGGCTTTTTCCACTAAATTGTAGGTAGGTGGAGGCAACAAGGAGCATTAACATTTTTGGCGCCGTTTCCGGGGACAAGTCTTCTTGTGCTTGGGATAATGAATAACTATTAGTTTTGGCATATTTGAATTTTAGATTTAGATTCTTTCTCAAGTGGAGACTCCACTCAATCCTAATTTTGCAAGAGTCTCTACTAGGAGAAGTTCAAGTGGTCTAGTTAGCCCCTCTCCTGATCCTGAAAGGGTTTTTAGAGAGAGGTTAAATAGACTTTCTCATAGTAGAGATCTTTCCATTCTTGGGCAAGAGGCTATTTCTGACATTTATTTTCTTTTTCAAGAACAAGTTGAGCCTAACATCATGAATTATATTTTTTCTCCTTGTAACTTTACTAACAGTAATGGCTATCCTCACAATATCCCTGAAAAGGCTATTGAAAGGTTGCCTTATTTTCAAGGTAACAATGCCATTAGCGCTGCATTACATGTGAATAACTTTAATGTTTTCATATTTGAGTGGTGTAACGTTGCTAACTATGAGGATGTAAAGATGATGCTTTTCTTTTTCTCTTTGGAAGAGGATGCTCTTGATTGGTTCAATGAGAAACTTGCCAACTCCTATGATTCTTTACAAGCGATTGTTAATGCTTTCATGGGAAAGTATGGATAGAGAAGAGAGAATAGTCATATGATCAGTGCCATTAGCACCATATATAAGAATGAGAATGAAACCATGGAGGAGTTTAAAAAAATATTTAATGAATTGGTTAAAAGCATGCCCGAAGTTGTTAAACCTCTGGATGAATATCTCTTATGCTCATATTTAGATGCTTTTGGTGTGGATACCGCTTATGAGTTGAGGAGGAAGGAACCTACAACTTTGGGTATATCTCAAATGGAAGCCTTGCAAATGGAGAGGGCTAGAAAAAAATCAGGAAAATATGAGATTCCTGGTTACACTAGAGGGCCATAAAAATCGAATGATTCTAAAGGCAAGGGGAAGGAGGAAGCTACCCATGATCCTATTAAGGAGTTAACCCACCTCATCAAGAATATGGAAGTGAATCACACAAATCAAATAAATTCTATCCAAAATCAGTTGGTGGCCATGGAAAGGAATCAGGTAGGGAGATTCCCAAATCGAGGAAATGATAGATGACAGAAGAGGGGCACTCCTAATGAGCATAGGCCACCAAATCCACTTGATTCCACTAACTTAGTTGATGATTCAATGCCTTATTGTAAACCATGTGACAACTTACATGATGAACTCACTTGTACTTACGCAAAAAAGGATCTTAGATGGAGAAATGCCTAGAACAAGTGAACGAATCAACTTAGTTGGAAAAAAGCATCATTTTTCCTTGGATAATTGGATGGGAGTTATGGAAAATAGCAAAAAGATAAGTCAGAAGTCCCCATCCTCCTATAGTGTGAATAATTTTGAAGAGTTGGATAGGATCACTAAGTTTTATGGAGAGAATCCTTCACCAAATCAGATTTTAGAGATAGCCAAAGATAAACAAAGGGCAAGAAGCAAGGAAAGAAATCAAAATGTGCATAAAAATTTCACTCCACCTACTTCTAAGTTAAATATTGATTTGTGAGGATGGATAAATAATGAAAATATTTTGATACCCATGACTGAAATCATGAATATTCCCTCCCAAAGATATAAGTTGTTGAAAGCCATTGATGCCCCTAATGGAAAAGAAATGTCAAATTTTTCTAAAGATAGATATGAGGATTCCCCTATCACTTTGAAAAGTAGTGATATGTGTAGAGATAACAAAGACCATCAACCATTTTTAATCACTATGTTGGTCAATGGAATGCTTTTTCACAATTGTATGTTTGATTCTGGGGAATCATCATGTGTCATGACTAAGAAAGTCATGAATCAGTTAAACCTGAGGGTCTCTAGACCTTACTACAACATTTGTGCTATGGATTCGAAAATTGTTGAAGTTTGTGGTTTGATAAAGGATCTTCAAGTCCACTTGGAAGTTCATCCTGATATTATGATCACCATGGATATTGTAGTGATTGATGTGCTTGATGCATGGGGGATGTTATTGTCTAGAAAGTGGGGAGCTGATATAGGGGGTAGCTTGAAAATGAATTTAAGTTATGCTACCATCCCTAATAGTGAGGGCATCATGGTTAGGTTGGATAGGGAGTTGGAGATAAAGTTTCACATGGAGAATCCCAAGGAGGCTCATAATGAAATTGTTTATGAATCTGATGACTTGGGAAACTATGCTATCTTGGATAATTCTATTGATCCTTTGGAGAAGGAGGTGGAAAGTAAGAAGGATTGGGTATGGCATATGAATTTTGATGGTGCCCATTCGAGGTTTGGTAAGGGTGCCAAAATTTTCTTTACCTCTCCCCTTGGTCATATATTCAAGTTTGCCTTTAGGTCGGAATTTGATGCAACTAACAATGTAGCGGAGTTTGAAGATTTTATATTAAGTCTAGAGTTGGCAAAGGACTTGAACATTTAGATGCTTAGTATCAAGGGGGATTCTGATATAGTCATTCTTCAAACAAAGAATAAATTTTCATGTAAGAATGATAGATTAAAGAAATATCGAAATGCTGTCTGGGATAACATGGAATATTTTGACGCATTATATATTCAAGCAATTCTGAGAGAAGGAAATAAATAGGTTGATGAGTTGGATGTTGTTTCATATACCTCACTGCTTGGAGATAACTTGATGGATGATAAGATCAAGATGGAAGTTATTTTTAGACCATCATTTCCTGATAATGTTGAGAATTGGAAAATGTTTAATGAAGAATGCCAGGTGATTCGTTTTTTAAATAATATAGAAGAATTTTATGATTTCAAGGTTGGATACAAGGAAGAAGGTTGTGATTATGAGGAGTGTAATGTTGTGTCAAATCCCACTCCTAGGGATCACATAGCCATGGAACAAATGTTTGACAAACATGACGTTGTAAAGAGAAAAGATGATAAGAAAATTGACCCAAGGGAATTTATTGAAGTAAACATTGGTACCCCTCATGACCCAAATATTATCAAAATAGGGAAGGGCACCACCGAGGAAGAAAGGAAAAAATTAATAAGTTTACTTCAACAATATAGTGATGTTTTTTCCTTTTCATATGAGGAGTTAAAAGGTTATAGGGAGGATGTTATGGAACATATTATCCCACTTAAGGATGAAAATTCCAAACCCTTTAGGAAAAAACTCAGGCAAATAAATCCTAAGTTAGCCCCCTTGGTGCAAAAGAGTTGCAAAAGATGCTTCGGGCGGGAATTATAGCTCACACTAGGCATTCCACATGGTGCTCAAACTTGGTTATTGTGAGAAAGAAGAATGGATCAATCAGGCTATGTGTAGATTTTCAAAATCTTAATTTAGCTTGTAAGAAGGATAATTAACCTTTACCCAATATGGAAACATTGTTGCAAAGGGTAACAAGATCTGGAATGATGTCTTTATCAGATGGATTTTCAGGATATAACCAAGTTAAAAAATGCTGAAGAAAATTTTCAAAGGGCTATGGTCTATGCCTTTAAGGGTATAATTGGTAAATTCATTGAGATTTATCAAGATGACTTAACTGTGTTTTCTAAAAATGGAATTTCTCATATTGGCCATTTCAGGTAGATATTTGACAGGTGCAGAGAGTATGGGATATATTTAAATCCCGCTAAATATATTTTTGGAGTGACTGAAGGGAAGTTGCTTGGTCACATCATCTCAAAGGATGGGATCAAGATTGACCCTGAGAGAGTAGAGGTAATTCAAAAGACTCCTTTGCCTCACAATATCAAAACCCTTCAATCCTTCTTGGGAAAGATCAATTTCCTTAGGAGGTTCATTCCAAATTATGCTAAAATTGCTAAACCCATTCAAACCCTTTTAAAGAAAAATGTTAAGTTTGTCTGGGGAAAATAAGGGAAACTAGGTTTTCAGGAAATTAAGGATTCTATTGGTAAGGCATTGATTCCAGTGAGCCCTGATTATTCGAAGGAATTTTTGATTTTCTCTTTTGCATCTGAAGATAATATTGCTGGAGTGCTACTGCAAAAGAATAATGAAGGGTATGAGCAGCCTATTGCATTCATGAGTAGATCCTTTCAAGGTTCTGAGTTGAAGTATAACACCTTGGAAAAGTAGGCTTATGCCTTAGTCAAGTCCCTTAAGAAATTTAGAGTTTATGTGGGGTATTCAAGAATAACCGTGTATGTCCCTCACTCTGCAGTAAAGGATGTTCTAAATCAAGTTGATTTATTAGGAATGCGGCTAGGTGGGTCTCTAAAATTCAAGAGTACGATTTAGATATTAGACCTACCAAGCTGGTAAAAGGCTAGGGATTGGCCAAGATATTGATTGAGGGGAATGAGAAAGCATTAGGAATGATTTGTCAAAATGATTTGGAATTAAATTCATCATAACTTCAAAGATTGAGTCAACTAGAATGGTATAAATACATTATTTATTACTTGCAATTTTTTTCATGTCCCAGCCATTTAGTTGGCCATAAAAGAAAAGTGTTAAGGCTTACAGAAACTAAGTATTGCATTGTGAAGGATGGTCTAAGTTGGAGAAATTCGGAGGGGGTAATACTTAGATATGTTGATGAAATCGAGGCCAAAAAGCTTCTATCTGAGTTTCATTCAGGATTTTGTGGAGGACATTATGCTGCTAAAACTACTACCCATAAAATCTTGAGAGCTGGTTATTTTTGGCCTTCTATTTTTCCGATGTGCACAAGTATGTTAGAGGTTGCCAAAATTGTCAAATTTTCACTGGGAAGCAAAAGTTAGTTTCTTTGCCTCTTCAGCCTGTGGTCGTGGAAGCTCCCTTTCAACATTGGGGGCTTGAATTTATAGGGAAATTTAAGGAAAATTATAGTAATGGATACTCATGGATTTTAACTGCCACTGACTATTTTACTAAATGGGTAGAAGCCATCCCTACAAGACACGCCACTGACAAAGTAGTGATGGAATTTCTTGAAGATAGGATTATCACTCGTTTTGGTGTCCTTGTTAAAATTACAACGAATAATGCCTAGGATTTTAGCTCTACTGAATTCTCATCTTTCTGCTTTAAGTATGGCATTTTCTCATCCCACTCATCAAAATAATATCCTCAGGGTAATGGTCTAGCTGAGTCTAGTAATAAAAATTCGATAACCATAATCAAGAAGATAGTAGGGGATAATAAGAGAGCATGGGATGGAAAAATTAAATATGATTTGTGGGCTGATAGGATTTCAAAGAAGAGTTCTACTGGAAAGAGTCCCTTTGAACTAGTTTATGGCTTGGATGTTACCCTTCCCGTACATTTGAAGTTCCCAGCTTACCAATTGTTACAGAGTTTTACGTCTGATAAAGATGTTGTTCAACATAGGATTGATCAAATTGTAGAATTGGATGAAACTGGGAGAAACGCCTTTGAAAATTGTTGTAAAAATCAATCTAAGGTAAAAATAATTTTGAAAAATCATCTAGGAATAGAGGTTTTTCTAATGGTGATATGGTTTTACTTTGGGATTGCAGGAATTAAAAGCCAGGTTATCATGGTAAGTTTTAAAGTTTATGGCTTGCACCGTATATCATCAGAGAAGTAGTAGGACAAAATTACTACTATTTTAGCACATTAGATGGAGAATCACTAGAGTTACCTGTGAATGGCCAATTGCTCAAGATGTTCCACAAAGAAAACATTTGATGCCATAGGGCATCCTTTTGTGTCATATTTCTAACCTTATCCCTTGTCAATTTTGTTTAAATTGATTTCTTTCATGAATAAATTGATATTTTATGCTCTTAGAATAAAATTTGTATTTCTGTATTTGATTTTATTTGATGATATTTTGAATGGATACTGCTAATATATATCTTTGGTTGGTGGATGCAGATTCCAGGTCCTTGCATACTATCACTTCATATCTAGCATGCAACCCCATATGGAGCCAAATGTTGACCATTAGAGTGGCATCTGATGATAATGAGAAGACTCCATGCCCATGGATGAACCAGAAGAAATATGTACCATTGGATATCATCATATATCATCAGTTCAACAAAGTTTTTGAACTCTACTTCTTTTTTCTCATCATCTTTCTCTGATGCCCAGATTCCACGCCCTACGGGGAATTGTAATAAGTGATGCTAGTAATGATGAATTTGAGTCAATATTGAGACTGTAACAAGCTTAGGATGTTGCGACTCGATCAACAGGAGATTACAACTTGGAGTGTTTTTTTTCCTTGGTTAATTGTTCCTTATTTTTAGTGGCGAATAATTTTCTAAGTTTTTTCACTCATTTCATTACCCCAAAGCCGGGGTGATGGCTTGAAGGTTGGGACCATAACGCATATTAGAGTCTAGAGTCAATGTATATTACCATACTAGATCACACAAAAAATTTCGTGGAATTTGGTTAGGTCTAGGTAGTGATTTTTTAATTTTTTTAGATTCCTCGTAGGTCAAAAACTGCAATAAAATTTGTAATTGGATTGTAATAAGTGTTGTCTAGAGAAGTTGTATGGAGTATGAGTAATAAAAATTACACCTCTCACCCTCAACGTTCTACCATGACACACTTTGAGGGGTTAATAATGAGTTTTGGACCCTAAAAACCTATATTTCCTAAGTTTAGTGGAAATTGTGGCATTTAATTAGGCTAGAATCAAATAAAATAGAGAGAAATAAATTATTTCATGTGACAAAATGGTGTGGAAATGACTTAGAAATTATCCTAAGTTGAAGAGTTGTGTCAATGGACATGTGGAGGATGACTTAGCACACTACATAATTAATTCATCATTTATTTATTTAAAATCAAATTTTCCAGAGGCAAAGCGACAGTTACACATAAGGAAAATCGAATTTACTAGAGGAAGTTGAGCATAAAATGAATATTCTATAGGATCGGTTGATTGAAGACCAAGTGGGGACCTCTTCTCAGAAGCTATTTGGAGTGCCTCAGCACTCAACACTACACTCAGAGGATTTACACTATTTCGACTGCGCAGTCACTTAGAGCCACCACACAATGCTCAGGGACCTACGCAAAAGATCACTGGGGTCATCTACAGGTACGGTTTCAGTTGGTTTGAGTTTATGGTGATGGAATCAGTGTAGCACGGTACTTTCTCTGGCTTATGGATGAGTTCAATGGATCATATGAGAATTCGATTTCCTTAGGTGTGCACAAAGAAATTCAATTTTTCTCTGGGTGTCTCAATCTTCTCCATATGGAACTTGGCTTACCTTTACTTGGTTTTGCTTCAAGTTAACTTCTCACATGCATTCTTCCTTGTGAATTTCTCCTGAATATCTATATAAAAAAGCCTCGGGCTATTGTATTGTATCATGCCATGAGCTATTGGGCTTGAGGAAACTCTGCCATTTTTGTATATCAATAAATCAAGACTTTGGGGCTATTTAGCGGATGTTCTCTTGGCGTTATGAGGTGATTTCTTTCCATAGTATTGCTATTGTATTTGAATTCATTTACATGATTGATCAGTATTAGTTTATATTTTCCATCTAGCTTGGATTGATGCGTGCAAGCTATCTTGCATGCATCATTGATTTAGAGTAGTATTCTAGAAATAAGCTTGCCAAGTTGTTTTTGGAGGAATGTTTGATTTATCTTATTCATTATGATGCTCTAATCTAGACTGATATTTGTTTAAGTGTGTAGGGAAGATCTATTCGTATTGTGTGTAGGAAATCCATCCAGGCATGGGATAAGTCTCAAATAGATCAACTCACTCCTAAATTCAAAGCGATCCAAGACTCAACTAATTTCAACCCCAAGTTTTGCATCAAAGGAAGACAAATAGGGAGTGTCTCATTCTCTAGCTACTTGATCATCTATTTACACTTTTAAAATCTAAAAAATTCATTTTGTAGAGTGTCTTAAAGTCATATTTTCTACTTCAAGAGCATTTTTTTTAGACTAGGCAAGAATGGGGGTTCGCTCCCATTCCTTGGGCTAGTGCCATTGTACATTAATTTTTACTTTATATCCTTTTTTAATTTCAATCTAATGTTTGATTTTCTCTCGCAACCCGCAAGCTTGAGCATGAAAAGCGAGGAGCTTGAGGAAAAGACGGAAAAAGACAATTGATCCTCCTTGCATGCGAAGGCTTTCATTACTTCAAAATCAAATTTTAAAGAGGCCATAAACACCTTTGGGACAACAACAACTTGATCTTTGCCATGGGCCTTGGAGCCTTGAAAAATTCATGTTTCGAAGGCTTTCCCCATAATTTTTGTTGTCATTTTTTGAGGAGGAGATTAAGCATTTTTTCAAGCTCTTTATTCTTAAAAGGCCCTCCTTTTGGGAAGCCTTCTTGAAGGTTGTTTTCCTCATTTGTAATAAATAATAAAATAACCTTTTTTTAGCTTGAGGGAGCTTGGGATATTTTTCCCATGGTATCCCCCTTCCTTGGTTGAAGAGGAAGAAATTTTTTTGGGTGGATTCATTCATTTTCTGATTTTCGTTTTATGCATGCTAATGAATTAACAACTAATGCACTCTACATCCATTTAACTAAATTTTGGTTAAATTAAACTTACATGCATGAGCCCCAATGGTACAAACTTGAGCAATTTTTTTTCCTTATGTGTGTGAAATTCGCATGGTTGGAAAATTCCATTAATTTAATGTTTATGCTTCATGCATGTTGAGGAACCATTGAAGCACCTTTTTATAAGAACTTCTTTCATTCCACTTTCCATTTAATGCTACAACACACATAAGTCTATTTTTTTCTCTCAAAGTTTGGTTCATTATTGCAAGTAAGCACTATCTTATCTCTTGTGGAAAATTTGCATGTATCATTTTGAGATTAATCAACATTCATTTCACACAAGCAACTAATTAAAACTTACCTCCAACATAATTTGGTTGTATAGACCTCTAGGGATCCTCTACTCCCCTATTGACTCCTCACTGTGAGATCCACATAATTTGGGCGAGGGTGAGGTCTAGGGATTGAAGAGTTGATTTGAAATATTTTTTGTAGAGAAAGTTTAACTAAAATGAACCAAGAGCACTCTTCATCACATTTCCTTTTTTATGGTTGATGATCTCATGCAAGTAGTGTGATTCTTACTTTCTATATTCGCAAAGTTTAATTTCATTTTCTATGACAAGATATGTTTAGTTTTAATTTGGTTATCGTGTAATCAATTTTATCCTGAAAATATCTTGTGCTGACATATTTTGTTTCCTTTTCAGGATTATTGTGTTCTCATCTATTTGAGCATTATTCTTGAGCATGTTATTTAAGGCACTGGTTGAATGATTTGATATTATTATTTCAAATTTGCTCATAAATTCTCATAAATATTTAAAAGTAATCTAATTTCACTCTAATAATTCTCCTAAAAATCTCAAATATTTAACTTCATTTTTTTTATTAGGGACCACCCCCCATAGCTAACTTAGGAGATAGCTTAAACGGAGACAGTCGGGAGTAGGTGACAACCCCTTCTCTGAGATCCTTGCCACCAACCACACCTTGTGGGGTTGAAGGCTTTTTCCACTAACTTGTATGTAGGTGTAGGTGGCAAGGAGCATTAACAAGTGATACGAGTAAAAATTTACCACTTTTTCGGGCTCTCAAAAATTCGAAAAGTGAAACCATGAAGTCCTCTTTTAATCCCTTTTCAGAATCTCTAAACATGAAAAGATCCCCGAGCACTTGATTGTTTGAACTTGTTAAAATAAATGAAATATATTATATTCAGTATAAGTTTACCCCTTTTCTGGAATGAACTATATTAATTACGAAAAAGGTATACGTTGACTAAGCATGGTCAATAGAGTTCTCTCCTACATACTTTTATCCTTTTTCAGTTTTGAGAGACTAAACTTATGTAAAATAACACTACGGAGTTTACTTATGTTTTTCTTCTGACTCCTTAATATTTAAAAACACTGAGTTGATCCTATACTAAACTCGTTAAAATTAAACAGTGTAGGACCCGTCGATTACAATGGGACCAAACCACTTGTTAAACACAATGATGCCAAAAAAACACAAGTAGGAAAGATAGGCACGATATATATTATTATTCAAAAAGATAAGAATATATATAATACATGTGGTGACCCTTGGTTTCACATTCCAAGTGATCTCTTGGAATCCTTTTGTCCATTTTCCTTCCACACCTACCCATTGAGGATGAGGTGTCCAACATTCACCCCTTAATTCGAAGGGGTATGTGTGAGTCCAATAAGGGAGTTGTAATAAAAATTTGCAAAGTAAGCATGGCAGCACTTAGGCTAAATGAGCTCTCTAAAATGTTGGCATAAAGAGGTGGTTTAAGAATGACCACCAACATTGGACTGCTTAGTGCAGTTCCTGGAACTCTTCCAAATCTGGCAAGAAGCTGAGGTCTTCTGCTAGAGGAAGTGCTCCTCATATTTTTAAGAGGAAGACCTTCAATCTAGAAGAAGGGAGGTCTACAAAGTGCGATGGTTTAAGGATGACCACCAACTTTGGAATGCTTGATGCATTTCCTGTAACTCTTCCAAAACTGGAAAGAAGCTGAAGTCTTCTGCTAGAGGAAGTGTCTCGAATTCTTTGAAGAGGAAGAATATTAACCTCACATAGATGGTTTAAGGCTGACCACCAACCAAAGGCATGATCATGGGCATCCATGTCTCTGGCTACAACTATGAATCTGGAATGAGAGATTGTGGCTTAGGCTCACTTGCACTGCTATTTCTTTGGCTACAACTCTGAATCTAGAATGAGAGATTGTGGCTCAGGCTCACTTGAACTGCTATGTCTCTGGCTACAATTCTGAATCTCAAATGACAGGTTGTGGCTCAGGCTCGCTTGATGTGGCTTCGAAGCTTGTAGATGACCACCATTTCCCCCCCTATCAGGTACAAGGTGATATTATTTCAAAAACTCAACTGCAAGATTGTTCAATACTCTAGAACAAGTTCTGACATATGACTTAAACATATTCTTGGATGTTGATTCCCATTTCCAAGGAGTGATCCATCCAAGATGAATCTTTGTTCTTGCATGAGGCTCGTTTCTGAAGCATCTGTGTGAAGAATGAGTGTGCCGACCACAGTGCTCGCATGGGTGAAGATCGAAACAGTGATATTTCATATGGCCAACTCGATCACAATGTTGGCATTTTACAATCTGTTGTTGTTTACGTGGAAGAGGAGAATGATCTGGAACAACTGAAGGTGAATTTTCATGAAGAAATCCGACACTCTGAAATTTTATGGGCTTAGAGTAGTCTGGAATATGAAAGGACAACTCCTTGTCATATCCAAGACCTGTTCTGTGCTTGTTATGGAAAATATCTTCCCAAGGTTTGATGACGAGCTTGGGAGGTAGAAACTGAGCTTCTGCATCTGCGTACAAATATGTTGTTGAACCGGGCTTAATGATCTGACCAATATCTTGTTGCTGATGGGAATTTGTCTCCGTGTTATAAACAAAAACAAGTTCAAAATGATGACTCCATTTCTGTAATTCTTCTTGTTGTAGCTGCGATTCAAGCTGCAAAAATTCAATGTTTTCTTGTCTGTTTTGTAGACATACCTTAATATTAGACAAAGTGTCTGTGCTGATTTTACCCGTGTCTCCACCAGTAGATAAGATTAGAGTGCTTAATAACTCTAATAATCCATGAATTTTCTCCATTATTCAAATAATTCAAGACAACAAATGACCAAAATTGTACTTGTAGAAACAATGATGGTTTTATAAAATAAATGTGCCAACTTTTGAACTTGAATGTGAAAGAGTCCAAAAGTGTTCACTATAGAGATAAAATGAACAATAGGGAAGCATAAGAACCTTTTTTTTTTTTTAAATATACCTATCACAACTTCAACATATTCAAGTCATCCTAAGAGAAATTTAATGAAATGTTAAACTCCACATATGGATACTAACGTACTAACATGGATGTATATTTGGTTGGCCTCTATAAAATCCCCTCACATCCACATATTTTCACTTAGAATCTGAATATGACTTGTGTTCAATGTTATTCCTTTGAAGAGCCACAATCTTGTGCCAATCCAACATCTTTCCAAGATCCTCCAAGATCATCAAATCTGGAGTGCGTTGAATGCCTTTAAATGTCCCACTCAATATTGTGGATAAAATATGTTCTTGTATATGTACTTTGACCCAAATAATTTTATCAATATGCAACTAATGAAGCTTGCGAATTCTTCAAACCCTAGCCCACTAAAGCTGAGAATTGCATTTTTTTTATGTCTCCCTTCCTCGCAGAAATGAAATCTGTATTTGGATGGAATTGAATGTTGAAGGTGTGATGCAACTAGGAGGTGAAGGGTTGGGTTATAGCGCAACAATCACAGAGGGAAGGTCGGGAATGAGGGATGACAGAGGAGGGAGTAGGGAGGAGGGTGTTGCAGAGGGAGGGGAGGAAGGGAGCCGATAGAGGTAAATCGCAAGAGGCCGAGGGGAGCGCCTCAACAGTAGGGGCTGAGAGGTTGAGAGGTCCACTGTTAGGGGTGTGGCCCAATCAAAGAGTGCATAAGAGAGATCCGGATGCACAAAAAGAGGAGGCGACGTGCAGTTATGTGGAGGTCCGAACACGCAAGCCACAAGAGAGCCACAGAGGGTGGAGACTCTAAGTAGTGGAGTCGAATGTGTATGAGGTTGGAAGAATGTGGGAGTGCATATGGAGGAGGGAGTCTGGTGTCAATGCAACAAGCACATTGTAAACACCATTTTCTGACTGGATTTTAGAAGGAGTCTCTGTAGACGAAGGGATATGTTCTACCTCGTGCGAAAATGGTCAATTTGGATCTGGCAAGGTTTGTAAATTCTGATGAAATCTAGTTTGTTGTGAAACCCATCAACAGGGAAATTCAGCGAAAGCCGTTGAAGAAGAATCCACTTAAGAACTTAGGTGCTCTTATAAAGCTCAACCCACATGTGAAAATTGCAAGGAGAATGACTGTCTTGGCAGATGAGCAGTGTGCCAAGATGAATACTACATACTAAATGAGAATATGAAAAATTGGTAATACAATAATGAGACGATGTGAAAAAGGGTAGTTCTTACTGATAAGGAAAGCATGCTAACCGAATGAAAAATCAAGGGACCACGTTGAGCGTTTCAATGGCAGGAATCAATACCAAGAGTTACAATGTGGTAGGTGTGACAGAGAAAAATTCTGAGGACTGAAAACCTAAGGCAAAGAAAGGCCAAAAAACCAATCGAATAGGTCAGGAAGGAGGAGACCAACGCTATTGAAGGTAGGGAAGAGGAATCGTACCAACAATCGCTCGATTCCACTGCCAGACAGAGAGTGCGGCAGGTGAAACGCTTAAGATTACTCAACCTGGAAAATATGTAATCGCATGAGAGTGTTGTACTGACATGTATAGTGAACACAACTAGAATTTAGCTGATTGGAGCATGGCCAACAATCGCCCGCTCTGAAACCATGTTAAACACAGCTATGTCAAACACACACAAGTAGGAAAGATAGGCATGAGATCTCTTATTATTCACAAAGATAAGCATATATATATAATACATGTGGTGATGCTTGGTTTCACATTCCAAGTGGTATCTTGGAATCCTTTTGTCCATTTTCCTTCCACACCTACCCATTGAGGATTAGGTGTCCAGAACCACTCCTTAGGGTTTGTTAAAATTATTGACACTGGACTTATCCGAAGGATGAGTTTACACAACAAGAAAATGTTATCCTTCTCAAGCTTAAAAAAAATAAAGAGGTACTTGCCAGTAATGGTGGGGGGGAATTGAGAAAAATAATGTTCATTTTTGTATTATTAAAGGCTGTATGTCGCTCTTGAACATGACACTCCGTCACATGTGTCCGGGTTGGGGAATCCATTTTTCTCGCAGTTAATCAAACCTCATTGAAATTCTTCATCTGGTTTTGGGTATTATAATTGAGTTAAATGCTGCCAAGTCACGTGTCATGTCGCCAATATGTTCAAGCAAAGTCCAACCTTAGAAAAAATTACCTTGCTATTCATAACCTTTAATCACGTCGGGCATCACTGAGTCAGTCCTGAATCATTTCAAATATTGTTCTTCAAAACTTGACAAGAAGTTTCGTGTCATAGGCCCTCCTACGACGCATCGTTTCCTATCAACTTTAGCTCATTATCTAGGAAGTTGATTTAGAAACCCTTTTCAGTACCTTGAAGCCTACATGCCTTAATGGCATGTTTCTCACTTTTGACGTTAGGTTCTCATCATTGACCGTCGATCAAACGATTCTATGAGTGTTTGACTTCAAGACATATTTTCACATTTCATAGATTGTACTGGGAGTACCTTGAGAGCCATTTTCATTATTGGTGGTTTCTCTCGCACTTGTTAATGGTTCACATCTTTGACCGGTAATCAAGTGGTTTCTAGCATGTTCGACTTCAAGAAATTCACTCACATGGCTAGATTCATACTATGGATCGAGAGATGGAGATCAATAACTTGGATGTAGTTTCATCCATCCAGGTTACGTGGAGTTATTAAATATTCATGATTGTAAATATAGATCCATTGTTGGTTGCATCAATACTATGTCTATTGTTGACATGGATCTTTGTGTATTTCCCTACTAGTTCATCGAGTTATGTTTACTCTGATTATGGGAATGCCTACCTCGATGATGTTTATATGAAAGCATGATATGGTAATCCTTGATTGTTGGTTTCAGGTCCTCAGCCAATTGGTCTCTGATCCGAACCTTTGACATGATAAATCACTTTAGTCATCAAATATTTTTCCTGGATTTGCACTTTAGGGGGGGAATCTGTTACACTAAAATTTGTCACCATGACTATCGAATAAGATATATCACCGTCCGATGGAGTGTCTCAAGTGAATCCACTATCAAGATTGAAGTAAAATACTACCAGTGACAAAAGGAATTTTGGTTTTCACTGGTTAAAAACCATTTTTGAGCACCTACGCAGTTATCCTGAACAAAACCCGTGCATGCACAATTTTTATAAACAAAAACTGTGCAAATCTGCGTAGTTTCTTCAACTAAAAAGTGCGTAGGTCTGTTCATGCATGTAAAAATAGAAAAGTAAGTTCTAGAAGCTTTGGTTGAGGAATCTTATCCAAATTAGAAACCTCGAACCACTACATACCTGCACCTCATCCCTTGGTATATGGAACTAAACTCCTTTTATTAAGGATCATATCCCTTGAGAAGTGGAACTAAAAACCTTCTCATCCTCCCTATAAATTCAACATAGGACTAAAGGAATGGGAGACTTTTGGGATCGGAATTTGTAAATTCATGCTGCCGGTTTTGGGTTTGAAGATCTTGTCATCAAGGGAAGGGAATGAGACCATTGGAAGAGGCATACGACATCAAGGCTCAGGTTGTAAGATTGCTCTATATATTCTTGATAATACATATGGATCCCTTTTTCTCATTATTTTGTTTTTAGATTCATTAAAGCAATGACAATTCTTAATCTCCTTGATCATTAAGTTAAACTGGTTTTTTGGATTATTATATACTGCAGGTGCTTTTGATTCTTTCATGTTTGTGATTGCAAGTTCTTCTTAGCATTGAAGGACTTCTTCAGGACGAAAGGCAAGGTATTCATCAAACATATCGTTGAAAGGTAGGAGCATTACCTCCTCGTTTCTAAGATGTTTTGATAATCTTAATGCTCATAGTTTATTCAAATGGTTATTTGTTTCTAGTTATCTATTGGGATACTAGGGAGAATGCTCTTGTCTGCAAGAGGGATTTATCCATAAAAAAAATTGGCGGCTTTGCTGTGGAATGAGTTCTCCTTTGTGTCCTTTTGAAACCTTTGTTGCCTTTAGACCCTTTTAAGAATTGGAATTTCTAGTTTGAAACCTCTTATTTATTTGTTTGTTTTTTTTCTAAAATTTTATCGATCTGCTCGATTTTTATTTAGAAATAGAGTGCAGATGTGCGTAGTTTTTCTTTAGAAATAGTGCGCATGCGCACTGAACTGTGTTATCTACTTGCGCAACCCTATAAATTTTTTGAAAAAGTTTAGGTTTCTCTGATTTAAGTCCATATTTTTGGTTTCTATGATTCTGTTATCTTGTTTACAGTCTCATTAAGTCCTTGTTAAGTTAATTGGGTGTTTTGAATTTTCTTTTTGAGAAATTATTAATTTGATTTCCTTTGGTCAAAACTGCGAGGTTTGTCTGATTTTCTTAACAATTTTCGTGTATTTTTGCTTTTGTTTATGAGTGTTAATCGCCTTTGAGTGTTTTTAATTTTGAATTTTGGAATTCCCACACAATTTTATTTACTTACACTTGATTGGTTCTTTAGATTACATTGGTGAAGGAAAATAGTCTTGTTGTTCTTTCGCTGATTTGGAATCATCTTGTGTTTGAGAATTCTCTTGCATAGATTATATTTGCATAGTTAGAATTCCCATTTTCAGAATATGAACGAAAAATGTACATATATTACATTTTCATAGTTTTCGTGTGAATTGTGCATAGATTACAACTGCATAGTTTACATTCTGGAAAAGTCAATCGTATATTTTGATAAATTTCTTTGATTGTATTTTTGAGGAAAATCACTTATCTTTACAGTTTTGGGTTTTGAGTTGAAGAATTTCAACCCCCACTCCGGTTATCAGTTTTCCTTATCACTAAATGAATATAGTTTTTAATCCAAGCATGATAAAAATACTAAAATCTGGAAATGATAGAAATTTCTGAAAACACAAATTTGGAGATTTCACCATTGTTGGAAAATGCAGAAATAAAACACAACAAAATTATAACAACTACACACAAAAAATGACAAAGTGATTTTTGGTCAATGTGACCCTGGAAAAAACCCCTACAACTCTTGGGGAAAACCAGTTTGAGAGTTCTTCTTTATTTCTAAAAATGCTTTTACAGAGAAACTGAAATACACAATAAAAATTCTAGCAACCACAAATTAAAACTTATCTCGATTTCCATGCTTGAACTCTGCCTCTAAAAATGTGCCAATCAGAAAACTGTCAAAACATAAATTTTATAGAAATAAATAACAACATTTAATGTTGTACGTCTGCCTAAAAAAATGTGCGAGAATAGGTTGTACGAAAATGTACAGATTTGTATAGCAGTCCTCCTCCTTGAAATCTGTGCCCAGAATCTGCCTAAAAAACTGTGCTGAAGCTGATGTTCCTTTTCTCGAAATTTGTGCCAAAATTTCACCAATCCTTATCCTCAGCTTTAATGCCCAAAATATGCCTCGAAATCCATGCTGAAGCTGTTGTCACTCTTCCTCGATTTTCGTGCTTTTCCTCCTTGGAAATCGTGCCAAACTCTTGCTATATAGATTCTGCCTTGGGATGCATTCCAATAAATGATGTTGTACGGATTTGCTAAAAGTATCCTTGCTGCCCTCCTTCAACTTCTCACTGCTCAGAAATTTTCTCCTTGCTTTCTTTTCTCTTTTCGTCAATAGCTCATGAAAAACTGAATGATATTTTCTCTCCTTTTCTCCTTTTACCATAACACTAAGTGACTTTTGGGGAATCCCTAAATCAAATGGGTGAGGTAGCTTTAGATCAAGGGCTGAGAATAATTGTGCATTTAATTCTCACTTTCTATTTTTTAACTCACCCAACTTAAATAAAGAACCACTTAGCCTTTTATTTCCATAGTCACTTTTTCACTTTTTAATTTTTCTTGACTTTAATAAAGTCACTTTAAAATTAGAATGTAACTTTATCACTTATAAAGTCACTTTAAAATTAGATTGAATTTACCACTTATAAGTCACTTTAGGAGAAAAGTACAAATAAATGTGGACACTTTTCCCTAGGCCAAAGAACAAAGCCTTAGGGAACCATTTGTCCTCTGGCACCCAAATTTTAACACTCCCTCTTACCGAGGAAAGTGTTCCTCACCGCTCCCATCTTGTCTCTGAAGTAGACATGCTTGCCTCGTGGTAAGGTTTTGGTGAAAATGTCTGCTACCTGCTCATCTGTGGGAATGTACTCAAGCTTGACTTCTCCCTTGTAATATTCCAAAATTAGCATGCAGCTAATTAGAATATTGATTTCTGATGTTCACACTTAGGAGATGAATAAATGGGTAAGGAGGCCCATACATTTCAGAAATAAGAACAAAATCCCTCATAATGTGAAAAGGGATAGTCATAAGAGCTAGATTTCACACCCTCATTTGTGAAAAGGTGCATTTGCATGTGGACAAGGTCAAGTTTGACCAAGTCAACAACGCTGGGATAGGAGGTGGAGATCATCTTTAGAGACAGCGCAGAGATAGTGGGAGGAATATTCCTTGGTGGAGAAAACCCTAATGAGTGGGACCCAAGGTGAGAGGGCTTCCATTTGTATAAAAGGAGGGCAAGGCAACCATATGAAGACATGTTATGGATTATTGATATTGTAGTCTACATGACTATTCTGCTTTCTTCAACTGTTTAGTTGAGATTGCTGTGCTATTTAGCACAATGCATTACTGTTTAGGAATTCCTTCTCCTTTCTTGAGAGGCCTCTTGAGGGAGCTTGCACTTCATTTCTCCACATCTAGGCTCAAGGCCAAGCCACCTCCTTCAGCTACAACATTATTTATGCTTAAATATAACGTTGTGTTGCAGGGTGTTGCAGTGGAGGTTTCACAATACCACTTCCAGAGCTTGTTTTTCAGAGGAGGGAGCTTCTATTCCTTTGAGAGATCAGTAAGGAAGATTCAAAAGCAGATTTCAGATCTTGGCCTTTTGCCAATACATTTTCCATCTCCTACAGCGCAGTCCCTCTCCTTGACTGTGTTATTTTTAGTGTGCATTTGCAGTGAGGGTTTGCAGTGAATGTTGGAGAGTGAGATCTTCAGTGATTGGATCAGACTTTCACCTGAAGGATCCATTGGATGAGATTCATTCATCACATTTTATATCTACAACTATCTCCATCCAAATCTTGAGTTACAACTGCTACTCAGTCCTAGGACTGCAACTCCGACATTTTCGTACTTTTGCATATTTCAGCCAATCCTTCCAGGATTGTCCTGAAATTGTGTTTGGGAGCTTAGATCTTCACTCCCAACATTGTATGAGCCATCTATTTTCAGATTGATGTTATTTTACATTCCCATGTAGCAGTGCACCAACTATGACTACGCTGTACATGTTCATGAACATTCTGCAATATAGCAACATTTCACTTTTGGCATATGTATTCATGGGAGGCTTGTTTGCCTTGATTATTTGAGTTATGCTCACTTCTATTGTATTCATTTGCTACTGATTTACATAATAAAATGGCTCCATGGTTTCCATACATTTTGGTATGATGTTATTCACTGCTATTTCTAGTTTTGTGTTCATGTATTGCTACATCCCCATTTTGGGATATTACAGTGGTATCAGAGCATAATCTTGGCTCAGCCTGGGGAATATCAACCAATATACTATCAAAAAGACAAGAAGAAGAAAATATGAGAAGAAAAGACAAAAAGAATACTCCATCCTTTGGAGGAAGAAAAGAGGAGAAACTTCCAAAGTTTCTTTCTCAAACTTTTTAGAGCATTCATGGAGATCTCAAGAAGATGAGAAGGGATATGTGTAGAGAATATCCAAGAGAGTTTGGATCTGAATCAAACTCTATATTTTCATATGATGAGTGTGAGCATGCAGCCACACACTATGATGCACAGTGTAGTCACATGCCCAGATTTTCCATAAGAGAAAGGGAAGAAAAAAAATGACTAGGAGGGGAACTCTTAGTGATTTTCTGCAAGAGTATGAATCTCAAACTCAAAAGTTTAGAGATCATATTACTTTTTTAGAGTTTTGAAATATCAAGGTGAAGAGAAGCAAGCAACATGATAGGGGTAGATTCCTTCTATTTACTTTTGATGGTTCACCTACATGTTCGGCTAGAGCTTGGGTGGAGGAGCTATACTCCTATTTGTAACAACATCACATTTCTGAAGATGAAGCCATCAAGGTTTCAGCGTTGCATTTTGGAGGAAAGGCCTATGCATGGTGGATATTTGAGTATTTTTATTTGAAAATGAAAATAATTCTTCTTATGCAAGGTTCACTAAGACATTAGTGGAAAGATTTGATAAGAAACATTCTGAAACACATGTGGTGGTGCTAAACAAACCAAAACAAAAAAATAACTTGCATGTGTTGGAGAAACATATAAACTCAAATCCACTTCAGAAAACCATTGAGGAGGCTAAAATCTTGGATCATACCTTGTTAGAGGCAAGAACTCTATCTCATATTCTTGAGCAAGAGGGTATGGAGATCCCTTTTTCAAAAGATGATCAAATCATTGGGAGGTTTACCATATATATTGATGAGGGTGAGGGCAACAACGCTGTCATGTCTAGAGTTTATCTAGCACCTCATGCAGAGGAAGAGGGAGCTATTGCTCCAACAAGAGGGATTATTGCAGCATTGCAAGAAATTCCCCAGGATCTCATATGTGGATATCGAGGCACAAATCATGATCTACATGTGCCATTGATGATAGGGTGTGAAACTATGGAGATAAAAGGAGGAGATAGGGAGGATGAACAACATCATGTGATGAGAAGCACACACCCCTATATATTTCAAGAGGTTGATGCACCTAAGAGAGAGACTGGATTGCGTAGTGAGGGCAAGGACAAGTCTATCCATCCATATATGCAGTCTACTCTTGATGATGATGTCTCATTGCATGGAGGCATTTCACTGGGGAGACCACTAGATCAACAGATGATGAGGGATGCTTCACATTTGAGGCATTACTCATTGATTTCAGAGGAGTGGAGACCTTGGGAGAGCTTGTTACAGCGCTGGGAGTCTTGGGTAGACTCAAGGAGGGAAGGAGCATTCTCTCAACATCATCATTACCCACTCTCATTTCATATTCTGCGTTGTGGTAGAAAAATCACGGGAAGGATAACAACCTTCCAACTTGCATCTTTGGCATGGGAGATGTCAAAGAGGAGGACAACCATATGAAATATGTTCTTTGTGATGGATCATCAACACTGTCACTATGGAGGATAGATCCATATTGGAAATCCTAGCTATTGGTGGATTATTCCAAGGATCTTTCTACTTGTATGATATTGGATGACCAATTGCATGAGGAGGGATACTCAGTCAGAGATGAGGTCATATAATATCATGGTAGGATCTTCTTACCTAGAGCTTCCAAGCCCAAGGGGAAGTTACTACAAACAACTCATGAAGATTTCCTTTTCAGCCACACTTATTCTATGAGAGCATACCACACCATCATGGAGGGGTACTTTTGGGAAGGCTTTGAGGAGGAGATATATCAACATATAAGGAGATGCATGAATCATGTAGAGATGGAGGAGATACATAAATCTTTGGGGGAGTTATCACAGACACCTCTTTTCTCTTGGAGGATGAGAGGGGATGCATCTACGAGTCACTCCATTTGCATGGGAAAAACATATGGTAAGGATACTGTTTGGTTGCATAATGATTTGTATAATGAATATGTGCATTCCTTAACCATATATGTACAAGAATTTTCTCAAAGGAGGATAATTATTCCTTCTAGACCTCATGGTCTACTTGAGGCCATGATCAATATTGATGGCCACTCCCTAGGAGGACTTAGGGAGGAGATATCTTATGGAGAACATGCTCACTTTACACCATACACCATACACTTTCTCCAAACTTGTGAGGATATTGGGGCAGCAAGCAAGTGGTGGGGAGGCCACCCATCATTTAATTTTCTATTGCAGTTGAGAGTCAAACTACGTTGGTTGCATTTGAGGGGCCATTGTCTTTCTCCCTTGCTACATATGGCAGCAAGTATGATTCTCATTATGGTTCCCTATGTTGCTGTTATTTTTATTTTTATTGGGAGCATGATTGGGGGAGAGACACATTGGTTGGATGTGTCCTTTGGGGAAGAGAATTCCCACTTTTTTTGCATTACATGTTCTAATGGTAGCATGGGCAGTGATATGGCCACCACAAAAACACACTTGTTTCTTTATGAGGTGGGCCATGAGATTGATTGGAGCACTTGGGCTATGAATCTCATAAATCATTGGGAGAAACTTTTCTATGAGTTGCCATGTCATGTTGTGCAACAACAGTTAGGAAAACTATGCTGTGACCACTTGGGAAATTGTTGGTACCTTTCAGCCCTACATGAAACCTTCAGTATTCCCCTCACTTGGATGCCATATTATGGTGATTTCCTATTCATCATATATGGGATAGTTTGGACCAACATGATTCACAACGTTGGAGGGAAGATATTTGGAGATCCAGTGTTATTATTTCCACTTGGAGGCAACACTTTTGTAGCCCAAGAGCAGCAGATACTCTACACTTATCATAAGTGGAGAGGAGGATAGTGTGGGGTAGGCTATTTTGTCTACCATGATTAGATTTTCAGCCCACCTACATTGCAGGAGCTCAAGGTGGAAGAGGATTTTAAAGAGTTTCCATGTTAGGAGGTGACTCATTTTGTATGGATGATTGCTTGGGGAGGGAGGATCCACATGGGAATGATGATTCCCAATGAATTTCAGATCCCATGCCTCAAAGGGACCTCTAGACAACCCCTTATTACCTCCTTGAGTACTTTACTTCTTCATGATGATAGCTATTCAGCTAGCTTGCATGTTTGGGAGGGGCATAATGGAGATTTATTGATGAGACAACATCTTATTCCTTGGAGGAGTTTATCATATGAGGATGCTACAGTAGGAGGAGGGGAGACTTCTTAGTTATATCCTTGTAGTTTCTTAAGGACAAGCAACATTTGGGAGGGGAGGAATATAATATTTCAAAATTAGCATGCAGTTAATTGGAATATTGATTTTTGCTGTTTACACTTAGGAGATGAATAAATGGGCAAGGAGGCCCATACATTTCATAAATAAGAATAAAATCCCTCATAATGTGAAAAGGTACAGTCATAAGAGTTGGATTTCACACCCTCATGTGTGAAAAGGGGCATTTTCATGTGGACAAGGTCAAGTTTGACCAAGTCACAGCACTGGGATAGGAGGTGGAGATCATCTTTAGAGACAACGCAAAGATAGTGGGAGGAATATTCCTTGGTGGAGGAAACCCTGAGTACCTTGATCTTCCTACTTGTCTGGGTATCCACAAGAGCTTTTAACTCTTAAAATCGCTTGAATACCTCACCCTTGGTATTCAAGAAATAAATATAGGTCTTCCTGGAGTGGTCATCAATGAATAAAACATAATACTCATAGTGACTCAAGGATACATGAGACATCCGACCACTCACATCGGAATGAATCAAGTCAAGGATCCCTGTCGCTTTGCTGTCACTGCTAGGAAAAGGGGATTTTTCAAACTTCCTGTTGGTGAGGTAAATCCCCTCTACGGACAGAGGCGATCCCACTAGCCCTAGACTGGGTCTAGCCACAAACAAGACACGCTATGACATCAATTCCTAGTTAACGAATGGATGGAGATTCGATAGACAACTTACCATATATCATGCGCTGTTGTCGTCGTCGAAAGAGTGGCTACCTCTCACTCCTGGTTTGATAGATCATGATCCACTCGTTGTCACGCACAGATACCTGCACATACACAAGAAACAAAGATGATATACAACATACTATTTTTCGTCTATAACTATTAGTCAGTTGAAGAAGACTAAATCAATGCATCAATAAACACAACACAAAGATGGAACCAATACCATAGTCGAGTATATTATTGAAAGGAAGGAAGAGTACAACCAAGCTTCGACGTTGTAGTCTCCTCCAACGAGTTCCAGCGAAGCGTGTCCTACAAAGCTTGTCGGGAATTCGGACGGGGCTCTCTCTATGGAATTATCCTTGGTTCTACCTTCTCGATAGAGATTACTCAGCTATAGTGTCTCTTCTCCAAGTTCAGCTTCGTGGCTATATGTTCAGATAGCTTTTGTAAAGGGAGAAGGCTTGTTTATATAGAGGAAGGAGGAGAGGTTAGGATCCCTATAATCATGGGGGGGGGAGTCCTATCTTCAAAGAATGTTCTAAAAACCACTACCTAAAGGAAGAGATCCGTGGCTTATAAAGTTTAACCACTTGTTGTGACTCATCCCTGAGGTGGTTAAAGGAAACTGTTTGGTCAATTTAGTGTGTCCTAAATTGCTGCATTTAATTTTTCAATCCGGGATTCGTAAGCTGATGAAGTGCGGCGCACTATATGTGCAAGATAACCTATTTCTTAACCTTTTGTCGTTTTTGGTTTTCTAAGATGAAATGGAAATTCTAAAATGAAAACAAGTATGGTTATGTTTTTTCAAGGAAATGATATCCTCTATAATTATTTACCAACTTGAAACTTAAAAAGGAATTTGAAAATTACAATGACAAAACTTGAAAGGAAATGAAAATGCGCTGCTGAAATGAAAAGATGCTGCTAATCTAATGAATCAAAACAGTGAACTAGTGAGCATGAAACCAAACTATTCTTGCTGCTGTCTAATCACAAAATAAATTATGCTGAAAGAAATCCAAAATTTGCAATAAAGTAAATTTAAATCAATTTACATCAACTTGTCTTCTGATCCCTCATCATTAGTCCAGCTATGATTTTCGGAAGTAACCATAAACAACTTGAGTAACTGATATCTAATTTGCAGAAAGTAAACTAATATCAAAACATACATTCATAATTCAATCCCTCACCATCAGTCCAGCTGTGGCTTTCGGAGGTAACTGAAGATGTCATGCACAATTTAATATATCTAAATTTGCAGAAAGGAAACTAATACCAAACTACACATTTCATAATACAATCCCTCACCATCAGTCCAGCTGTGGCTTTCGGAGACAACTGAAGATGTTATGAGCAGTTTAATATATCTAAATTTGCAGAAAGGAAACTAATATCAAACTACACATTTCATAATACAATCCCTCACCATCAGTCCAGCTGTGGCTTTCGGAGGTAACTGAAAATGACATGAGCGATTTAATATATCTAAATCTAACTACTGAAGCAAATGTGCAAGACTGAAATAATGACGATGCGAGTGGCAGTAAGAAAAAACAAATTATGGTGACAATGTTAATTCCATGTCATTAGTCAAAAAGCTATGAAAATGCCCGGGCTGCCTATCTATAACCTGAAACAAGAACACTGATCAGTGATTAATAACATAAAACATGAAAGAGAGAAGTGAAATGGAAAGCATGAAAGTTTATAAACAGAAATGAAGCATATGTATCATGAAAAATGCAATGTATAAACATGTGAATGGATTATGGCACAATGAGCTTTAAAGAAATGAAATAAGAACTATACACTAATGCAAAAAACCTTAGCTGAGCAGGGGCCCTCTACACCAGCCTTGGCAACAATCTTCAAGTACGAATTAAGTTGGAAAACAGAGTCTTCTTATATTAAAATGCAGTCATAACAGTATGGTAGTATTACGGCACAAAGGCAGCGTAATTATATTACAGAGTAGACTAATAAAAGATAACAGAGACTAATCGAGACAAACTCTATATGCGTATGCAAACGCATTATATATAACAAAAGGTAATGTAACTAATTTCCTAAAGTTTATGCTAATACAAAACACGTAGACCGTTACGTCCACGGATCTAGGATCATGGCCGTGTTGGAAATTAAATCTATGAGGAGTGGATGCTTGAATTCGGCTATGGAGCCATGTACAGATGTCGACTTGTCCTCCGCAAGCTCATAAACGGCCATATGAACCTTCACGTGACACGAAACAGAGTCCTGTCACCGTGAGACTCCATGGTTGACTTCCATGTGGACGCCTTTGACCGCGGCTTCTTTAGATGAGTTTGCTCGAACCAATAGGACACGAACCATGTCCACATCATTTCTGACTTGCCCATGTGGCCGTTTTTCCTGTAGACACCTGTAACATAGAGTTTCACAAAATAGCTGCGGAAAGTTGCAGCAGCTGCGGAAAATGGCAAGATTCCGCAGCTAAATGAACAAAATCTAAATCAAACAACAGACACAAAAATATAGTTAAAAACCATGTTAGATACTCTTTTGCAATTAACATACAATGATATTGACAACTTGGGAGGTTCAGGTGAGTGAAAAAGGTATAGAAAAGTGTATGGAAAAGATGCAGAATTGAGACTCAACAGAAACTTCCACCTCTAATTTGTTAAAAAACATTCCCAAAAAGGCTGGTGCGGGCACAACAAAGAGACAGAGTGCTAGTTGGTGCGGCCTCTAGTGTACATCCTCCACACTGGTGCGAGGGGTGAACTAGCTAACCACGCCAATGCCAAAACATGGGTTTTTATGGGCTTTCTGAGAAAATGTTCAATAGGAGAAATGATTTCCTTATGCAGAAGGATGCAAAGAAGGTGTTTGCAGAGTATGACACTACTCACAGGTCATGGGAAAGACCCTCCAATATGCTGGGTGAGGGATTGCAGGGACGGTGACAAAATGCTGTGTAATAGATGCCCCCTAAAGCATGAGGTCCGAGAGAGAGGGAGGGGTGAAATGCTTTATGAGAACGTGTTCGACCCAAACACTGCTATCAGAATTCCTGCAAGTACAAGTAAAATTGATACATTGGATACATGACATGTGGTATGGGTGCAACCATCCATAATAGAGTACATAAACAATGAGATCCGAGGTATGGACACAACCATCCAGCAGTAAATATCAACAAATAGACTCAGGTATGGTCTCAGCCATCCAATCAGAAGAGTCATATAATAAGTCTTAGTAATCCAAAAAGAATCCGCAGCCTCGATTTCTTCAGACGAAACCCAGGGTATTGCGCTCCATCTCGACCTGAACAAAGTACAAATTCGAGCATGCAAATATGTGAGCTGAAGTCGAACATGCAAGAAAATCGTCTGATTACCAGCTGATGATGAAAGCTGTTAATAGACGCGAGAGAAGCCACCAATAATGACAATGGCTCTCATGGTACAAAAGGTACAATCCACGAAATGTGAATAGTGATCTAACGTTGAACATCCGCAGAGTCATTCGATCGAAGGCCAATGATGTGGACCTAACGTCGAATGCGAAGAACCTGCCATTGAGGCATGCAGGCTCCAAGGTACCTGAAGGGAGTCTCTAGATCAACTTCCTGGATAATGAGCTGGAGTCGACAGGAAGGGACCTTGATCAAAGGTGGGCCATAATGTTTCCCACATCATCGACACGAGACAGAGAAATATGATGTTTTGTGAATCAAGACCAACAGAGAATCAGAGGGAGGTTGACAACTTTAGAGGCAAAATTCTCTTGAACATATTGACAACACAACATTGGATTTGGTAGTATTTGACATCAAGGGATCTGAGGTCATGGTGACGTGGAAAAGAGCAGATGAGCGGTCAAAAGAGATTACCCAAACCCATGGAGGCAAACAAATAACGAGATGAGATGTCCCCAATCCGACACGAATGCAAACAAGTGCCATGTTCAAGAGTGACATACTGCTAACACAACTATAATGTGGTTCCATTTTCCCCCACCATTTATGGTGAGTACCCCCAATTATTTTTGAAAACAAGCTTGAAGGGGATAACATATGATTGTGATGTAAGTTTGTCCTTTGGAAAAATCCCACCTAGTACATTTTACGAGCCCTAGGAAGGAGGAACTCGAGTAACGTCATGACGACGGAGTCTGATGTCATCAGGTTTTAACGAGTCTGAAAAAGGGAGAACTCAACATCTTTTCATGTTTAGCGAGTTTGAAAAGAAGGCGGAAAAGAAAACTCCAGCAGTCCCTTTTCGTAAATAGTCTCTCAGATTTGAAAAGGTAGAAATCAATATCTGAAAGAACCTCTTAGTCGTGATTGGCTAAGGTATTCCTTTTTCGTAAATAATCTATCCCAGCCCAAAAAAGGGGTAAACATATACTGGGTAGATATCGTTTCACAGCCAATTTAACGAGTTCAAAATGACAAGCGACTCGACGATATTTTTAGTTTTAGAGAGTCAGAAAAGAGCTGAAAGGTGACTCCAGTAGTGACTTTTTCGTGTTTTTACTGAGTCTGAAAAAGTATAAAATACAACTCGTTTCTTCGTTATAACCCTGTTAAAACTTGTCGCTGCAAAAAAAGACGCGTGTAAAACGTATTTATCGAAAATAATATGAAAATAAAGCGAAAAATATGTTTTAAAACCTATTTTAAGATTTTTAAAAGTTATAAAATACCATAAGTCGTAAAAAATATTTACTTTTCACTTTTACCTCTTTGCAGAGAAACAATGATCCATTTTCCTTGTGATCTTCTGGTGACGATTGTGAACAATCCAGTGAACCAATCCGGATTCCGTCAGTTTTAGGTAAGAGATGACACCATTTTCTATCTTTTGAGCTAAATTTTATTACATTTAATTGTCATTTTGAGTCCCTTAGGGGAGGATTTGTAAGAACTAGGGCATCGCGGTTGGCGCGGGTTTCGGGCATGGACCCGTGCCAATCGACCCTTTTTTACACAGGGGTCGCACCAGGTGGTGCGATTGTTAGCAAAATAGTCGCGCCAACCGTGCAACCCAAAATCTGCCTCAATTTTAAGAAAATTCATCCATTTGATTGCAAATTTTGATGCACAAGGGGACTTCTATTGTTCATATGAACAATGCATGCAGGTACCAAGTAGAAAAGATGGTAATCGAGTGGAAAGAGAGAGAACACAGTGAGGAGGATGAATAGGCCATGGAAAATGAACAATGCATGAACGCCATTAGAAATTGTGGGCTCAAGAAGTTCTTCCTGACAACATGTCTTCGGGCTTAGCCTGAATTGCTTCAATATTTGATAAGCATTTGGGACTAAGATCAGGAGAAGTTTTTACTTCAGGATTAGGGGCTTGAACTCGAAGTTTCTAATGTGTATTTCATCACTGGATTGTCACGTAGAGGTGCAGTCCCTATCTTGACCAATACCCGTCCTTCTGGGGAAAGCATGGGAATGGTAATTGACAGGGTGTGCCGAGGGGCACGAAAAGGAACAGGGAGTGGCAAGGTGGACATACAAATCGTCCCTGATCTAGCACTAAGAGTAGTGCTGCACACTATCACGTGGGCTGCGGGATTGCAGGCACTACATGAGGCCACAAAGACACAACTACTTCTTGCTTCAGATTGTATGAACCTGACTATCTTCAACTGGGCCGAGGCCGTGATTGTCAACATCAAACGACAACTCACTAAATGTAAGAAGACCAAAATAAAGCAGTTTAGGTATGGATCGATTTTGGTATCGTTCTTCTTGGAACGATTACCCATATTCCAGCGTTAGGAGGTTATTTTCCCGATGCTGCCACCTATAGAGCCATGGATGGCCCGATGGGCTGCACTGATGCCTAGAGCAGGGGGTGGCCAATAGATGTCCTGGAGGCCAGAGTTTTTTGATTGGCTTCGACGACAACTGATTTTCGTGGAGGATTGGCCCTACGCCGACATAGATTTCACCGGAGACCCAGACCTCCCGCTCCCAAATGGAGAGGATTAGGACAAAGAGCTAGGTGAAACTCATTTTTTATTTTCACGAGTTTATAATTTTTGGTATATATTCATGTTCTGATAGTTATTCATATATGTACGCATATGTTGGTCCAGAGCATCCTGCAGGTATGTCGCCGATAGCGAGGCGAATTCCTCGTGATTTCGATCCTCATGGTGATGGTGGCGAGGAGGAGCTAGTACAGAAACTGGAGGGGATCGCCCGTGGGGTCCCAGACTATGCTCGCTTGGATGATGTGCCTCGGGCCTATCAGAGGCACACTGTAGGGGTGCCGAGTCGTATCCATCGCTTGCTGAGGTGGTTGGTATAGGAGGTGACGTGTTATCATGAGCACCACGCTGATTAGGCACTTAGGCTTTTTATTTCCGCATATTTTTGAGAGACATGTTGTCTCGCGATGTAACTGAAGCAAACATATATTATTTTTTGGGTTTTATGATGCACATATTGCAAACAATCGATATATATATATATATATATATATAAACACATCTATTTCTACATGGGTCTATTTACATATGATGATGTTTTTATAAATTGTGCAAATGTCTATCTAGAAAAATGTTAGCTATTGCATCTGTTAATGTATTCATTCGTCTTGGTATATGTTGATATGTAATGAAATCAAAATGTCTTTAAAGTAAATGAATACGCAAATACAATCTCAAAATGCATGGGTTTCGAACCGAATAATGACCATTAAGTTGAAGAACAACAAGCTGCGAATCCAAATTCACAAGCAACACATGTATTCCAAGGTTAAATGCCTTGGTTAATAGTTCCAAAACAACATTATATTCAACGAAATTGTTTGTAGTTGGTCCTAGACAAATACCTTGTAAGTTAATCAACTCACCAACAAGATCATAAATTACCCAGGCTGCCGAAGACAAGTTCCTGGCATTGTGGGAAGCACCATCCATGAAACCGACATAAGGGGAAATAGACATCTGCATAGCAAACAAGACCCAATAAGCAGAAAAAAGCTCACAAAGCACATCAAACCAAAGCATGCACAAAAATGAAAAAAATCACCTATGTACACATATCATGCATGAATGACTCAAGCATAATAATTTTTGAGGTACAACCCATTCCTGGGCTGTGCTAAAGGATACCCTTCATAATCAATAAGCTCATAAGCCCCATTTTGTAACACACGTTTGACGATGTAGGGCCCATGCCACATGGGTTGGAATTTTCTTGCCCCCAGCTTGTCATGAGCTTGGTCATACAAGAGAATGCGATTGCCTTCGATAAAAGAATGAGGGGAAACTGTTTGGTCAAAATGAGCTTTGACTCGCTTCTTCTGTGTTTCGATGACCAAGGCAGCTAAGCAACGAGTTTCGTCCAATCTCTCTAAGTAGAGGAGACGTTCTTCTTCAGGCGAAGTATTACGCAGTAATTCCACAACTAGTTTGAGTGAAGGAATTTCACATTTAATCGGAAGAGTGGCTTCCAAACCTTATACCAACTGGAATGGGGTAAATCCGTTTGCATTCTTAATCGACGTTCGGTAAGCCCAAAGAGATGAAAACAACATGAGATTCCAGTTTGATTTATGGATCCCAATTGTTCGTTGAAGCAATGTAACAAGGACTTTGTTTACAAATTCAACTTGGCCATTAGCTTGAGGATAATAAGGTGTTGAGCTGTCGTGAAACAGACCCAACTTAGACGTCAGCTCCGCCATCATATAATCCCGAAAATGAGAACCATGATCGGTAATGATGGCTTGAGGGACACCAAACCGAGCAATAACATGATTGAATATGAATTGTGCCGCCGTCTTACCGTCCACATCCAGTGTAGGCATTGCTTCGGCCCATTTCGTAAAATAATCGATGACGACGATAATATAGGCATCTCCCCTCGGCCGAACGAAGGTTACACGTCGTAAAATTGATTCCCCATTTAGCAAAAGGACCAATAGTAATGAAAGGGTGTCAAGGAACATGTGGCGCATTCATATTGCGTTGATATATATGGCACACATGGCATTTGCATACTTCAACGATGCAGTCTTTAAAAATGGACGGCCAAAAATAGCCAGCACGAAGGATCTTCTGTGCGGTGGCATAACCGGACATGTGACCACCACAGGCACCATTGTGGTAGTCATTTAAAACTTTCTCCACTTCCTCGAGGGTCAAGCATCGGCGGAGTACAAAATCTACTCCAACACGATAAAGGGTATCTCCAACAATGCGATAAGGTTGTGACTGATGCTGAATGTGGTGTCGGGCATCTTTCATTAACTTAGACTTGAAATTAGACGTTTGGAGATAAACGATGATATCACCATAACACGGATCGAGGGTGCTAATTAAGAAAAGATTTTCGTCTGGAATATGATCCTCGGAATGAGAAGGAGTAGAGTTGGCGGGGAGAGAAAAAATCAAATCAGCGAAAACAAGTGATTTCTTCGATTTTGCGGTAGTAAAATCCAAATTAAACTCTTGGAGGATAACGATCCACTTCGAGTATTTTCCCCCCAACAACTGCCAAGACAGAATATAGGTCATGAGATTACAATCAGAAATCATGGTCACTGTGCGTAAAAGGATATAATGACGAAAACGTTGGACGGCTTGGACTGCAGCCAATGCTAACTTCTTGACATGTGCGTAACATGTTTCAAGGTCGAGAAGGTTCCGAGACAAGTAGTAAACGACATGCTCGTTACCGTCATCATCATCTTGAACCAGAGCCATGGCGATCGTACTGAAGGTGGCAACTAGATAGAGGGTGATATCACGATGGTAATTCGGAGGACGTAATAGAGGAGTGTTGAAAAGCAACATCTTAAGCCTATCAAAAGACTACTGAGCAATCTCATCCCAACAGAAAGGGACGTCCTGCTTCAAAAGTCGAGTGAATCCTTTGGCTACTTTGGTGTAGTTTGGGATGAAACGACGTAAGAAATTCGCTTTCCCTTGGAGACTCTAGAGTTGGTGTAATGAGGATGGGGAGGGTAGATTAATAATAGCCTCAACCTTAAGTGGGTCAAGGCAAATTCCATCTTTAGATACGATAAACCCTGAAAATCTACCGGAGTCGACGTAGAAGACGCATTTATGTGGATTGAGCTGGATGTTGTAGCATCTACAACGAAGAAATATTTGGCGAAGATGGTCCGGGTGGTCTTTTCACGTAGCTGAATGAGCCGGAAGGTCATCCAGGTATGGTTGAACAATATGATGAATATCGTGAAAGGCATAAGACATCGCGCGCTATAACGTAGCCCTAGCATTATTCAAGCCGAAAGGGAGTTTCTTATATGCGAACGTTCCCCAAGGACAGATAAAAGAGGTCTTGTGTTGATCGGATGGGAGAATTTTGATCTGATTATATCCAGAAAAACCGTCCATAAGGGAAAAAATTTCACTCCCTGCACAATAGTTAATGATCTGATCAATGAAAGGGGTGGGATAGTTATCCTTAGGACAGGCTCTATTGATATCATGATAATCAACACAGACACTAATTGCTCCCTGCTTCTCATCCACAGGGACAATTTTAGAAACCCACTTTTTTCAGATGAATCGGATAAATGAAACCCGCTTTGAGAAGTTTTTCAACTTCAGCTTTTATAGCGGTGGCTATTCGAGGATGCACTGGATGAAGACACTAGCGAACAGGCTTCACACCTGGGTAGATGGGAATCTTGTGCACCACAATACTAGGGTTGATTCCAGGCATCTCTTCGTAAGACCAGGTGAAAACATCACGAAATTTGTGAAAGAGGCTAGTATACACTTGGACTTTCTCGAAAGAGAAAGTGACTCCCACATGGATGTTCTTGACAATTCCCGGTTTCACGGAAATGTCGATAGGCATCATTTGAGTAATGTTACCCAAGTTACCTTTAGCGAAGAATTCATGAGTGAAAGTAGACATTTGAAGTGGCGGGGAAGGAACTTGATACGAAAAACGCTCAAGACAGTTAGACATTGCCCTGAGGCCATGAATAAATGAGGAACGATGATGCCCATCGCTCCACGGTAGATCTTTGAGAGACATGGTTTCCATGATAGCCTCGTCAGATGGAAACACTTCTTTCAAAGGATCAGGCGAATCTGCATCACTGAGCCAGGGGGATTGAGAATAAACGTCGAGAGACATGCTCAAAGGAGCAGCTTCAGGAGGTGGAGAATCAGATGTAGCTGTAAGCTCGAAATAATTGATTTCAATTGGACTAAGCGGCATTGAATCTCCAAATGAATCAACCTATTCACGTAAAGAAACGATCCATGGGTCATCTAACCGAGAGAACATATTAACTTGAACGGTATTTGGTGGTGGAAGGGGAAAGATACCCATGAGAGCGGGATCTTTGAAAAGACCTGGCCCTACACTGTCAGGGGGAGAAGGAATCTGATCCACGTATGGCATGTTGTTCTCAGAAGATGAGGTAAAGAATGACAACTGATCGACAGTAATGATTTTTCCCTCGTGTGGAAACTTTAGAAGTCAGAAGAGGGTGGAAAGAACGCACAGCATAGCATGAGTCCAATTGCGACCGAGTAGAAGATTGTAATTAATTTTGGCATCAATGACTTCTACTTCAACGTTGACTGTCTTTCCTTGCAACGTGATCGACAAGCTAGCGAGAACACCCAAGGGTTTTGATTCCCTTCCATTAAATGCCTCAAGGGAATTAGGTGATGAAGTCATGGATGGAGAGCCAAGAACCTTCCAGCAAGCAGATGACATGACATAGGTAGATGCACCTTCGTCCACTATGGCTCTATGGATGTTGAGACTGTTAATGTCGACTTGCATGACAAGCGCAATCTGGTGCGGGAGTCGGGGGATGAAATTCTCTAAGTTGAAAGAGAGAAGGCTAGAATCAGCAGGATCAATACCGCCGATCGCAGATAGTAACACTTTCTATTGAAACGGACAAATCTGAAGCACTTCTAACGTGGACATCGCGGAAGGCGCTTGTGCTAAGTCCTCAACAATACTGTAATGCTGGGCAGAACGGGCGTTAGGATTATAAGAAGATTTCCGGAGAACACCTTTAGAAGGTGGACGCATAATGGGTTTAGCACTGTGCCTTTCAATCTCAAGAGGACTAGAGGCCGGTGGGGGGGGAGGACCATCAACGACCTCTTTCCCGGCTGCCTGGTGTGATCTGGCATAATCCTTCGACTGAGTAGCAATGGAAATGGTTGCAGAACCATTCATCATGAATACTTGAGAGCCAAACGACGCAGATGGCGGAGGTTGCTCGACCATCTGGGTATACTGAAATGGGAAAGGTTCCTTAAGGATCGCCAGAGTTCCCTTAGTGCCTTTGAGCAGTTGAATAACCTCAGATCATCTAGGAAAATATTTAGTGTAGTGGTCCTCATCACGAATCATACAGGGATACTTCGGCTTTCACTGTGAACCATCATCAGCACGAGGTTTAGACAATTCCAGTTTTGGGGCATCAGATTTGGTCTTTCCTTTTCCCTTCTTTCTCCCCTTGGAAGTCTTGTCCGCAGGATTGGCCTGAACGACGTTGACCTCCGAGGTTTTACGAGAATCCGGGGTAGCCTAAGGAGCAGAATTATTTGAAAAATTTGATTTTTGCTTCCCATTGGAAGACTTGCATGAAGTCTAAGACATAGAACCAATAACGTCGTCGATTGATGGGGTAGCTGACGCTTTAGAGGTTCTAGGTCGTGGAGCCTTAATCAAGATGTCATACAAAATGCCTGATTGAGAGTACACTAAATCAAGGTACTGGGCACAAGCGATGGCTTGTGCCTCGGTTACATATGCCCCCATAGTGATGTCTTTCACAATCTGATTTACAAAAGAGGTAGTGAACCAATGAGCAAGAAGCTAATCAGGAATTTTGAACTTGATCAAGCGATGACGCCGTCTCCATTCGTGAATGTGGTCCGAGATATGGGTAGCCCGGTCCTGTTTCAAGGATGTTAGGAGATGTGTCCCGAATTCATAACGAACCAAAAACTGGAAATGGGTAAGGAATGCCATAGCGAGAGTGTTGAAATATTGAAAGATACCACGAGGCAGTTCAATATACTACTTAGCAGCAGCTCCGGTGAGAATGCGTTGGAAAAGACAGAGTCGAACAGAGTCATCCACCCAAGAATTGGAAGAACACCATAAATGGTATGACATGACATGAGCTTGGGGGTATTCTCCAAACTTTCCCTCGAACTTTAGAAAATCACTTGAAACCTTCGTTGGAACCGGAGGCTAAAAAGGATTATGAAGAATGGGATCATTTGTCAATTTGGACACATCCGGTAACTCCAACGTGGTGAGAAAAGGTAATTGAGGGTTAAAAGGCATAACAGGTCCCCGATAAGGACCCGTACCCATAATCCATATTGATTGAGTATAACTCTGTCCCCATTAGTTCTGTCCCAGAGGATTCGGACCATAAGGGGTATAAGCCGGACAATTTGGTTGATATGGCGGTTGAGGACTAGGATACGGGGGTTGAAAACCAGGATATTGATTATGAGTATACAAGGGTCTTGACTGAGTGGCATAAGGATTTTGCTGCAGAGTATAAGTATAGCCCGACGGTTGAGGGTAGTAAGCAGAACCTTGAGGCGGGTTGTAAACCGGTTGATATTGACCTTGAGGAAAATAACCGCCTTGGGGTCAAAAGGGCTGTTGATAAGTGGGGCCCTGCTGAGCTAAATAGGTCGGGCACACAGGTTGATTTGGCTACAGCATAGAGTAGAGAGGTGGCTGAGCAGGGTTAATAGGCTGTGCAAGTTGGCTCGGATGAGCAGGTTGACTTGACTGATGAGGGCCACCAAGTTGTCCCTGCTGAGCAGGTTGGCCTGATGGCTAAGGTGGGCTAGGTTGTGCCCGATAACTAGGTTGACCTGGAGCAGAACCATAAGATGGTCCTGCTTGCGCAACATTTGGACCAATCAGAAGACATGGTTGTTGAGGTTGCACTAAAGGTTGAGATGGATGGATCTTCCCCCCAGGACCGTATGAAGGTCTGGGTTGATATACCAGCTGCCCAGCTAGTCCTTGAGGTTGCCCTGGTTGGATCATAGGCTGAGCTTGTAAAGGTTGACCTTGAGGATTGTAAGGCTGCCCTTGCGGGCTGTAAAATAATCCCTGTTGGACTGAAGGTTGTCCCTGTAAGGGTTTCCCTTGTGGGTCGTACGCATACCCTTGCTGGTCCGAAGGTTGTCCCTGAAAGGGTTGTTCTTGTGGGCCGAAAGCATACCCTTACTGAACCGAAGGTTGTCCCTAAAAGGGTTGTCCTTGTTGTTTAGAAGGTTTCATAGGCAAAGTAGGTATAAAACTGTTAATGAACTGATAAGCCTCAGGAGCAGGAAAATATCTGGGGTTTCCTTGCTCGTCATATTGGAACGGAAGTGAATAAATCGAGCTACCATCCACTCCATAATGAGAGAAATAAGACCGATAAGGATCCTGAGGGGATTGATAATTCTGGGGGCTCTGCTGCTGAACAACCAGCCGATACTCCTCAAAAGAAAGGCCATCGGGATGGCCATGGAAATCGAAGTCTCTACCGAAGTCGAAACTCTTGACGGCTGAGCGGTGACGACCGATGTCGATGCAACCACACATACAGGAGGCCTGGTGGGGACAGACGTAACAAAAGGCATCGATGAGACAGGTGTCGTTGATGACATCCCTAATGATGGGAGAACCGGCCCCCTTAACAGGGTTGATGTTGCCATGGTGGCAATACCGGCTATAATCTGACCCAAAGACCTATATCCAGCTGGAAGCGACACCGATGGTGCAGATTGAGTAGGCTCTTGATGGATGTCTTTCGAGAAAAGTTGGTATTCTTCATCAGAAACTGGAATACCCTCACTGCCATTAGGACCAGATGAGTCCATATTTGAATCCACCGTGAGATCTTGTAAAAGACTACGGGGGCTAGGAGGTATGATAGCAGCCAAAAATGGTGATCCTGATGTAAGAGGGGGAAAATGTTCCCCGACCCCAAACCCAAACCAAGCGTTTGAAAGAGGCCAATGGAACTCAATTGGTTCTCCAAAGGGGTACTCTGACGGGATGATAGGCTGCTTAAGCTCGACAGACCTAGAGGTCTGAGAAGTATTAGATAAATCGTTCGAGAAAGGACTGCCAGTAGATGAAACCGATGGTTCCGCCACTGTGACTGTAGCAAACCAAGAAAGGGAAAAAGATCGAAAATGAAGACTCTTGGATCGAAATCAAGGCAAACAAAGACATGCCAAGTAATCAGACTTTAATGGGTGTGTAATTGTAGGTAGCTTATTTTACCACATTGAAACCAAAAATTTGCTGTTTCATGTTTTAAGAGTCAAGAAACAGTCAAAGATGACTCTAGTCTCTTTCAGTTTTAAGCGAGCGTGAAAGGCCAAGTGCTCGATGATCTTTTAAAATTTATGGAGTCAGTAAATATCGAAAATGACTGCTCAGGTAGTCTAGGTAAAAGGGTGTACCAGGTTCCTGTGAACTTCCATATACACCTTGGTTATAAAATTAAAGAAAAATCAACCAAGGACTTGACGTACGTGCAGGTAGTCTCCCCGAATGCTGTGTTCGGTGTATCACGGTTACAAGGTGGCAAACTCAGCTTCCTATAGATAAAAGTATTGCAACCTAGAGGGGTCTCCCTTTATATACTCGACAGTACGGGGAGCACAAGTCCGTACTAGTGCTGTCTAAAGCCAGATGGCGAACGACAGCTGCTAGGTTTAAAGACGTTGGAACACGTCTCTAACTTAGACCACTAAATGTTTCGTTAAGTTTCAATGTTGCCTTAGGTTAATTGAATAAATTTTAAGTTGATCTTGTATTTATGTTTCAATTCCAAGGTCCTACCGAATGTTGGATCTCACAAATCCCTAAATGCAAGCTACATGCCATAAAATACCATTTCGTTCGATGAAAAGCTATCTACGAGAAATTTTATAAGTTTTCAAGCGATAGAGAATAATGAGAACACACAGAAGCATCCACTACAGTACCTGATGCAAGCTAATGAAAGTGAGAAATCTTCCCTAGAATGTCCAATGCTAGTTATGCGAAATATTTTCCATTTCCACAATGCAAACAAGAATGCAAGCACGAAACATATTTTTTCGATTTTTCAATGTAATAGAGCAAACAATGCACTAAATGACATGAAAAATAAACCTTCACACTAGTTCGAGAATGTGAATGCGAGAGTTGAAATGAAACAATTCAACCAACCTAAAAGAAAACAAAACAACAACTCAAACCAATGTCACAATCTCTCAAATCAAAGAAAGATGTCGAAACAGACCCATACAAGCAATGTGAGCTATTCTTGGAGTGACAAGACGCAAAAATGAATGAAAGAGGCAAGACTCATTCCACCAAATGCGAACACTCAAAACGGATCCAGGGAACTGAATGCAATCAAGAAAATAATGAAGGTGGATGTGAAACAAAAGACCGAAGCTCCTACAGGAGGCTCAACACACCAAAGCACTATAAAACCCTAAGGCCATGATGCTGACAGAAATGGAAAAACAACCGAAGGAAGGAGGCCATTCACAGTCACAAACAATCATTGCGCCCTTCTTATTAAATCATTTTGGCGGGTCATTAATGGCTCAGGCATATGGTCCGACATTACACGAGCCAAGTATGTGGATGGCGATATCCCTTATATGATATTTTTCAACTCTATTACTTTCCCGCGCAATATTTCGTTCATATGGAGTAGTTTTAAGAAAATAATGCCCCATCTACGCTGTCGGCTCATCTGGCAATTTCGGGACGGTGGTCGCATCCCAATTGGAACTTCTGGCATTCTGTCTCTGTCTTTTGATTTTGCTCCATCGCCCCACCTTATCCATACACTGGCCCAGTTGGGTATAATGTATTTATCTCAAACCATTTATATTTGGATTGTTGCTGCTCCCATTTTCAAATCTGCTTTCCAGTTGGGGCTGATCGGTGCGGATGCTATTGAGTGGGATCTACTACGGGATTATCTCAGAAGTGTTGGTTTTTGCTATGCTATGGGTGGTGATCGGATTGTTTGGAATGGTCCTCTTATGGAGGACACGCTCATTGTTCAGGAAATTTATCGGTATATTAATGCCCAGTCTCTACAGGCACATGCAACCAAGATTTTCTCTCCATTCTGGCACCGTAACATTCCTACCAAAATAATCCTCTTTGGTTGGCTGGTCTGGCGAGGCAAGGTACTCACTTGGGACAGCCTTATGAAGCGAGGTTTTCAAGGTCCCAGTCGATGTGCCCTTTGTGGAATGGGAGAAGAATCTATCTCTCATTTATTTTTCACCTGCCAGATATCAGTGGCTATATGGAAGTTGTTTATCCCTTTCTTTATTAAACCGGATTGGACCCCGGTGGATTTCATTTCAGCTGCATATGACTGGGACAAGCTGAAATTTAAATATAACTCCCTCCCCTTATTTCTCGTTTGGGAGATCTGGCTAGCTAGGAATAATCTTATCTTTGAGGGCCATCCCTACTTAATTCACTGTGTCTACCTGGCCATTAAAAGATGGATGGATGATCATGTACAACACTCTCCTTCGATCATGGATGGCTCTCGCCGCATCAGACCACACCAGATATCCTTACCTGCGCTCTTCTTTGATGGTGCATCGGCAGATGGGATCATTGGATGTGGAGTTTGGATCAAGCTGTCAAATCTGGAACGATATCACATATTCTAGAACGGGGGTCCAGGGTCTAACAACAAGGCTGAGATAATGGCTCTTTGGGGTGGCCTCTTCTTTGCATATGATCTTCAATTCCAGAATATCAATATATACGGGGACTCAAAATTGGTCATTGGATGGGTCACAAATGATTATCACATGATGTCTCCATGTTCGAAGACTATGGAGGCATTTGGATTACCCTGTTATTTCCCATATATATCGTGAAAATAATACTCGAGCAGATCGTCTTTCTAAAAGAGGTTTTCTGGCAGATTTCGGTTCCATAACGATTGAGCATTTCAGATATGGTGTACTCATGGAGGCGTCATCCATTCCCATTCCATGAGCCTCTGCATCTTATGATTCTCCTTTCTGGCACCTACTCTCCTCGCTCCTCTCTCTGCAAACTTTTTGATCTTTTTCATTATTTCTATTCCCACACGGTTTTGGCTATTGTCATCAAATTTATCCTATTTCTATATTTGTTTCAGAATGTCGGTTGTTATGTCGAATATATGCTCTCCTTTTCTTACAAGCCAATCAACGGACTCCAGTCAAAGATTCAACATTTCGTTCTGCCTTATCTTCTGCTCATCCCGTATCAAGCGAGCCTGTAGACGTATCCTCAAACGAGCCTGCTGAAGTACATCAAGCGAGCCAGTCTTTTGTATTTTCCTACTTATTTGCCTGTGGTGCACATCTTCAAGTTTTTCAGCTTTGCTTTCTTTGTTAAGTTGATTTCAATCAGTTAAAGCGAGCCTGGTTACTCTCTTTATCGAAGGAATGGATGGCTAGTGATTCAGGCCTGCGTGGTTACATTTTTTCTCCTGCACATGCCTTTGCTATATTATGTGCATTCCATTTCAAGCGAGCCTGTACATAGTCTTTCCCTCACAATGGGACGTGCTATCTTAACGATTATCCCTTCATCATGGAAAGTCCCATAATATCCTTAGCTATACTTGGTTTTAAAATAGTCACCTTTCTGTATAAGCTTTATATGTTTTTTCTACTAATCATTGTCCTCACCCTTCATGTCTTATTGCTAAGGACATAAATTAGTGGTGTTTTGGGATGTATTTTTCATCACCAAGATGTGGCAGCCAGTTTACTTGCTCATAGTTTTGTTCTTTCATTATGAGTACTGTATGCTCTGGAATATTGACTGATCTCTCACTATCTCTCAGTAGTTGAGAATGTTGTTGAATATGTACTGTTTATATTATAATATAATTAGCGTTTTTTTCTTCTGAAAAAAAAGTTTCCAAATTGCATGATTAGTGTCGTAGAAGAGTAGTCTCAACATTAGGTTTACGTTGCCATAGGGGGCAATTGCGTAGCTCCAGGATTTGATTGACAATATCATTGTAATTATAACCCAAATCTAATTGCTTCTATATAAATTGTGTTTTGATCTTCAATTGGCTGCATCACCATAGATTGAGCATTGCTCAGAAACAAAGTTGAGCAAATAATCCATCCTCTCTCTATATAAACGAATTGCTTTTTGTGTGGATGAACAGAGTCTGGTTGTATACATTTGATTGATCCTTTGATGAGAAAATTTGGTTGAAAGACGTATTGCTAGATCGCTCTCCAATGTCAGTGCATGACAAACCGAGGGTCTTACAGTTCATAATGTACTGCTCAATCACCTATTATTATTTTATGATTTCATGTTTGAATTTATTTTCAACTGTGCGGTTAATATTTTTCATTACAGTGCAAATCGGAAACTCTTTTGTGCTTATCGTTATGTTTTCTGTTGGAATCTATTTTCAACGGTTCGCGTAGTATTGCTTAGTAATTTTTATCATAGTGCAGCTCTGAAACTATTTTGTGCTTATTAAGTAGAACCCCAATTAATTGATTAGAGTTTTTTGAGCGTTGATATTTTATCAATAAAGATTGAACAATTGAATTTCCAGCATATTATCTTTCATATGGAAATGGTAAATACAGAGAAGCTAAAAGATTGGAATCTAACCAATGAAATAACATTTATCAAATATACGTCGTGCATAGAATGTAGATGACCACCATAACTAGGCCATAGTTTCATTTAAAGTGCACTTGGGACCTTATTGGGAAAAGGATATTTTGTATTTACATATAAATTAAAGTATTATCAACTCGATGGTCAATGAAACTGAAAAGGACCCTAATAAGATTAGCGTCTGGAATGGGAGGTCAAAGATTGGTTGTAGCATTTGAGTTAAGTTGAATTTGCAAGTTTGCTGTGTGAGTGTGAGATTATTTATAAGTTCATTCAGATTAGAAAATTCCTTTCAAGTGTGACCTCTGAAGAGCAGAATTAGGGTTTTTGAGATTTCTCTTCAAGCAGTGAGTTATTGTTGCTGTTGATTGGTAATGGTTTTGATTTCAGACTTAATTCTTAGATAGATAGAATGAGGGTTTCCAACTAGAATTTGCTGATTGTTCCTATTTTCATGGAGAGATTAATTGATTTATTTTCAAGAGTGTGTGTTTATAGATATTTTTGTGTGCCTCAATTTTCAAATCAAATAGCATAAGGAATCATTAAAACTCTGACGTACACCCTGAATCAAGAAGTGCAGTGCAGCTCGTGTTTACGAGCCCAGATTGACAAATTAAATATTAAGAGCTTTAATACATCAATTAAAACTCTCAACATTTTGGCGCCATTGCCGGGGACATGAACCTGGGTCTCTCGGGTGAGAGCCAAGTATCTTGCCATTATCTGGTTACCAAGCCAGGACAGTGGCCTTTATCTAAAAGTCAAATAAGCTAACTCTGAATCTATATCTAGTAAGTGGGACACAGACATTTTGTTAGGTTAAAAAGCATCCCTGTCGAGGCTATAGATGCCTGCTAGCAGCAGGGCCATGCCTGTGGTATCAAAGTTAATTCTACACTATGATTTACTTGGTTGTTTTTGTCTTTTTCTTGAACTCACTATCATATCTCTTTGAGAATGGCTTTAATATCCTTTAGTAGTGTGCTTTGGAGTTCTATCTTTAAGAAAGAATTTGTTTTTTATTGATGTAAGACCCTTAGTGCAGGTGATTCACTCTTCTTGAATAAGAGAAGCTTCAACTATATGCTTGGGTAATGCTAAGACAATCATCTTCGGAAGGTATCATTTTGTAATATTTATTTTTCTCTACTTGATCCATTTTAAGGACTTGGTTTTTAAATAAAGTCACTTTTACTTGTAATAATGAGGCTATTGAAAGTGAAGACATGCTTCTTTGGATTACCCTTGAGATGCTTTGTGAAAATTCTTATGGTTAATCATTTTAGGATGACATTATCTCTAACCTTGTTTCAAAATAATATAATATTAGTATTTGACATTAGGTGATAATTAGAAAACTTTGTTATTCATTAAGAGTAATACATAAGTGGGGAACTAAAATAGCTTTTTTAGACAATTAAATATCTATTAAAACTCAAAAAAGGTTTTAAACTAATCTCTACTATTAAACACTAACTTTTGAAGTCTTTAATTAAAATAAGGTCTATTTTTAGATATTATTGATTATTTAAAATTAAAAACCATCAATAAATATATCATGGATATTTTTAAAATTTAATATTTAAACACTCACTTAAATTTGGAAAGATTTTAAATAATAGCATCAATTTAATTAAAAACCTTAGTTAGGGTCTTAAACAAACCAATAAAAAGAAAGATTTTATTTTAGATACCATTTTATATTAATTTAATATTCAATTAAAATCATCAATTAAAAAAAAAATAGTAACATAGATAACTATAGTTTTGAAATACTCAATTAAAATAAAGAAAAATATTATATAGAAATATCAATTTAATTAAAACCAACTTTAGGGTCTCAAATAAAAAAGTCACCATTTGGAAATAATTTATATTAATTTAATTCATTATTCCTCCATTTTTCAAGGTAGGCCTCACAACTTCCTTCCACTCATTGTCACTCACTCTCCTTCATTTATACCCCATTGATGAGATCTGACAGAATCCATTGATCTATCCTGATGATGAACCACAGAGGATTGGTTCGAAACGTCGATTACATATAAAATGGATGCGATTAATCCGGAAGATTCTACAAACAAAAAACACAAATCACAGAAGCCTCAAATCAACAACATTGTTAAGCATTCCTTTAGTAGCCCTAGCATTAGTTACTCTTTTAGAACAATAAAACTTAGCCTTGACATCACTGGATCCTTGGTCACTACTTTTCTTATTGATGCAAAGGAAGATGACATCCGACGAAACTTACATGCTCTCACAATTAGGCCTATGGTTCAATTCAATAAAGCATAACTTTAATATAGAAACCCTAGCCCTTCAGTCTTGGTCTCTGTCAAAGGTTTTGCTTGCATGAGGACATGCAAGATGATAGGAATGGGGGGGAGAGATGTTCGAAAAAAAAATTGATGAGAATTGTCAGGTTTGATTCATATTTTCACCCTATGCTTACTCATGGTTCTCACTATCATTTTTCACAATTGTTGGGCTTGGAGCATGATCAGGGAATTGTTCTCTAATATAACCTATTTCCTTTATTTCAATAAAGAGGATTATTGATGATGGTGCTTGTGTTATTTCAGGAAGCTGTAAAATTACACTTTGTGACGAAAAATTCATACACAGGCATCAACATTTTCGGGATAACGTGGATATTGAGACCTTTTTCCTTCTTCAACAGATCATATCAACAATCACATTAGCTTGAGTCATTCCATCATTCACTTCATCTTGCAGCACCAAGGACATCAACAACAAGGGTAAAACTTGAGGTAGAGGTGGCTTAAGATTCTTTAATTGATTAGAGATTTAAGAAAGCTTTGATGATTAACCACCACATATTTCGTATATTTGGTTTTCCATATACCCTCCATTTGCATGCTACTCTAAGTCATAATCACAATGGTTCATGTAAACAAACACAGTAACTATGATGCCTTCCCCTCCTACATTCACACATGTTGTCGGTCGAATCCAATAGAGGGTGAATTCATTGCTGTCTTCCATGAAAGTACCATCCATAAGCATTGGCCTTGCAAAAATAGAGCATGCAAGCACATGTCTTCCCATCTCCATCACCACCTCATCTCATCTACCATTTCCATTGTCACCTATCATATCATTCATCATTTTCCTCCTACCATATCTTTTCCTTGATTTGTGTCGCTCTTAAAATCAAACCTATGGCAATCAAATCTTCATGTAGTGCTGCTTCACAAGACCTAACCCTACCTAAAAGCCATGATGACATCAAAAATTAGATATGAGTAAAGTATTTGTTTGCATGAGGACATGAAAAACATTAGGCATGGGGAGATGTTGGGTCTCGTATATGCCCATGTTTTCGTCATGAAACATCACTATTTATACCCTAAAACCCTAGGTTTTTAGCCCGTGTTATACCCTAATTCTATCACTTGCGGCTAAATACTCTCTGTGGTTAATAATCATAATTTTCTTCACTTCTCAATGATTAAAGATGATTTTTTTATGTTTTACTGATGACGGTTTCGTAGAAGTACATTTATTACAGGGTTCCATCGCTGAAATCTCTCACAAGCCAGCGAAGTATGGGAATGCCTAATTTGGGGCTTTCACACTTTCGGTGCGCTTCTGGAGAATATGGGAGAGGTTATTATAAAAAATAACATTATTATACCTCTCCATAAGTTGGATTCCACCCAGCTCATTCATATGGGTCTCTAGAAGGAAATTACTCAATTTTGCCAAATCTGTAAAACATTCTAAACTGCCATATTGTGCCTCAATTTCCGTGCAGAGAAAGGCGAAATAAGAAATTTGGGCATATGGGTTTTTCTCCCAATATAACCTATTTACTAACCTTGTGATAATTTTGCCAAACTCTGCACAGTTTTGGAGATATTTAGGGAGACTTGAGGCTAATTTATGTAAAATTCGGAAATTTCCAGCATTGTTAAAATCTCCCAAAACACCCTTATTTTGGATTTTTGGTCAAAGGCAGTTGAAACTACTACAAATCAGCACATCACAACTTTTAAAATTGATTTTGTCTTATCTCTATAGCTACTTATGGAGTGTTGTTGAGCATCCATTATTGATTCCTAAGCCACACCATGAGAGACAGACATATTAAAAACATAGACATCCAGGGAGGATTGTAGTTCGATTTTTATAGAAAAAATTGAAGACTGCAACTTCGTTCTCAAGCAATCAAGTGTGAATTTATAATCTATGATAATGTTCCATTGATTAATTTTCAAAGTGTATTGGATTTCATGAGTTTCTGAATCGTATACGTTGAGAATTAGTTAGTTTCTGTAAGTTTCCAGGCTGATTCCGGGTGTGGCAAGGGCCCACCACAATTCGGATCAGATTCTGTAAGCATAAGCCTAGTTAACTGGTGAGTGTTTGATTAATTTCTGCATTTTTAATTTACATTTTTCTTAACAATTGATTTAATTTTGATTTCAATCAGCTATTCCATATTTTGTGTGAATTAATGTTGGAGTGTTTTTGCAGATCAATTTGTTTTAAGTTGGATTTACATTTACCCGTGTTTCAAAGATTTAAATTACAGAGTCAATTAAATTATGAAAGTCGATTTACGTTTAGCATAGTTTACATTTTCTGAATTTCAAGAATTCGAAGATTTGGAGTGCAGAGTTAATTAAATGGTGAAATCGATTCGTTTTAGTTTGATTTACATTGCCGAAGTTTCAAAGATCTCAATTGCAGAGTTAAGTAGTTGTGGAAATCGATTTATGTTGCTGGATCTACAATTGCTGAAGTCCCCAGGAGTCCGTTGATTTGAATGGATGAATGCAAAGTTAATTGAATTTACGATTTGGTTTGGCTTGATCCCTGTTGCTGGATTTTTTTATAGATATCGATTAATTTAAATCACAGAATTCACTGTCTTTAAAATCAAATTGTATCTCAGTTTGCTTCCATTGCTGTGGTGCATGAACATCAGTGTATTTAAACGCCTGATGGCAAATGCTTTCAAAGGTCGATCTTGAGAAATTGGTTAATTCATATGCTGTAGTGTTAAGTTTCTAAATTGCATGATTAGCACCGTAGAAGAGTAGTTTCAGCATTAAGTTTACGTTGCCATAGGGGGCAATTGCGTAGCTTCAGGATTTGATTGGCAATATCATTGTAATTATAACCCAAATCTAATTTCTTTTATATAAATTGTATTCTGATCTTCAATTGGTTGCATCACCATAGATTGAGCATTGCTCAGAAACAGAGTTGAGCAAATAATCCATCCTCTCTCTATATAAACGAATTGCTTTCTGCGTTGATGAACAGAGTCTGGTTATATACATTTGATTGATCTTTTGATGAGAACATTTGGTTGAAAGACGTATTGCTAGATCGCTCTCCAATGTTAGTGCATGACAAACCGAGGGTCTTACAGTTCATAATGTACTGCTGAATCACCTATTATTATTTTATGATTTCATGTTTGAATCTATTTTCAACTGTGCGGTTAATATTTTTCATTACAGTACAACTAGGAAACTCTTTTGTGCTTATCGTTATGTTTTCTATTGGAATCTATTTTCAACGGTTCGCGTTGTGTTGCTTAGTAATTTTTATCATAGTGCAACTCTGAAACTATTTTGTGCTTATTAAGTAGAACCAAAATTAATTGATTAAGGTTTTTTGAGAGTTGATACTTTATCAATAAAGATTGAACAATTGAATTTCCAGCATGTTATCTTTCATATGGAAATGGTAAATACAGAGAAGCGAAAAGATTGGAATCTGACTAATGAAATAACATTTATCAAATATGCATTGCGCATAGAATGTAGATGACCACCATAACTAGGCCATAGTTTCATTTAAAGTGCACTTGGGACTTTATTGGTAAAAGGATATTTTGTATTTACATATAAATAAAGGTACTATCAATTCGATGGTCAATGAAACTAAAAAGGACCATAATAAGATTAGCATCTGTAATGGGAGGTCAAAGATCGGTTGTAGCATTTGAGTTAAGTTGAATTTACAAGTTTGCTGTGTGAGTGTGAGATTATTCATAAGTTCACTCAGATTAGAAAATTCCTTTCAAGTGTGACCTCTGAAGCGCAGAATTAGGGTTTTTGAGATTTCTCTTCAAGCAATGAGTTATTGTTGCTGTTGATTGGTAATGGTTTTGATATCAGACTTAATGCTTAGATAGATAGAATGAGGATTTCCAACTAGAATTTGCTGATTGTTCCTATTTTCATGGAGAGATGAATTGATTTATTTTCAAGAGTGTGTGTTTATAGATATTTTTGTGTGTCTCAATTCTCAAATCAAATAGCAGGGCCATGCCTGTGGTATCAAAGTTAATTCTACACTATGCTTTACTTGGTTGTTTTCGTCTTTTCCCTAAACTCACTATCATATTTCTCTGAGAATGGCTTTAATATCCTTCAGTAGTGTGCTTTGGAGTTCTATCTTTCAGAAATAATTTGTTTTTTACGGATGTAAGACCCTTAGTGCTGGTGATTCATTCTGCTTGAATAAGAGAAGCTTCAACTATATGCTTGGGTAATGTTAAGACAATCATCCTCAGAAGGTATCATTTTGTAATATTTATTTTTCTCTACTTTCGATCCATTTTAAGGCCTTTGTTTTTAAATAAAGTCACTTTTACTTGTAATAATGAGGCTATTGAAAGTGAAGACATGCTTCTTTGGATTACCCTTGAGATGCTTTGTGAAAATTCTTATGGTTAATCATTTTAGGATGACATTATCTCTGCAGTAACAAAATTGTTAAGAATTCCTTTAGTAGCCCTAGCATTAGTTACTCTTTTAGAATAATAAAACTTAGCCTTGACGTCACTGGATCCTTGGTCACTACTTTTCTTATTGATGCAAAGGAAGATGACATCCAATGAAACTTACATGCTCTCACAATTAGGCCTATGGTTCAATTCAATAAAGCATAACTTTAATATAGAAACCCTAGCCCTTCAATCTTGGTCTCTGTTAGAGGTTTTGCTTGCATGAGGACATGCAAGATGATAGGCATGGGGGGGAGAGATGTTCGAAAAAAAAATGATGAGAATTGTCAGGTTTGATTCATATTTTCACCCTATGTTTACTCATGGTTCTCACTATCATTTTTCACAATTTTTGGGCTTGAAGCATGATCAGGTAATTGTTCTCTAATATAACCTATTTTCTTTATTTCAATAAAGAGGATTATTGATGATGGTGCTTGTGTTACTTCAGGAAGCCGTAAAATTACACTTCGTGACGAAAAATTCATACACAGTCATCAACATTTTCGGGATAACGTGAATATTGAGACCTTTTTCCTTTTTCAACAGATCATATCAGAAATCACATTAGCTTGAGCCATTCCATCATTTACTTCATCTTGCAGCACCAAGGACATCAACAACAAGGGTAAAACTTGAGGTAGAGGTGGCTTAAGATTCTTTAATTGATTAGAGATTTAAGAAAGCTTTGATGATTAACCATGACATATTTCGTATATCTGGTTTTCCATATACCCTCCATTTGCATGCTACTCTAAGTCATAATCACAATGGTTCATGTAAACAAACACAGTAACTATGATGCCTTCCCCTCCTACATTCACACATGTTGTCAATCGAATCCAATAGAGGGTGAATTCATTGCTGTCTTCCATGAAAGTACCATCCATAAGCATTGGCCTTGCAAAAATAGAGCATGCAAGCACATGTCTTCTCATCTCCATCACCACCTCATCTCATCTACCATTTCCATTGTCACCTATCATATTAATCATCATTTTCCTCCTACCATATCTTTTCTTTGATTTGTGTCGCTCTTAAAATCAAACCTATGGCAATCAAATCTTCATGCAGTGTTGCTTCACAAGACCTAACCCTACTTAAAAGCCATGATGACATCAAAACTTAGATATGAGTAAAGTCTTTGTTTGCATGAGGACATGCAAAACCTCAGGGATGGGGGGATGTTGGGCCTCGTATATGCCTATGTTTTCGTCATGAAACATCATTGTTTATATCCTAAAACCCTAGGTTTTTAGCCCGTGTTATACTCTAATTCTATCACTTGCGGCTAAATACTCTCTGTGGTTAATAATCATAAATTTCTTCACTTCTCAATGATTAAAGATGATTTTGTCATGTTTTACTGATGACGGTTTTGTTGAAGTACATTTATTACAGGGTTCCATCGCTGAAATCCCTTTCAAGCCAGCTAAGTATGGGAATGCCTAATTTGGGGCTTTCACACTTTCGGCGCGCTTTCGAAAAATCCGAGAGAGGTTATTATCAAAAATAACATTATTATACCTCTCCATAAGTTGGATTCAACCCCACTCATTCATATGGGTCTCTAGAAGGAAATTACCCAATTTTGTCAAATCTGTAAAACATTCTAAACTGCCATATTGCGCCTCAATTTCCGTGCAGATAAAGGAAAAATAAGAAATTTAGGAACATGGGGTTTTCTCCCAGTATAACTAATTTACTAACCGTATAACAGTGTTGCAAAATTCCGCACGGTTTTGGAGATATTTAGAGGGGCTTGAGGCTAATTTATGTAAAATTCGGAAATTTCCAGCATTGTTAAAATCTCCCAAAACAACGTTATTTTGGATTTTTGGTCAAAAGCAATTGTAACTACTACAAATCAGCACATCACAACCTTTAAAATTGATTTTGTCTTATCTCTATAGCTACGTATGGAGTGTTGTGTTGTTGAGCATCCATCTTTGAATGGACATTGCAATCAGATTTGTACAAACTAAGTTAGGCATAACATATCTATGATCTGATCCTTTCTATTTGTAATTATGAGGCTGTGATTATAAACCTTGCAACAGAGACATATTAAAAACATGGACATCCAGAGAGGATTGTAGTTTGATTTTTATAAAAAAAATTGAAGACTGCAACTTCGTTCTCAAGCAATCAAGTGTGAATTTATAATCTGTGATAATGTGCCATTGATTAATTTTCAAAGTGTATTGGATTTCATGAGTTTTTGAATCATATACGTTGAGAATTAGTTAGTTTCTATAAGTTTTCAGGCTGATTTCAGGTGTGGCAAGGGCCCACCACAATCGGGATCAGCTTCTGTAAGCATAAGCGTTGGTAAGTGGTGAGTCTTTGATTAATTTCTGCATTTTTAGTTTACATTCTTTTTAACAATTGATTTAATTTTGATTTCAATCAGCTATTCCATATTTTGTGTGAATTAATGTTGGAGTGTGTTTGCAGATCGATTTGTTTGAAGTTGGATTTACATTTACCGGTGTTTCAAAGATTTATATTACAGAGTCAATTAAATTGTGAAAGTCGATTTACGTTTACCATAGCTTACATTTGCTGAATTTCAAGAATTTGAAGATTTGGAGTGCAGAGTTAATTAAATGGAGAAAATCGATTCGTTTTAGTTTGATTTACATTGCCGGAGTTTCAAAAATCTCAATTGCAGAGTTAAGTAGTTGTGGAAATAGATTTATGTTGCTGGATTTACAATTGCTGAAGTCTCTAGGATTCCGTTAATCTCAATTGCAGAGTTAAGTAGTTGTGGAAATAGATTTATGTTGTTGGATTTACAATTGCTGAAGTCTCCAGGATTCCCGTTGATCTGAATGGATGAATGCAAAGTTAATTGAATTTACGATTTGGTTTGGCTTGATCCCTGTTGCTGGAATTTTTTTTAGATATCGATTAATTTAAATCACAGAATTCACTGTCTTTAAAATCGAATTGTATCTCAGTTTGCTTCCATTGCTGTGGTGCATGAACATCAGTTGATTTAAATGCCGGATGGCAAATGATTTCAAAGGTCGATCTTGAAAAATTGGTTAATTCATATGCTGTAGTGTTAAGTTTCCAAATTGCATGATTAGCATCGTAGAAGAGCAATCTGCCATAGGGGGCAATTGCGTAGCCATAGGGGGCAATTGCGTAGCTCCAGGATTTGATTGGCAATATCATTGTAATTATAACCCAAATCTAATTGCTTCTATATAAATTGTGTTCTGATCTTCAATTGGCTGCATCACCATATATTTTGCATTGCTCAGAAACAGAGTTGAGCAAATAATCCATCTATCTCTCTATATAAACGAATTGCTTTCTGCGTGGATGAACAGAGTCTGGTTGTATACATTTGATTGATCCTTTGATGAGAACATTTCGCTGAAAGACGTTTTGCTAGATCACTCTCCAATGTCAGTGCATGACAAACCTAGGGTCTTACGGTTCATAATGTGTTGCTCAATCACCTATCATTATTTTATGATTTCATGTTTGAATCTATTTTCAACTGTGCGGTTAATATTTTTCATTACAGTGCAACTCGGAAACTCTTTTGTGCTTATCGTTGTGTAATCTGTTGGAATCTATTTTCAACGGTTCACGTAGTATTGCTTAGTAATTTTTATCATAGTGCAACTCTGAAACTATTTTGTGCTTATTAAGTAGAACCCCAATTAATTGATTAGCGTTTTCTGTTGATATTTTATCAATAAAGATTGAACAATTGAATTTCCAGCGTATTATCTTTCATATGGAAATGGTAAATACAGAGAAGCTAAAAGATTGGAATCTGACCAATGAAATAACATTTATCAAATATACATCGTGCATAGAATGTAGATGACCACCCTAACTAGGCCATAGTTTCATTTAAAGTGCACTTGGGACCTTATTGGTAAAAGGATATTTTGTATTTACATATAAATAAAAGTACTATCAACTCGATGGTCAATGAAACTGAAAAGGACCATAATAAGATTAACGTCTGGAATGGGAGTTCAAAGATTGGTTGTAGCATTTGAGTTAAGTTGAATTTGCAAGTTTGTTGTGTGAGTGTGAGATTATTTATAAGTTCACTCAGATTAGAAAATTCCTTTCAAGTGTGATCTTAGGGTTTTTGAGATTTCTCTTCAAGCAGTGAGTTATTGTTGCTATTGATTGGTAATGGTTTTGATTTCAGACTTAATGCTTAGATGGATAGAATGAGGATTTCCAACTAGAATTTTCTGATTGTTCCTATTTTCATGGAGAGATGAATTGATTTATTTTCAAGAGTGTGTGTTTATAGATATTTTTGTGTGCCTTAATTCTCAAATCAAATAGCATAAGGAATCATTAAAACTCTAACGTGCACCCTGAATCAAGAAGTGCAGTTCAGCTCGTGTTTACGAGCCCGGATTGACAAATTAAATATTAAGAGCTTTAATACATCAATTAAAACTCTCAACAGTGCCCATTCTCGTGACAATGAAAACATATGATCTTGGAAAAGTCTCTCTTTCCTTCTTCGCCTTGGGATTTCTTTCCCTTAGCCTTTTTTTGTTTTCCCTCCAATGCACAATATTATTCTTTGTTGGTGTTGGAGGCCCCGTCTCTGGTGCTCCACCTTATCTCTTCTATTACCAAATCTCACCATATTCGCTTCCATTATGGTCACTTCTCCCTCCCATTCAAAGAGTCATGGTAACTATGCCAACCTTTGGGAAGGCCTAGAAGTGCTAGGCTCACTAAGTCATCATCGGCTACCATCACACCAACACTTCCAATATCATCTTGACATTGGGTGAACTTCACAAAGTATGTTGGTACCATCTCACCATCCTCCTTCTTGATATTTTTGAGCTTTTCCTTCAGCGCCAACTTCCTTTGGTCGTTTTTTCTGAAACAGATCTGTCAAGGCCTTCCACATAGCATATGAAGTCGCCTTCCCATGGATACTTGAGACAAAATTATCTCGAACTCCCTCTAACAAGATCCTCCTCGCCTTTACTACCTTATTTTGTCATGCAATATAATTTGAATTGCCCTCGAGTGCATATTCGAGTCTAAAGCCATTAAAAGACATCTTGATCCGCTTCTAGCTCCAAAGGAAGTATCTACAAATTTTAATACTGCTAAACACAAACTCAATTTCTTATCCACTATTGTGATTCCTGGCACTCCGATACCACGTAAAAAATATCTAACACAACTATAATACCATGTAGAAATTATATCAATGGATTCAATCCGATCATGTAATGTACTAAAAGAAGATATTGAATCCTTTCACAATATTTGCGGAATATAAAACACAATCGCTCAATCACATGCAAGTAAGAGAAAGTATCAATCACACAACACAAGATGTATATGGGGAAAACACCTGCTCAAAACCCCTCTATCATATATTGTACATAGTCAAATAATCATGAAATAATACAATGTTTTTTCAGACTGAGAAAATCCCGCACTCTACCTATCGTCTCACCCTGATCTCGTTCAAAACTCACTAACAATTCTCAAGAAAAATTGACCAACACTTAGCCAATTCTCAACCTTTGCTTAGCTTAGCCTTGCTCACGCAATCCATAGGAAATTAATCCCTATTAAATAGGATAATTAACCTTCCTTGACTACACAATCCCTATGGATCCTTCCTCTGACTTTATAACTGCACTTGGGCAGTTCGCTAAAAATACAACTAATAGTTTACTTGCCTTAAAAATTTGTCTCAATTGGGTTGTCATCAGAATTGACATGCATGCAACTATTAATAGTGAATCATTAGTTACTTGGTAGATCACTACTTGTGAATTAAATCTATTTTAATTCACTTGATCTTGCACTAGCTCATCAATCAGTTAGAACTAGTTAAACTGATTTTAACTCAATTAATGTGAGTTAATTGATCACACTCACACCACGCTAGTGCTACAACTGCAACTGGACCCTATAAATAATAGAATCACTCTACATGCCTATCCTTTGACCCTCAACTCGAAATTCTTAAGCTAAGCAAGTATATCACACTTAGTTAACTATTACAAGTTGTTATGAGATAAGATTACAATTTACTTTTATTTAATTAAGGACAATTAAATCAAAAGCCTCACATGATAACCATTTTCTGGGTGCCATTTTCTAGATTTTGTTTCTGGATTCCAATTTCATTGTGTCTTGTTGAAAATTTCAATAGTGATCACTAGGGTTGCACATGAATCTCATGTTTGACATAGTACAAAACTACCACCTTGATTGGACCAAATGGTCATGCATCCAAGAGGGTTGCACCGTGCATCATTTCCCTTTAAAGATCAATCCTGCTCCTACAACCAATCAACAATTGTAAGTAGTAGAACATTTCGAAAATTAAGAAAGAAACACACATTGATCTATTAAATTGGAGGAAAAAAACATATTACATTTTAAACTAGTGTTCTAAGCTATGATATAGTAATAAGGAAAAAATGGAAACATGGGTTGAGTTGGTGGTCCCTCCCAAACAACACCATGTTACCTAAGAAACTACAAAACCAAGCTTAAGCTACATTGCTAAAAACCTTAGGCACCAACTTTAACACTTTAGCATTAATCCAAAGATGATATCAAAGTTACATAATTGCCACCATCTCCAAATGATCAAATTAAACAGTTACATAGATGATTTGACTACAGGAACACCTAGCTAATCTAATTCCAAGAAAATATAACTCTTAAACACTTTATGTCCATGTATTTACACATAGAAGCAAGGGGGGAAATTGAAATCAATTCCCCCAAATATGAATTGTCAAACTATGGAAAAATTATAAAATATTATGTTTTTTCTTATTTTCAGAAGACATTGGTTGTATAACAACTGAAGATATGATTACATTTGATCCATTGGACATACAATATACTAAGAATAGGGTGGAGTTTGATTTTTTTGCTGGTTGGTTGCTATGTTTGGAATGCGGTTTGAGAACAACGACAACCAGAAAGATACCTTTGAAAGAATAAAATGTAGCTCCCAAATCATTCACATTTCAGGGAAATTTATTGTGTTTGACGTAATTAGGGATGTTCTAGACAAAACCCATGTATCATATTTTCCAAATTATTCTTCATTTCCTTGAAAATCACACCCAAATTTAGTCACTCGATTTAGTTTGAAACAAGTTCAAATTGTTGATCATGAGATGGAGGCATGTTGAATCAACCTGGTTACAATCTAGGTAACATGAAACCATCTAACCAACTATAGGAACTACACATTAGCTACAAGTAAATATATAGACAAAATATTCATTAGTAAAACCAAGCATAATCCTCTTTAATCCGTTAAAAATAAAGGAAAATGATGATAATTAACTATGTTAAAATTTTTAAGCTTGTCATAGTAAATCTATGAAGAAATCCATTAAGGTTGGTGATACATGAGCTAAGAAGTGAGATGCAATGACAAAATGGTTTTTTTGGGTGGTGATAAATATGACAAATTGGTGATTCAACATCTCCCCCACACTTGCACTTTTGCATGTCGTCATGCAAATATGGTTGGGCTAGTCATCCTCAACATCATCATTTTTTATTCAACATTCAAAGGTGATCATACTGTAATCAAAGTCTTCTCCAAGAAAGATATGTCGAAAAATGGTTTTTCATCCAACTAACTAATAATCTCGTCCACTACATCCTCAATTATGTTTCTAAAGAAAATATTTCTGACCTTCCTTTTATTTCAAAAAAGGGTTTGGAAATTTTCTTTTATTGGTGCTATTTTCCTTCAATGCATATGTTAATTCCGCCTTTAATAATATATATTTGTCTATGGTGATGCCCTCCTCACTATCCTTATTAGTGTTGACTATGTTTTAATGAGTCTTTGGTTTTTTTTTCTTTCCTATATGGTCTGTTATGGTCTTATTAGGATAATTCAAATGACTTGAACAATTAAAACACATGATTCTCCTATTCTCCCTGTGTTGTGCAGGAAATCCCTTCTGTGGAAAGAAGTGATCCTCTAGTTCCACTGAGAGGATATAGCAACAAACGAGATAAATATATGCAATCTTTCCTAACCTATGCTAAAAAAACAGGAAGGAGGATAGATGTCATAACTCTTTCTGATGCTAGTGCTTGCCTTTGATGTCATCCTTGCTTCTTTCGCTTCCATGCTCACGATCTCCTCTCTGTCGGTGAAGATAAGTGCCTGCAAGGAAGAACAAGTAGAGACAACAAACAAATACAAAGCATAACAATCTCTACTATAAGCTATGTAGAAGATTAAGGAGCACCACACCTAAACATGCAATAATAAACACATTTATGGAAAGGAAACACATAATGTATTATTAATAAAATGATAAAGGGAGCAATACAACTAGAAGCCTTGATGTTGGACGCATCTTTCAGGTGAGATTCTTGTTGAAGATTGCAACAAGAAATGGTGAAGGAGGCATCCTGAAACATCATCCTTGATCCTAGTTGGAAAACAATCACCTAAACTAGGTGGGGCCCACACAGGTGATTTTTGGCACAAAGTCTATTTTTAGACATGTCGATCATATTCTATGAGTTGCAGGATGCTATTTGTGGATGGTTGGTCAAGTTGGAAAAATAGATGGACTTCTATTTTTAGACATATTGGGCGGAATCTATTTTTAGATTGCGAGTCTAAAAATAGATATGTCGAATATTATTAGCTCTTAATAATATTTGGACTATAAACATTATCTTATTCTCTTGGAGCACTTCAGTTAAGTGCACAGATGTGGCACAGGAGCTGATAGAAGGAATTACGCTATTCCTAAGGTTTCTTCAGACTGTGTCATGGAGGACTTCGGTTAGAACTCATGACGAGTTTGGTGGTTATGTAAGTAGTTGGTGGAGTTGTGTTCGGTTGCTGAGTTAGACACAATTAGGCCCAGTTGTATCTAGTCTAGCGATTATTCACACTAGTGAGAGTGGTGTGAATTAATTATTTAATTAATTCACTAAATAATAACTCATTAATCAATTGAAGAATACATCAGTTAACTACAGTGCATGGAAGTTTTAGTGGAGACCAATGGAGAGGTAGGTGAAAGAGCAAGTGTGACTATCGGTTGTGACTATAATGATGCATTGATTGCATCCAACACTCAATGGAGATGCCAATTAGGATTGTGCAGTGAAATCTTGGTGGATTCGAGTTCATTTAGAGCCATTCTTCAGCAGGGATTGCGCAGTAGAGGTAGGCTAGCATGTGGCAAAGATTGGTGCATGGATTTGCAAGATCAGGCCTGATTAGTGTGTAGCGATTGTATTGTACTAAGAGCTTGATATGATCAGCTTTGTATGAGGATTGTAACATGATATCTATGACATATATTATATACATATAGTTTGGGTTTTCAGTTTCAGGCTTTCCCGGCTAATCCATTTGTGTTAATGTGTGTGAATTTTTATTGTTTCATGTGTGCATTGCAATTGATTTAATTTCCGCATGTGATGATCAATGGTGGAATAGATTCTGTATTGTGCATGATGTCAAATAGTGTGTGATCAGAAGAATCTTGGACATATGCATGCGTAGTGCATATAATTTCTACATGGTATCAAAGCAGTTGATCATTGGAGCATATTGCAATTATTGAAGCGGTTGAGTTTTGTGCTGGTGGAATTCGAATTTGTTGCAGTGTTTTCTTGGTGTCGAAGTTGAGCATTCATTGAAATGTCTTTCAACGGATTGCGATTGGAGTATGCCCTTGATGGGAGCTCGAATTATATTGCATGGAAGGACAGGATGGAGGCGGTGCTGGAGGATAATGGGTTGAAGCAGTTCATAGATGCTGAAATTCCTAAACTGGGTTCTAGCGATGCAGCCGCACTTGACACATGGAAAAAGAAGGTAGCAAGGTGTCGAAGGATTCTGTTGGAAGGTGTGAAGGATCAAATTGTGTCCAGCCTTCATGGTAAAGCCACTCCATTCTTGATGTGGAAGGCTTTGACAGAATTGTTCCAAAGCAAAAGTGACCAGAGGAAGTTGGCACTTAAAGACAAGCTCAGGAAAATAAAAATGGAGAAGAATGACATTATTCTGGTATACTTGAAAAAGTTTGTCCACTGCAGGGATGAGCCTGGGAGTGTAGGAGTTAGTGTGGATGAAGAAGACTTGGTGAGATTGGCTCTCCTTGGGCTTCTGAAGAGTTGGCATAGCTACGAGGACTCTGTCAATGGTCAGGAGAAACTGTCAGGATGGGAGTGACTTTGGTCGGATCTTGTGCAGGAGGAGATAAGGCAGAGTACCAGGGATGTCTCTTCATCAAAGAATGATGATGAAAAGGATTGCACTTTGGCTGCCAAAGAAAGGAAAGGGAGGGGGAAGAAAAATCCTTCTCAATCCGGTGCGGATGGCAAAGAGCGTGACATGTCCAAAGTGAAGTGTTTTCACTGTCACGAACATGGGCATTTCGCCACAAATTGTCCACAGAAGAAGAAGAACAAGTAGGCTGTTGGAGCTGTAGCTGGTGAGGCTCTTGCCCCGCAATTTGAGCTGGACTTCTCATTGATTACATGCATGGTGTCTAGTGCATTGGGATCGGGGTGGTATTTTGATAATGGCGCTTCCTTTCACATGACGGGAGATGTGAATCTTTTCAGTGACTTGGTGGAGAAAGATCTCCAGTTGCATGTTGAGTTGGGCGACAATGGATGATACAATGCGACCAGCATTGGTACCATTAAATTTCAGAGGGAGTCAGGTAAACTCATTCTTTTACAAGATGTAGTGCATGTTCCAGGTTTAAAGAAGAATTTAATCTCAGTTGCAATGTTAAAGGATAAAGGGTATGATGTTGTCTTTAGTGAAGGAATAGTTTTCCTTCAGAACAAAGCAACATGACAAGTCAAGAAGGTTGGGATTCGAGCCAAGAATATCTACAGACTTGAAGTAGATGGGATTTCTACGAAGCTTCCTACTGTTGGGAAGTGCAAAAAAGACATGCAATTGAGGCTTGAGAGGGAGCAGGATTTGCATGCAGGTAAGAGTGAGCCTCGGGATGTGGAGCAACCACAAGATGAGGATCATGGAGTGGGAGCAACCACTCATGTAGAGAAATTTCGTGCCAGATGGGCAGAGGGAGTGCATGTAGCTATACCACCAGGTGAGAGGTGGGGCGACATGCATGAGTAATCCCAAGAGGAAATTTATGGGTAGGATTCATTGAGATGGTGTGGATCTCATGAATTGAACCTGGCTACGAGGTGCCCACAGAGAAGCAGTAGCATGATCAATTGGATTTGTTATCACTCAGATTTTCCTTGAAGTTGTTGGAAGAGGAAAGGGGTCCGAGGTAATCACAAACCAACCTTCAGGTACAGAATCTAGCCAATCTGTACCCAGAGAGGGCTCTCTCTATAAAATTTAGCTCTGTTTTGCAAGGTATTAGGCTAGTTATAAAGTCCAGGGGTTTTTTTTGAATTTAGGTTGATGGAATTCTTTAGCTGAGATTAAGATCAAATAGTTTCAGTCCATTGGGCTAATGGAGTGAAAATATTGGCTGCACTGGCTTAAGTTTTTTAACAAAAGATGGTTTATCAGGGCAAGGTAATCAAACTAGAAACAATTATAGATCTAAAGTGAATGGAATGGAATTCAAACGAGTGAAAGACAATAAATAATCTTTCAACACATTCAAGAGAAGAGAAATAGATTGATTATCAATAAAGAACAGTTAAGTATTCTTTACTAAATAACCAAAGATGTATGAACTAGACAAACAAGAGCAATTAAGAATTCACTGTTTAAACCAGTTTAGAAGAAAACATTTAGAATAATAACGAATGAAATCAGATTACACCTAAGTACTTTATGATTTAATCATTTTCGTTAAATATTAAGATAATGAAACACATATGATATTTTAAACAAATATAAAACTTCAAAACATGGGATAGAGATGACTTATTGATCCTTCATTTGACACATGAATCCTGAGAAAAGTCTTCTGCCTCAATTCCTTGTCCAGTTTTGCCACGAAAAATTTCTCCAAAGCTCTTTATTCCAAAATATTCAATGTTACATCAGAGTATAAGAATCCACCCTCAATACTCCAATTGAGGGAGTATTTATACAAATTCTAAATTAAAATATCTTAAATTGGTTCACAAATCTCTCCAACTATTTTACATAAATAGAACTTAAGTAAAATACACTCAAACTAATGCATATATTTGGCACTATTTTGTATGGATAAGTGATGACAAAGAGGAGAATTCGAATTTGATCCAACTCTTTGTTGATGATGAGGCATCCAAGTCACTAACTGCTTCCTTTCTTTGTGCATTTTGCTCCAATAATTCTGCAAAATTGGGGTCCAATGATATCTTTTTATTTCTCAATCCGTAATAGATATGTAAAAAGTGAAAGAATTTATTGTGTATTAACATGTTTGTGAGATAAACCTCTTTCAGTTTCCTAAAATTCCTCTTTAGCTGTGCACAATAGGCTCTGTAAAAATATGTGTAAAACAGAGTTTTACAGAGATTGAAAAATAACCTGTAAAGATGTGCATGTATCTCTCATTCTGAAAACACTGTGAAAAAAGTGAGATAGGTTTTTGTAGATAGGTCTCTTGGGAACAAAAACCTCCTTCAGTTTTGTATGATGTATTTCATATTAGCCACAAGCTTCTCTGCAAAATGATGGTTTAACTGGTATTTTCTGCACAAAGTGCTTTCCAACATTGTTTAATATTTCCAAAACCATAATAGCTGTTAGAAAAGTGAGAGAGGTTTTCGTAGATGGTCCTCTTAAGAACATAAGCCTCCTTCAGTTTTTCAAAATTAATCTTGGATTGATCACAATAGTTTCTGCAAAACTATGACTTAAATAGGAAAGTTCTGAAGAATGTACCATTTTTGCTCTAATTTCATCTTTTAACCTTAAACTTCTTTTGACTGTTTTTCACTTTTACTTTGGATAAAATTCATTGTGGCTGGTGAAAGTGTTTTCATATTTTTTTAACCCTTAATATCTTCATGTTTACTTTCACTGTTTACTGTTTACTTTTTACTTTTTACCGCTCTATTTTTTATCTGTCTTCACTTTGTCATGAACTTGTATGTTCTGTTTTGTAACTGTCTTCCCTGCTGTTTATCTTCATGCTAGATGATTTACTTGACTTGGTCTTCAATCTGATACTCTTTAATCCTGATACTCTTTAACTATTCTTTACTGTGTCCTTTTACCTTCAATGTGTAGTTTAGGTTTTTACTGTCTGTTTCAACAGTAAATCGTTTAGTATCCTGTTTCCTTTGCTTGTCTTCAATTGTATGTTTTATCTTCCATCTCTGTTTGAATAGATTTGATAACACTCTTGGAGTAAAAAAGTCTTATGACTAGTATTAAGACTGTTTATCCAAGGATGTGGTCTTCTGATCACCTGTAAAACAAAACAAATTGTTAAGAAAGCATTGGTTTGCAAGGGAGGTCGAAAAGGTTTCATTTGATTTTGAGAGGTCTATGGAGTGAATATAGAATGATTTTTGAGAGGTAAACCATGCTCGAATCGGTTAACAGAGGCTTCAGGTGGCGCAGCTGGGTTACAAAGGGTTTTACTGCACAATCAGGTGAAAATGAGAAATACCAGGGTGATTGTGTTTAAACGGGTAAACGGTTGATATTGGCGGGTAAGCTTTGAATGAACAGTGTTTCGAACAGGTACTGGTTATGGTGGAAGAACCTTGGAATACTCGACTACAATTCTCTTCAGCAAGGTAACGGTCGGTAGACTTCAATAGTTGATTTTTGAAATTTTTTGCATGGGAGACTGGTTAGTGCACGAGATAATGAAAACGATGCATGCACATTTGTTTTATTCACAATGTCAAAAGGTTGGCAGGTTTTTAATGGATGACGTCAGCAGGTACGGTGAACATGTCACAAGAGACAAGCGGTAAGCGGTTTCCATCGCACTGCTTTTGAGGGAAGGTGGTATTGAGTGGATGGGCAGCGATTCCATAGAACGAATGACGCGTGGCCATGGTACTGTTTGAAAACCACCGGCATTTCGCACGTTATTGTTCGGATCGGGGATGGCCAGCAGAATTATCAACAGTCATTGATCTTGGAGCAGCTGATCGAACGGTAGTCGGGGCGTGAAGTTGACAGGGAGTTAATAAGGGGGGGCCCGACGCATTTTATTATTGATTAATCACAGCAGAAGCGATTTGATTGGCGGAGTTAGGTTCTTAATTAATCATGGGGATTAATTAATTCCTGAGGGGTCGGGTTAGTTTTATAAACTGAGATTTTAACCAAGGTTGAGTTTTGTAAGTGTGTTTTGGGAATTTAATATTTCAACCTTGGGTAAAGGGAGTCGGGGAAGGAAATATGATTTATTTTTCGTTTCAAACATATATAAAATATGTTTAACTCATTTTTTGAATATTTTTATTATATAGTAATTAAATCAAAATGATTTATTTACCATAGGGGACGGGAATAATATAACGATATACTTTAACCAAAGGGGGTCTAAAGTGGGTTTTTTTTTATTTAAACAAGTGGGGGATTAATACTTTGGTTAAAATCATAATACATGGGTTTTTGGGATATTATATAAAAGGAATTATATATAATAGGAGAAGTTCATTTCTATAAGGAGTTAATAAATAAAATCAATGTTAATATGACAAGGGGACAAGGTAAACTTCAAAATACATTAATATAGCTAAGAAAGTGAAGTTTTTGGAAGCAAATTGTATTATAATCACTTCATCACTTAAACTTAGGATAAAATGTGATTTTGAGGGTTTTTTATGAAATATCTCATGATTTTCCTAAGTAAAATGGGATTTTACTCAGGAAAGAATTTTTTGAAGTAAATGAGTGTGATGATGAATGATTTTAAGTACTTAGGTTTTTTCCAATTATTGGGCCGAGGGTCCGGTCCCTCCAAAAGTCAAGGAAATGCCTTGAGCCCCTCTAATCTTCAAATACCTTAGCACTTAGGGGAAATTAGTGAAATGTTTAGGGAAAATGAGAGGGGAAGTTAATAATTTGACTTTGCTTTGATGTGAACTTTTTCCAATATAGTATCTGCCTTTACACTTTGTGATGAAAGTAAAATTGAACACATTTAGAACCATCATTCATCGCAATCAATCCTGCAACAACATCTACCTACCCTACCTACTTACTCTACCATTTTCTCTCCTTTATTAGGGTGCACTTAGACTGGCAAACCCTTATCAATTTTCTTTTTCTTTTACATGGAAAACCTATCTAAGTCTACACTTATTACATCCAAGGGCTCAGATTAAACTGTTGAGCACCTTTTATTAACTCTACCTATCTACTTATCTGCCAAGATTAAACTGTTTGGTCAGATTTTATTCTCTATTCTACAACATGAAATTGAAAAATGAATGAGTCAAGTTTAAATAGTTTGACTCTTCATAAATTGTGGCAAAAGTTTAACAAGCTGCACACAATTGCTTATTACAGAAAATGAAATAGTAGTGGCATTTAGATTTGCACATTTTCCTTGGCCTTTCTTTTAGTGGGGTTCATTTTCTTTTATTTTTTTGGCCATTTTTATTCTTTTCACCCTTTGATTTTTCTTTTAGGGTGTACCCTCTTTACATTTTTTAAAAATTTTAAAGTTTTTTGATTTTTTGAAAATATGGAAAACCTTTGTAACAAGAAAAGGTATGAACATATTACATAGCTCATCAAGTCAATCATGAAATATGACACCTATTGGTATATGAGTCTAACATTGGCTCCACTTGGGGATGGCATTTGCTGGTGAAAAGTCAAGAACAACAGATCAGTTGGCCTCAAAATGATTTTGACTGAACCATGGAATCTTCTTCTACTTGTTGCTTTATTGTATGTATGACAGTAATACTTCTGAAGCTTAGGGCATTCTCCTCGGCCTTCAACTCCAGTAAGTTACTATCCACTCAAAACTTAAAACTTTGTTTCCCAGTTGGAAATCTTCTGCCTTGGTCCAATCCCAAACATGCATTTGCTGTGGTTGAAAATCTTGAATTGAATATAGTCTTTTTTCTGCAACCTGAAATCTGATCTGAAACTAAAACAACACAATTTTTTTTTTCAAACCAACTTAATGAAAAACTAGTTGAAAATTGAAAACTAAAAAAAATGCTCAAAATTATGAGCTTATTAGCACTCATTTACCTACTCAATCTACTGTTCAACTGCTAGTTAAGTAAAATGAAATAGCCAATGCAACCATTCAAGCATTATGTACTTTGATAAATTTTGTTGCATTTTCTTGTTGATTATCAAAACTGTACTTCTGCAACTTATTAGAAACTTGTCAACAAATGAGAGGATGAGGAAACATTTGATTTCCTTTGTTGACTCTAGACACTGTACAAAAGGATATTCCAAAATATATACACTGATGTTTAACTGATCTAAACAACTGTACATCTGTTCTGGATGGCCTCCATGCCATGAATCTGAAATGTTATTTTCGACTTTATCTCCCTGCAAACTTTCAGATAAGATTTGTGATGATATTCCTACTGATTGTAATGTTTGACTCCTGAATCCTTTATCATCTTGATTCTGAAAATCATAGTTAGTTAATAGATGAATGCTTTGAATGCCTTCAATATTCAACATATCTGCTATTGGATCCTGAAAAACTTAGGAAAATGACTGCAACCTATAGCATATAGGTTTCCATGGGACTTCATAAACTACCACAAGTTTCTCATCCTTTTCATCAAATATGTTATACCACATTTATTTTAAAAGCTGAAATGGTTAAAAAAATAGTGGTATGGAACTTTCTGGTGTCATTCGATCATTTATTTCAATGGAATTTGATAATTGTAATTGTGAAACTAAAATATCTTGATTAATAGTTTCATTATCTTCTTTGTTGTCAATCACAATTCCTAAAGATTGCTGATTATTGATGGCTTGAAAGCTGTCTCTAATAAACTGAAATGAAGCAAAACAAAGAGGTAAAGAACCTTCACTTATTTCCACATTTTCTGCTTTTTCTTCCTCACTCTCATGGCTGATTTGTATTGGCTGATTACTATCTTCAATTTGCTGAAACTGAGTTTCTTCATCCCACAAACTAGCTTCTGATTTCTTTGTAAAGTTAGCTTGAGTTTAGAGAACATAACTATCATCATAATGATCATACTTAGGCAAATTATCAAAAGAAGGAATGTCATCAAACATACAGATTAGATCATCAGATTCCTCTTCCTCATATTGATCTGTAAATTCATTTTCTGATCTATGATAATTGGAATTAGCAGGAATTTGTTCGTGGTTATCAACCTCTTCTATTTCTTCATGGTTATTTTGAATAAAAAATTCATCTTTCATAGTGATCTCCTGTGTTATTGCATCTAGTTTTCTTACCAAAAGGTTGAGTTTTACCTCTGCAATATTTTTATTTTCCTCTTCTTCCGCTTTCAACTTTTCCTGTTTGATTTGCAGATTAATTTCTACATCAACTGCCATGTTCTGCATCTGTACAAATGTTTTTGGATCTCTTTCTCTTAATCGAAATTCTATTTCTGGATCAAATGCACTTGGATAATGCAAGAGAGCTAAATCATGAGGAGGTCTAATATTTTCTAGCAATGAATAATAAACTTGATTAAATCTGTCAGAAAATTGTTGTATTGTTTCATTTGGATGTCTTTTTAATTGATTATATTCTTCCATGATCACAAAATGATTAACTTTGATTATCCATCTATCAAGGAAAAGTGTGATAAACTGCTGGAAATTTGAGATACTAGCATTAGACAGATTTTTGAACCAAATATTTATTCTATTTTGCAAAGAAAGAGAAAAAAGTCTGATTTTAACATCATCTTCATCAATCTCAAATAAATCCAAATAATTTTCAAAACCTTGAATATGTTTTTGGGCAGTGATACCATTCTCTCCATCAAATCTAGGAAGATACTTGTAGTATTTTTTAGGAAAATCATGGAGTATAGGAGGTAAAATAAGGGGCTTATATCTATCTGGAACTTTATATGGCATAGGGATATGTACAGGGATTGTAAGATCAGTCTTGATTATTTGAGGCTTCTTAATTGGAAAATGATCATCATTAGATTCATAAGAAAGCTGCTCAAAGAGATTAGGATAATTATTACTTACAATCTTCAAAGGAAAATAACTAAAAACTAATCTAAGATATTCTATAAAATACAATATACATTGAAAAACTTTCTTAATGAGAAAGAACATAATGTCTTGGATTAAGATCCAAGTTGAAAGCCTAATCTTTCCATATTGTTCTTTGAGGTTCATTTCTCCAGTGGAGTCTTGATTGTGAAATTGATTAGGAGTCGCCAGGTGGATGATTTTAACCTTTGTGTGTCTGATCCCTGTCCACCATCATAGATCAGATCTAAACCTGTAAAACAATTCTAAAGAAAAATTTAGTTCTTCAGGAAACCAAATTTTGAGTATTTTATGATTATTTTGTTTTTTTTATGAATTTTCAAAACAACTTCTATGATTTCTTTAAGAGGCTTTAGATATGAGATTTAAACTTTCTTAAAGATTTATTTGACAAGAGGAACTGATCAAGTATTTGAAACCAGATGTTCAATCCATAAACTAGACCGGAGATATACTGAAGCAACATTTATTTACTTTTGCAATTGCAAAGCAAGAGCAATTTCAAAGGCTACCAGGCTAACTTCAGGCTCCGTCTATAGTTTACAAAATAAATAATAGTAACAATAAAAAATTTCAGGTCCCCAGTATGGTCGCCACTATGTTATCACTCAGATTTTCCTTGAAGTTTTTGGAAGAGGAAAGGGGTCCGAGGTAACCACAAATTAACCTTCAGGTACAGAATCTAGCCAATCTATACCCAGAGAGGGCTCTCTCTATAAAATTTAGCTTTGTTTTGCAAGGTATTAGGCTAGTTATAAAGTCCAGGGGTTTTGTTTGAATTTAGGTTGATGCAATTCTTTAGCTGAGATTGAGATCAAATAGTTTCAGTCCATTGGGCTAATGGAGTCAAAGGATTGGCTGCACTGGCTTAAGTTTTTTAACAAAAGATGGTTTATCAAGGCAAGATAATCAAACTAGAAACAATTATAGATCTAAAGTGAATGGAATGGAATTCGAATGGATGAAAGGAAATAAAGAATCTTTCAACACATTCAAGAGAAGAGAAATAAATTGATTATCAATAAAGAGCAGTTAAGTATTCTTTACTAAATAACCAAAGATGTATGAACTAGACAAACAGGAACAATTAAGAATTCGTTGTTTAAACCAGTTTAGAAGAAAAAAATTAGAATAATAACGACTGAAATCAGATTACACCTAAGTACTTTCTGATTTAATCATTTTCGTTAAATATTAAGATAATTAAACACAGATGATATTGTAAACAAATATAAAGCTTCAAAACATGGGATAGAGATGACTTATTGATCCTTCATTTGACACATGACTCCTGAGAAAAGTCTTCTGCCTCAATTCCTTGTCTAGTTTTGCCACGAAAAATTTCTCCAAAGCTCTTTATTCCAAAATATTCAATGTTATATCAGAGTATAAGAATCCACCCTCAATACTCCAATTGAGGGAGTATTTATACAAATTCTAAACTAAAATATCTTGAAAAAAATATCAAAATTGGTTCACAAATCTCTCCAACTATTTTACATAAATAGAACTTAAGTAAAACACACTCAAACTAATGCATCTAATTTTTTTCTTATGGATAGGTTATGAAAAATAGGAGAATTCGAATTTGATCCAACTCTTATTTGATGATGAGGCATCCAAGTCACTAACTGCTTCCTTTCTTTGTGCATTCTGCTCCAACAATTCTGCAAACTTGGGGTCCAATGATATATTTTTATTTCTCAATCCGTAATAGATATGTAAAAAGTGAAAATTTTTATTGTGGATTAACATGTTGGTGAGATAAACCTCTTTCAATTTCCTAAAATTCCTCTTCAGCTGTGCACAATAGGCTCTGTAAAAATATGTGTAAAACAGAGTTTTACAGAGTTTGAAAAATAACCTGTAAAGATGTGCATGTATCTCTCATTCTGAAAACACTGTGAAAAAAGTGAGATAGGTTTTTGTATATTGGTTTCTTGGGAAAAAAAACCTCCTTCATTTTTGTATGATGTATTTCAGATTAGCCACAATATTCTTTGCAAAATGATGACTTAACTGGTATTTTCTGCAAAAAAGTGATTTCCAACATTGTTTAATATTTCCAAAACCATAATAGTTGTTAGAAAAGTGAGAGAGGTTTTCGTAGATGGTCCTCTTAAGAACATAAACCTCCTTCAGTTTTTCAAAATTCATCTTGGATTGATCACAATAGTTTCTGTAAAACTATGACTTAAACAAGAAATTTCTGAAGAATGTACCATTTTTGCTCTAATTTCATCTTTTAACCTTAAACTTCTTTTGACTGTTTTTCACTTTTACTTTGGATAAAATTCATTGTGGCTGGTGAACGTGTTTTCATCTTTGTTTAACCCTTAATATATTCATGTTTACTTTCACTGTTTACTGTTTACTGTTTACTTTTTACTTTTTACCGCTCTATTTTTTATCTATCTTCACTTTGTCATGAACTTGTATGTTTTGTTTTGTAACTGTCTTCCCTACTGTTTATCTTCATGCTAGCTGATTTACTTGACTTGGTCTTCAATCTGATACTCTTTAATCCTGATACTCTTTAACCCTAATACTCTTTGACTGTTCTTTATTGTGTCCTTTTACCTTCAATGTGTAGTTTAGGTTTTTACTGTCTGTTTCAACAGTAAATCATTTAATATCCTGTTTCCTTTGCTTGTCTTTCAACTGTATGTTTTATCTTCCATTTCTGTTTGAATATATTTGATAACACTCTTGGAGTAAACAAGTCTTATGACTAGTATTAAGATTGTTTATCCAAGTATGTGGTCTTCTGATCACCTGTAAAACAAAACAAATTGTTAAGAAAGCATTGGTTTGCAGGGGAGGTCGAAAATGTTTCATTTGATTTTGAGAGGTTTGTGGAGTGAATCTAGAATGATTTTTGGGAGGTAAACCATGCTCGAATTGGTTAACAGAGGCTTCAGGTGGTGCAGCTGGGTTACAAAGGGTTTTACTGCACAATCAGGTGAAAATGAGCCACACTAGGGTGTTTGTGTTTAAACGGGTAAACGGTTGATATTGGCGGGTAAGATTTGAATGAACAGTGATTTGAACAGGTACTGGTTATAGTAGAAGAACCTTGGAATACTTGACTGCAATTCTCTTTAGCAAGGTAACGGTCGACATACTTCAACAGTTGATTTTTGAAATTTGTTGCATGGGAGACTGGTTAGTGCACGAGATAATGAAAACCACGCGAGCACGTTTGTTTTATTCACAAAGTCAAAAGGTTGGTGGGTTTTTGATGGATGACATCAGCAGGTACGGTGGACACGTCACAAAGGGTAGGTGGTAAGCGGTTTTCCCTCGCACCGATTTTGAGGGAAGGCGGTATTGAGCAGATGGGCAGCGATTCCATAGAGCGAATGACGCGTGGCATGGCACTGTTTGAAAACCACCGGCTCCCCGCGCGTTATTGTTCGGATCAGGCTGGCCAGCGAAATTATCAATCGCCGTTGATCTAGGTGCAGCTGATCGAACGGTGTTAGGGACATGAATTTGACGGGGATTTAATAGGGCGGGCCCGATGCGTTTTATTATTGATTAATCGTATTGGGAGTGATTTGAATGGCAGGTTAGGTTCTTAATTAATCGTGGGTATTAATTAATTCCTCTGTATACGATGAAGGGTCGGGGAGGAAAAATACGCAAGGGATGGGTTATTTTTGTTTTTAAAACACGTAATAAAACATGTTTTAAATCATTTTTTAATGTATTTTTTTTTATTATATGATAATTAAATTAGATTAATCCAATTACCATAGGGAGCGGGATTAATATATAATGATATATTTTAACCAAAGGGGGTATAAAGTGGGTTTTTTATTTGAATAAGTGGGGATTAAATACTTTAGTTAAAATTATAATATATGGGTTTTTTGGGATATTATATAAAAATGAGTTATATATAATAGGAGAAGGTTATTTCTATAAAGAGTTAATACATAAAATCAATGTTAATATGACAAGGGGACAATGTAAACTCAAAATACATTAATATAACGAAGAAGGTGAAGATTTTAAAAGCAAATTGCATTATAATCACGTCATCACTTAAACTTAGGATAAAATGTGATTTTGAGGGTTTTTTTATGAAATATCTCATGATTTTTCTAAGTAAAATGGGATTTTACTTAGGAAAAGAATTTTTGGAAGTAAATGAATGTGATGATGAATGATTTTAAATACTTAGGTTTTTTCCAATTATTGGGCCGAGGGTCCGGTCCCTCCAAAAGTCAAGGAAATGCCTTAAGCCCCTTTAATCTTCAAATACCTTAGTACATAGGGGAAATTAGTGAAATGTTTAGGGAAAAACTGAGAGGGGAAGTTAATAATCTGACTTTGCTTTGCTTTGAAATTTTTCCAGTGTATTTTCTGCCTTTGCACTTGTGATGAAAATAAAAGATTTAACACATCTAAAGCCATTGATCGTCACATGTAATTCTGCAACATCATCTACCTACCCTACCTACTTTACCCTATCATTTTTCTTCTTTACTAGGGTGCACTTAGACTGGAAAACCCTTATCACATTTTTACTTTTACATATGAAAATCTATCTAATTCTAACCTTGTTACATCCAAGGGCTCAGATTAAACTGTTGAGCTCCTTTTATTCACTCTACCTATCTACTTATCTGCCAAGATTAAACTGTTTGGCCAGATTTTTATTCTCTATTCTACAACATGAAATTGAAAAATGAATGAGTCAACTTTAAACAATTTGACTCTTCATAAATTGTGGCAAAAGTTTAACAAGCTGCACACAATTTCTTATTACAGAAAATGAAATAGTAGTAGAATTTAGACTTGCACACTTTCCTTGGCCTTTCTTTTAGTGGGGCTCATTTTCTTTCACTTTTTGGCCACTTTATTCTTTTCACCCTTTGATTTTTCTTTTAGGGTATACCCTCTTTACATTTTTTAAATTTTTTGATTTTTTGACAATATGGAAAACCTTTGCAACAAGAAAAGGTATGAACATATTACATAGCTCATCAAGTCAATCATGATATATGACACCTATTGGTATAGGAGTCTAACGGGATTGATGCGAGGAAGATCGAAAGTGACAGTGTCGGATCTTTGGATCGCGGTTCGAGTTGACGACAGTGCGGAGAGTGCGTGGGTGCAAATTTCAACGCGGCGCGGTGGTTCTGAAGACATGTGCGTGCTTTAAGAGATCGAGGCTTTGATGGTAGATAGATGGGCGGTCGGTTGTTTGAAGGCACAATGCAGTTTCGGAGTGCACAACCTCTACGTTTCCGGTGCGTAAGGTTGCATGGCGCTTGCAAAGGTTGCAGGGCGAATGCATGGAGTTGCATGTCGCATGCAAAGACAGTCCTTTCTTGTTGAGAGGGAGTGTTGAATATTGCAACAAGAAACAGTGAAGGAGGCATCCCGAAACATCATCCTTGATCCTAGTTGGAAAACAATCACCTAAACTAGGTGGGGCCCACACAGGTGATTTTTGGCACAATGTCTATTTTTAGACATGTCGATCATATTCTATGAGTTGCAGGATGCTATTTGTGGATGGCTGGTCAAGTTGGAAAAATAGATGGATTTCTATTTTTAGACATATTGGGCAGAATTTATTTTTAGATTGCCAGTCTAAAAATAGATATGTCGAATATTATTAGCTCTTAATAATATTTGGACTCTAAACATTATCTTATTCTCTCGGAGCACTTCAGTTAAGTGCACAGATGTGGCACAGCAGCTGACAGAAGGAATTACGCTAGCCTAAGGGTTTACTGGAGCTATTGCATGGAGGAATTCAGTTAGAACTCATGTGACAGAGTTTGGTGGAGTTGTAGAAGTAGTTGGTGGAGTTGTGTTCAGTTTAACTCAGTTAGACACAGTTGAGCTAGTTGTATCTAGTCTAACTGATTGATACACTAGTGAGAGTGGAGTGAATTAATTAGTTAATTAATTCAAAAATAATAACTCATTAATGGTGAAGAATACATCAGTTAACTACAGTGCATGGACAGTTTCAGTGGAGACCAGTGGAGAGGTAAGTGAAGAGCAAGTGTGACTATCAGTTGTGACTATAGTGTTGCATGAGTTTGCACCACACATTGATGGAGATGCCAATGAGGATTGCACAGTCAATATAGGATGGATTCAAGGTCATTTAGAGCCATTCTTCAATAGGGATTGCGTAGTAGAGGTAGGCTAGAGGCTGGCAAAGATCGGTGCATGGATTTGCAAGATCGGGCCTGATTAGTGTGTAGCGATTGGATTGTACTGAGAGCTTGTGAGAAGATTTGTATGAGGATTTTTACATGATCTCTATGACATATATTATATAAATATAGTTGGGGTTTTTAGCTTTAGGCTTTCCCGTTAAATCACTGTGTTAATGTGTGTGAATTTTTATTGTTTCATGTGTGCATTGCAATTGATTTAATTTCCGCATGTGATGATCAATGGTGGAATAGATTCTGTATTGTGCATGATGTCAAATAGTGTGTGATCAGGAGAATCTTGGACATATGCATGCGTAGTGCATATAATTTCTACAACTCTAAGTCCTAGCCTCGACTCTTCAAACAACTTCCTCCTTCACATATGGCCAACAATTGGGCATGCTTCAGCTCATAGGATGGAAACTGACCAAGAGTTTATGGTAGGGGTTTCATTTATAGGGAAGGAGAGGGAGTTGAGGAACCATAAAGGGTGGGAGGAGTTCCACATCTAGGGAAATATCCATGGAAAGAGGATCCATGGCCATGAATGGGAGATCTCACTCCTATCATTAACAAACTGAAACCAAGTCGTCATTCTTGAGGCTTCTAGTAAGGGAAGCTTCTCCTCCATTTTTGGGGAAAATTCCTAAAGAGTACCAGCGTGGATTTTCCTGTCAAAGTTCGCACTACCAGCACTATACACATTTTTTGAAAAATGTGAAAAGTGCAGGTCAATAGTGGTGAAGATCATGTTGGGCTTGTAAAACAAGGTTTTTGACAAGCTTTTCAAAATCTTTTTAAATAAACTCCTTTCAAATCTTCATGTATGTCTTAGGCATTTTTATGGAGAAAATATTTTATGACACTAGTGGCATGATGACACAAAGTGGAGTTTGAAAAAATAATTTATAACATATAAGCATGACGTCATAATGGGAGGTGACTCGATGAAGTGCTTTACAAGTGAAGGCAAGGAATTAGAGAACCACTGCTAGGAGACTTGAAAATCAAACACGATACAATATATATGACATCTCTGATGTAGGTACACCTAACAATACATCTCTAATAATGCCTCTAACAATACATGGATCCATGGCATGGATGCAACCATTCGACTAAAAAGGATCATGAATATATGAAGACCTGAATCCACGACATGGGCACAAATATTCGAATAGAAAGGATCATGTGTACAATCATGAATAACTGCACACAACCTACATTTATCAAAGGAAACCCAGGTTCTTCACCTCTATCTTGACTCATCTCAATTATGAATCTGAACATGTGAATACATCTGTCAAAGTTGAACATGGTAGAAACTACTTGATTACTGGTCAATGATGTAAATCGTTAACAGGCATGAGAGAAACCACCAATGATGACAATGAATCTCAAGGTACGACATCACAATCTATGAGTGCGAATAATGGAGTTAAAGTCGAATACCCACAAAATCATTTAATCGAAGGCTAATGATGTGAGCCTATCATTGAATGCGAAGAACCTTCCATTGAGGCATGCAAGCACCAAGGTACTGAAAGGGGGTTTCTAGATCATCTTCCTGGATAATGAGATGGATTCGATAGGAAGTGATCCGTCGCAGGAGGGCCATAATGTTTCCCACATCATTGACATGAAACATAGGATTTGCATAGTTGATAATACTGATTTAATATCAATGCATATAAGGTCAAACATGGTATAAGTGGTTTGAATTTGTAGATGGGGACTTCTCTTGAACATATCAGCGACACGACTCTAGAATTTGCAGCATTTGACTCAAAATAGGATCATAGGTCATGATGATGAAAGGATATAATTGAATGAGAGGAAAATGGATTCCAAAACCCAGTAAGACAAATGACAAAGTGAGGATTTCCCAAACTCGACACGAGATGCAAATTAGTGTCATGTTCAAGAGCAATGTACTACCTTTCAGATGGAATACAAGGTATGTGTTTCCTTCGCATTCCCCCCCCACTATTTCTAGTGAGTGCCACTTTATTTTTTATCGCAAGCTTGAAGAGAATACCATATGCTTGGTGTATAAGTTCACCCTTCGGATGAATCCATCATAGTAAGTTTAAAAAGCCCTAGGAAGGAGTAACTTGGTCTTGTCATGGTGACAAGTCCTTCATTGCTTAAGTTTTACGAGTTCGACAGAGGGGTAAATCGGCATCTTTTTCATGTTTAGAGAGTTTGAAAAAGAAGTGGAAAAGAAAACTCTAGATGTTCATTTTCGTAAATTGTCTCTCGAATCCGAAAAGGTAGAAAACAATATCCAAGAGAATCTCTTAGTCATGTTTGACTAAGGTATTATTTTTACGTAATTATTATATATAAGTCAAGAAAGGGTTAAACCTATACTGAGTAGACATCGATTAATTTACTTTTACGAGCTAGAAAGGACAAGTGCTTGATAATATTTTCATTTTCAGAGAGTAAAAAAAGAGCTGAAAGAGGACTCCTCATGGAGGAACGAGTGGTATAAAGGGTAGAAATTGGTTCTGGTGATGATGAAATTGCTCAAAACATGCAAAGGTTAAGAGGATGGCTAACAATACCACTCATCACAGCAGTTCCCATGGCAAGGGCAAAACAACCAAGTAAGAGCATATGATCGGGAAAGAAGATGGTGACGATGGAATGAGAAAACAAAGGCTCATCTGGCAGAAGAGGCAGATGAAAGGGAAATCACGAGATGTGTATAGGAATGGTTTCATTTTTACACAATATTGAAACATGGGAAACTATATTTGAAACCATTGAAAAATGGTTTCATTTTTACACAATCTTGAAATAGAAAAACTATACTTGAAATTGGTTTCATTTTTACACAAGCTTGAAACGAAGGCAAACTATGCTTGGAAGTGGTTTCATTTTTACATAAGCTTGAAACAAAGACAAACTATGCTTGAAATCATTTTGCATTCCCCAAACATAATGACTCAATTCGAGGTACATGCCCCCCACAAGCTTCATTCCACTCACCTATGTAGGCTATTGGTTACTAACAGGTGGATGGAATGAAGGTTCATTCACGAGATCAAGTGGAATACTCGACTGGGAATTTACGAGATCTAATCAAAGACTTGAATTGAAAGGGGATTTGTTTCATTTTTTAATGTGATAGACACAGTAAAAGAATCATGCTCATAGGAACCTATTTCATTTTTTAACGAGGTTGACATAGTAAAAGAACTATCCTCATAGGAATCTATTTCATTTTTTAATGAGGTTGACACAGTAAATAACTATCCTCATAGGAACCCATTTCCTCTTTTAATGAGGTTGAAACAGTAAAGAACTATCGTCATGATACCTTGTTTCATTTTTTAATGAGCTTGACACAAGACAATGAACTCTGTTTCGAATACCTTTTTTCATTTTTTAAGGAGCTTGACACAAGAACAAGAACTATGCTCCAGAGACCTTGCTTCATTTTTTAAGGAGCTTGGCACAAGAAAAGGAACTTTGCTCTGGCACCTTGTTTCATTTTTTAAGGAGGTTGACACAAGACAAGGAACTATACTCCAGAGACCTTGTTCATGGCCCATTATAGGTCATGGTTTCCAAGAGGTTCTCATCAGATGGGAGAACAAAACTGTGGAAGGGATACATATCAAGGTCCAATGCCCCCAATACATGACACATTGTATCACTGGCTAGATCATCAACAGACGTGGGCATGGAACAGGTTGCCATATAATTAACCTCTGGCAGGGAAGATACTACTTGCATGTAAGGACCATTTAGGGATGATGGTTGATTGGGAGTCAAGTTAGGGCCAATGAATTAAATCCAATCAATATTGGCCACGATTCTTCCTTCACGTGGGAAACACATCACACGAAAGAGAGAAGAGAAAAGAGATCCCATGACATAAACATAGTCATGGCTAAGGAGTAAATTGAAATCCAAAGTGGCTTGGACAATCATCATGTCAACATAAATGATTTTTCCTCCCAAATTAATAAGAAAATTGTGAAGGATCCCTAACGGTTGACTAGTTCCTCTGGTAAATTCCAACAGATTATGAGTAACTGGAAAAAACCACAGAGAACCTAAATCTTTCCAAGTAGTTGAGGACATAATACTAATGTATGCGCATTCATATATTAATGTGCTAGGTACGACTACATTATATACCTATACTGTGATCTAAAAATGCACGTAAGAAGGAAGACAATACCCTGCTAGTCGACTCCAATCAAAATAAGCGACCATACTACTTGGAAAAGGTGTCATGGGAATGGGAGAACTACCCCCTTGTGTTATGAGAATGGGAGGATCACCCTCTTGTACCATGGGAACAGGAGTATCACCCTACAATTCATGGGAATCTGAAGAAAGAAAAAGAACCTGAGTGGTATGAGGTTCACTCTCTATGGGAAAAGCACGATCAACTGAAGGTGAAATGAGGTCAACCGTTTTCTCAACCAATGGTTGGTCGAGAACAAACTCGTGGGATTAATTTTTGGAGAGAGTGGGATTGATTAGTGATGAATTTTGATCAATAACTTGATCAAATAATGGAGGATCAGGGGTAAAATTCCAGTAATCGGCAGGAAGACATGGTTGGGAAGCTGTAAGTTTATCCAAAACTTTGGAGGCTTCATCCATATAAGGAAAAAGGTGAATGAGATGATTCCCTTCACATAAATTATAGGGAAATTTGACTTTACCCATTTTCCCATGGACCTTATTATCACTAGTTGAGGTTTTATCACTAGCATGATCTCCAGAGGCCGATGAAAAAGGCTGATGCGAGCCTGCATACCACACTTCTAAAATCTTGGGAATACCAGGGAAATCTATACGAAGGTGGTCACCCTTACATATCTTACAAGGGAATTTGACTAGTGGGGCTGATTGGAAGATTTGTCCACATTAGTTGCATCGAAACAATGGTTGCTTGGTTATCATTTTTTTTTTTTTTTCTTCTTCTTCTTCTTAGCTTCCTGGTTACTAGAATCAAGAATTTCACCAGGAAAGGAGGAAGAACGAGGGGAAGAAACAACAGGTGAAGAAGGAAAAGGGTCAACTTTAGAGTCAACATGAGGTTGACACTATTCAAACAGAGATGAACTTGGTTAAGAAGTATTTTGGACATTCGGAACCATAGGGGTCAAAAATAGCCAAACTAGAAAACCAATGGTAAATACAGGAAGGGAAAACCTTGCCATATAAGGAGCGCAAATATTTCCAAAAAGAAGGAAAAGGACCAGGATTCCCATATGAGGGTTTTCCTTTATTGGTAAACTCAGGAAATGTTTCCATTATTCTCAACCTAAGATCCACTAATGTAATGTCCCAAAAGGGAGAATGCAATAATACTAAAACACAATAATTGAAATTGCATCAAAGTAAACATTTAATCTAAATACACCATTAAAATGTATAGAACGTCTGATCCATTTTATTATATAGGAGGTGAAATACAAGTACAACAGTGCTCAAAATATGAGACACTCAAGCCAAAGAGATGGCTTAGAATGACACTGAAATGATCCCATAAGAGGGACTGCTAGGCTGCTAGACTTCTGGAAGGAAAACTGCATTGTCCCTGCTGCAAATTCCAGGACTGCAACTGCTGGAAAGATATAGCAGTGTAGATCTGGAAATTCTAGAGCTCCGATAATGCTGAAAATATAGATCCGGGCTTTATGATGGATACCCAAGATAACCCAGAAAGGGATTTCCAGATCTAGCAATCAAGGAAAATCACCCTCTTAGGTCTTGCGCATATACATTGTTGGGTATGCAGATCTACTGCATGAACTGAAGAATAGATGGCTGCAATGATATAGAATCAGCTCAATGCAAGAAGGGGTGATCCCTTCACTAGATCCTTAAGATAAAAGCTCAATATCTAGCTCCTACAACCTTCTCCAGTGAATGCAGCTGCTGCTAAACAATTACTTAACAAAAACTGCGCTGTCAAGGAGGGAAGCTCTGTAGCCTGCTACTAAATATGGAAAATAAGATCAATAAAGGTGGAAACATTGAATACAAGGTGAGGAGATGGTCCCTCATAGGATTTCCAGCTGTTATAATGGAAACTTCCTTCCTCCTTTGGATCTATAGGAATATATTGCACAATCCTTGAGGGGAATGCTGCTGCATGGAGGTAAATCTAATGGCCTAAATGCTAGATATAGATTTGCTGCTCCTCGAAGGCTGAAAATAAAGCACAAGGTGAAAGGATGAATCCTCCACCGGTTTCCTAGTTGAAGTGCTAGAAACAACCTCCAGCTCTCAATCCCTGAAGCAGGAAAGCGTTATTCCTGAGATTGAATGTGCATATGAGAGTGGTTGAATGTGGCACCAATTCCTGATGATGAATGGAGCTCAATACAAACCTTTCTAGAGTAGGCACTCGAAGTCCCCTATGGGTAAGGGTGGTATTTCTGCTCGGAAACACCTGTGTGATAAACATCACTGTAGACTTAGCTAAAAAACATAAGAGTGCATAGAAATGTCAAATAAAAAATCTAGATATAAACAGATCAGAAATAATAGTACAAAGCCTGCCTTCTATTGTTGCCTTCATCTCCATTATATGCTTTGTGAGCCTTCCATAGCCCTGGCCCACCTCATAACTGTGCTGCACATGTGGCCACTATCCTCCATGAATACTGCGTTGTCTCTCCATGTTATCCACCATCTCTGCATTTAATTCCCACTCTCTCCATTATGTGTGCATTAGATGCACTACTTCCTCCACTATCTCATCATTAGTGCTCTATGATCTTACTTTGAATGCACCATGATCTCAGTTGACTTCCTCCATGATCTCCATGATCTATTGTTAATGTGGCATGATCTCCACTCTTCCTTCATTTAAGAAGTTGCTCCACTACTCCATAATGTAGATTTAGATCTAAATTATCCACATTCACACATCAAAAGTGGATTTTATTCATCTATGGGGATTATGGGTCCCTCCACCCTCTTATTTACTTAATTATGTATGAAAATTAAGAACTCTAATATTCCAATTATCTTGTGGAAAATTGGGAATATTACAGTCCTCCCCGCCAAAATGTTTCTTGTCCTCAAGTAACTACAAAGGCGAATGCTACAATAAACATATTCTCTCCAAATGGCATCCTCATATGGAAGGCCTTCCCATCTGCTACAATGTGTCATGCATTCCGAGCTCCAAAGGTGCCTCTCTAGAATGTCTAGAATGGCCTCCAACTGAAAATTTAGATACCTCCCCTCATCAATGAATCTCCAAGTGGCAAACATATGTTGTCCAACATCCTCCTCTATGCATGAGATATATAAAGTAAAGTGGTCTCTCCCCAAAGTGGAAAGTCCCAACTCATAAACCATCTCTCCAACCCATGTTACATAGAGTAGATTGCATCTTTCAATGCTCTCATCATTAGCCCTGTTGGCCTTGTGGGATCTAAGCATCACATCAACATAGTGCCAAATAAGAAGTAGAGACATATGGATGAACATGTAAAATGTCAAACCATATTCTCCCAATAAAAACCACCGCAACAAAGCCTTCTACTGCCATGCTAGATCATCATGAAAACAAGTAAGAGAGCCATACTCTCTCAAAAGTAGCCACCACAACAATGCTTCTTGTTGTCATGCCACATCAACATCAAACCAAGTATGAGAGCCATACTCTCTCAATAGAAGCCACCGCAACAATTCCTCTTGCAACCACATCACATCATCAATATACCAAGTACAATGACCATAATCCCCCAATAGAAGCCAACGCAGTAAGGCCTCCTATTTCCATCCTCTATCATCATCATGTAATGTATGGGGAGAATGCAGCCCATACTCTCTCAAAAGAAACCAAAGAAACAAGGATTCTTGTTGCCACCTTACATCATCATGATGCAAGTCATGGAGCAACAACATACTAATGGACATGTGGAATGCCGCATCAGAAAAATACAAATAAGCTCATTGATGCCACATCATGTGAGAGTTGTACCATGTCCCAAACCAAAGTACATACATGAACATGAAATATATCCCAAACAAAAATACATTCATGGACATGAGATATACCCCAAACAAAAGCATATACAAGGACATAAGATACATCATGCAATGGCCAAACTCTCTCATCATAAACTAGCATAGCCATGCCTCCTGCTGTTGCATATCATCAGTGATGTACTTTTCATGGACCATACAAATGTGAGATGTTGGGTAGTAACCATACTCACCCAACAACAACCAGCGCAACCATGCTTCTTTCTTCCCTGTATCATAGATTTGCAAGTAGGTTTTCAACCCCTTGCTCTTCCTTCTCATCCATCCATCCCACTATGGATGTTGAAGCATGTCATGATCAATATTGGTACCCCTCCAAGGTAGAATACCAACCTCCTCCATCTGAATAGATTTTCACTCCATGAAATGTTGAAGTGCACCTCATTTGAGGTCTCTCCATGAAATCCTCTCATCATCGGCCCAATAGAACCCATAAGGTTCCATACATGCTACAAGTAGAAATTCCTCTTTGAGCTGTTAGGGGCTCATCAAGAAAAAATCATCTTGATAATGGGGAATCCTCTCCATCATAAGATGCCTACCCTATATCATTTTTCCCTCCATTGCTTCATGAGTGAAGCTACCTTCAAAATTCTCCAAGAATAATGGGGCCCTCTCATCATCATTGTTGCTAAGTGACAGTGCTATAGATCTGCATGGTGATATATGTGTTGTCTCATAGCCATATACAATGCTAAACTCATAGTCTGGAACTGTACTGAATAGGATTGTGCTCCTCCCATCTTCTGAAACTCCACACTTCAACACAAAGTGTTGGGTGTAGCTCAACCATGACAACCTGGGATAGCAGTACATCTTCTCCTTGATCAAGTCAAGGGTCCCCTGTGCAGTGATAATTTGCTGCTCCAAATCAGCAAGGTGCTCTAATCCTTGGTTATGCATTTTCCCTAATGGCATGGTATCACAAATCTCAATATGAGGTACTAAAATAATATGAGATGAAAGTATATGAAAACCTTGTAAAAGATGAATCTTGGGAAGTTCTTGTATATCTACAAGAGTTCCTCCCACCGGTGCAATGGTCTCTCCAACTACTGGTACTGATGATGGCTACTCTTCTACTGTACCAGCATTGGTATATGTCTCCTCCTCCTCCTCATTCATCTCATGAATCACGCATGGGGATCCAAATGTCAAGAGATCAAGACCATCTTGCAAAGATGCAAGTGTTCCTCCTCTTGATGTAAGTACATCTGCAGCTGGTGGTGGTGGTAAAAGCTCCTCCTCCTGAGTGATAATGAGGAAATATTCCTTTGGCTCTTCATTTACTATATCATCAGCGATGGGAGATGTCTCTGGTTTCTTTCTACCAAACTTCTTCTTCAGTCTCTGAATGAAATCTACATAAGCAGACACTTTCATATGTGACAAATGACTGAACCACCAATCTCCTGCTTCACCTTCTAGGTGCAGTGCTACAATCTCCATAGCCTCTCTTTCTACTACGGGATATTGCAGAAAGAATGTAGATAACTCTTCCCTCCAAGCCCTCAATGTTCTTGTGGAAGATCCATCAAATGCAAGCAAGAAGAATCTATGCCTCTTTCTTCTATTGCTGCTGTGGGATCTCCTCTCCTCTTTGAGTTGCAAAAACAGTTGGAGAGTTAGATTCTCCTTGAGCGCTCTAGGCTATGATTTGTACTCAGACAAATATTTACTTAGGGTCTCATGCCCCAAGTCTCCTTCATATTCACACCATTCCTCTCTCTTATCAAAGAAAGTGGATCTAGTAGAATAATGTGAAGCTCTTTTCTTCTCCGATTGCTTCTTCTGCTGATAGGAAGTGTTGGGACCTTCCTCATCTAATCTTCTTCTTGGATCCTCCTTTTGCCTTTCTCTCTTCATTTGTTTGACCTCCTTGGAGAGATCTTGCGTGGATCTAAAGAGAAGAGTGGCAAAACTGCAATCCTCCTTCATGATAGATCTCTACTATCTGCTTCTTCTTTTGATGAAAAATATGAAGTGCCCACAAGTTGAGCCAAAGATCATGCTTTGATTCGATATAATATCCCAAAAGGGAGAATACAGTAATGCTAAAACACAATAATTGAAACTGCAACAAAGTAAACATTTAATCTAAATACACCATTAAAATGTATAGAATAGCTGAGCTATTTTATTATATAGGAGGTGGAATACAAGTACAACTGTTCTCAAAATATGAGACACTCAATCCAAAGAGATGGCCTAGAATGACCCTGAAATGATCCCACAAGAGGGATTGCGTAACTGCTAGAAGGAAAAATGCACTATCCCTGCTGCAAATGTCGTGACTACAAATGTTAGAAAGATAGATCAGTGTAGATTTGGAAGTTCTAGAGCTCTAATGATGCTGAAAATATAAATCCAGGCTTTATGATAGATACCCAAGATAACCCAGAAAGGGTTTTCCAGATCTAGCAATCTAGGAAAATCACCCTCTTAGGGCTTGCACATATACACTGTTGGGTATGCATATATGCTGCATGAACTAAATAATGATGGCTGCAATGATATTTAATCAGCTCAATGCAAGAAGGGCCGATCCCTTCACTAGATCCTTAAGCTAGAAGCTCAAGATATAGCTCCTCCAACCTTCTCCATTGCATGCAGCTGCTGCTACACAACTGCTTGAAAAAATATGCGTTGTCAAGGAGGGAGGCTCTCTAGCCTACTGCTAAATATGGAAAATCAGCTCAATAAAGGTAGAAACATTGAATACAAGGTGAGGACATGGCCCCTCACAGGATTTCCAGCTATTATACTGGAAAATTCCTTCCTCCTTTGGATATACAGGACTGGACTGCGCAATCCTTGAGGGGACCGCTGCTGCATGGAGGTAAAATTTGATGTCCTGAATGCCAGATATAGATATGCTACACCTGGAAGGTTGAACATGAAGCACAAGGTGAAAGGATGAATCCTCCAACCGTTTCCTAATTGAAGTGCTAGAAACAACATCCACCTCTCAAACCATGAAGCATGAAAGCATTATTCCTGAGACTAAATGTGCATATGAGAGTAGTTGAATGTGGCACCAATGTCTGATGATGAATGGAGCTCAATAGAAACCTTCCCAGAGTAGGCACTCGAAGTCCCCAGTGGGTAAGGGTGGGATTTCTGCTCGGAAACACCCCTGTGCTAAACAACACTGCAAACTTATCTAAACAACATAAGTGTGCATAGAAATGTCAAATGAAAAATCTAGATCTAAATAGATCAGAAATAATAATACAAATCCTGCCTTCTATTTCTGCCTTCATCTCCCTTATATTATTTGTGAGCCTTCCATATCCCTGGCCCACCTCATAAATGAGTTGCACATGTGGCCACTAGCCTCCATGAAGATTGCATTGTCTCTCCATGTTCTCCACCATCTCTACATTTAATTCCCACTCTCTCCATCATGTGTGCATTAGATGCACTACTTCCTCCACTATATCATCATTAGTGCTCTATGATCTTACTTTGAATGCACCATGATCTCAGTTGACTTCCTCCATGATCTCCATGATCTATCATTAAGGTGGCATGATCTCCACTCTTCCTTCATTTAAGAAGCTATTCCACTACACCATAATGTAGATCTAGATCTAAATTATCCACATTCACACCTCAAAATTGGATTTTATTCATATATGGAGTTTATGGGTCCCTCCAACCTCTTATTTAATTAATTAAATATGAAAATGAAGAACTCGAATATTCCTATTATCTTGTGGAAAATTGGGAATATTACAAAAAAGGAATTGTTTCTTGGGTAGGATGTTATTCTATGGTCGATTAATTTTAGAAATTAACAAAAAATAAATAAGGGGTAAGCTAGGCATAAAGGTTTACCAATAAACCGTGAACTGCAATATACACCTTGGCCAACCAAGGACTTAACGTAAGACAACCAATATCCCCAAATTTTGTGTTTGGTGTATCATGGTTTAAAAGGCGGCCGACTCGGTTACCTATGGATGGATAACAACTTATTGGGGACTCCAAAAATATACGCGACGATACGTGGGAGTGCAGTCCATAGTAGTGGTTTCTAATGCGTAACCGTTCGATGAGATCGTTCGCATATATTTATCATGTGTAGAGCACCTTTGATATACCAAAAATTATGGGAGAACGATCATATACAATTATGTACATGGAACGGAATATTACCCTCGAGATATAATGCTAGAAAATAACAAAAACTCTTACATTTTATGACGTCGGAACATGTCTCTATCCTAGAGCTCTAAATGTTTGCATTAATTCCAAATTTTCCCTAGGTTAATTGAGGTAAATTTTAAGTTAATCTTGATTTACGTTTTGGTTTTAAGGCTCAAAGATCAATGTCACCTGAACATACCTATAATGCAACTAAAATGAGGAAAATACTCTTTCCATTTTGATGAAATCTATCTAGCATAGGTAAGAATTGCAAACATTGATGCAACAATAAAGTATGAAACATACAAGAGCTTCCTAACTAGATCTGTAGAAATTACACCAATGGATTCAATCCGATCATGCAATGTACTAAAACAAGATATTTAATCCTTCTACAATATTTGCGGAATATAAATCATGATCGCTCAATCACATGCAAGTAAGAGAAATAAGTAAATCAAGCGCACAACACAAGATTTTCCTAGGGAAATAAAATGCTCAAAACCCCTCCGTATTTATTGTATAATCAACCAAGGAATCATGAAACGATACAATTCATGTGTGCTCACCACAACCTCATACACTCTACCAATTGTCTCATACTGATATAAGAAAAATTGGACCAATACATAGCCAAGTTTCTGCCCACCTTCAGCCTGCCTTTCTCATGCAATCCCTAGGAAAAATAATTCCTATTAAATAGGAATTCCAACCTTCCTTGACTGTGGTATCCATTATGGGATTCATGTGGCTTTATAACTACACATGTGTAGTTCACTAATAATACAACTGATAGTTTACTTGCCTTTAACCTTTGTCTCAACTGGGTCGTCATCAGAATTGACATGCATGCAACTATTAATAGTGAATCATTAGTTACTTGGTAGATCACTACTTGTGAATTAAATCTATTTTAATTCACTTGATATTCCACTAACTCGTCAATAAGTTAGAACTAGTTAAACTTATTTTAACTCAATTAATTTGAGTTAACTGATTGCACTCACACCACACTAGTGCTACAAATGAAACTGGACCCTGTAAATAATAGAATCACTCTACATGCCTACCCTTTGACCCTCAACTCGAAATTCTTGGGATAACTAAGTCTATCACACTTAGTTAACTATTACAATTCGTTATGAGAGAAGATTACAATTTATTTAAAAATTGGTTGCCCACATTAGCACTAATGTGTCACTGAATTCCTCACTCATGTGTGACCCGGAATCCCACACTATCATGTGATGCATTTTCTCGTTGAATTTCAACACTCCCTCTCAAAAAGAAAGGGATTATCTACTGCCCCAATCCTGCCTCTATGGTATTCGAATTTTCTCTTCGCAAACGTCTTTGTCAAGATATCTACATCCTAATATTCCATGGTAATGTACTGCAACAACATAATGTGCCTCTGAACACAATCTCTAAGATGGTGGTACCAGATGTCAATATGATTTGACCTATCATGGAATACTGGATTAACCGAGATTTTTATGCAACTCTATTTATCACAATGTATCACCGTCGGATCCATCTGATTACCAAACAAACCAACAAGTATCTTCCTCATCCATATGGCCTCACATGAAACATGACTAGCTATCATGTACTATTCCTCGACTGAACTGAGTGCAACTGATCTCTGCTTCCTATTGTACCAAGAAACTGTTGCTAGTCCTATGCTGAAGATTCCCCCTGATGTGCTCTTCATGTCTGATGGACTACCTACCCAATCTGCATTGGTGAAGACTTGAAGCTTCATTCCCTCTTTTCGTCTGTACCATAATCCATACTCTGTAGTGCCCCTGAGATATCTCAACACATGCTTTGCCGTCTTCCAAAGTTTTTAGTAGGCTTAACCATAGCTTGACTAAGCTAGTTAACTACGTATCATATGTATGGTCGTTTGTTCACCAAATACTTAAGTGAACCCACAAGATTCCTGTAAACAGTAGCATCCACTACCTCACATGAAGTAGCATCCTCCTTCCTCCATTTTCCTACAAGAGGATTCTCCATGGGTTTGTTGCCCTCCATGTGGAACTTCCTCAGAATCTCCTTGGCATACTTGCCTTGAGATACAAATAGCTCCCCATCTCTTTGCCATATTTCCAAGCCAAGGAAATAATGAAAGAGCCCCATTTCCTTAATCACATACTCTCTTGCAAGATCCTCTTTGCAAGAAGTTATGAGTTTCTCACCGCCTGTTAGTATAAGATCATCAACATAAAGTACAATAATAAAAATCTTACCATCAAGCACACTATGATATAGGTTCACATCCGCTTCACTCTTTGTGAAGCCCAACCCAGTGAAATAACTATCGATCTTAGTGTACCATGCACGAGGTGCTTTCTTCATACCATACGGTGCTCTCTTGAGTCTGCACACATGCGATTCCCTATCAAAGGTATCAAAACCTTCTGGATTCTCAATGTATAATTCTTCCTCAATAACTCCATTGAGAAAGGTTGTATTTACATCCATCTGATGTATCTGCCACCCCATCTGCACTGAGAGTGCAAGGATATATCTAATCAATGAGTACCTTGAAACCAGTGGAAAAGTATCCTCATAGTCAATCTCCTCTACCTGTGAGAATCCTCGGGCCACAAATCTAGCCTTGTATTTCTACACACTCCCATATATTGCTTGCTTCACCTTGTAGATCCACCTGGATCCAACCACTGACTTCCCCACTGGTCTTGGGACCAATTCCCATGCATTGTTTCTGATAATGGATTCATACTCCTCAACCATGACATCAACCCATGTTTTCTGCTACAATGCTTCCTCAAAAGAGGATGGTTTTGTCACAATACACTCGCTCATAAGAGCCATGTATCTATTATACCTTTTTGGGGACCTTCTCTGCCTGTGCTGTGATGTAGGTGCACCTACATGCTCTTTTGCATCTAGCATCAATATTTCAGTCTCTCTGGTGTGCTTCCTACCATTTTTGGTGGATGGATCTGTATGAGTGGTTTCTGCCACTCCATGATCCTCTGCTTGTGGCTGCTCCACATCTTGAGGTTCCCTTTGGAACTAAGAGTTCCTCATCTGCATGTAATTCAAGATCCATTTCAAGGGAAAATAACATGGCTTCCTCCTCATCAAATTTAACGTCTCTTCTGACAACTATCATCCTATTAGTCGGAAAATACACCTGATAGTTATGGGGAGTATCAGTGTACCCCAAAAATATCCCAACCTCTGTTGTTGGTTCTAGCTTCTTCCTGGCATCTTTGGCCACATGGCAATATATAGATGAGCCAAAAAATTTAAAATATGAAGCATCCAGTTTATTACCCGAAAAAGCCTCCTCTGGTGTACTCATGCCAAGTATCTGATGAGGAATACAATTATGCACAAATATCGTTGTGTTGCATGCCTATGCTCACAGATGCAATGGTAGGCCCTAATCATGTAACATAGCTTGTGTTATTCCCACAATTGTTCTGTTCTTTCTTTCTACAACCCCATTCTATTGTGGGTTATGAGGCGCAATCAATTCTATCTGATTTCCTTCTTTGGTGCAGAAGTTCTTGAATTCATTAGAGATATACTCACCACTATTATCGCTCCTTAGAGCCTTCACCTTATTCCATGTATCTTTCTCTACCAATGCTTTGAACTCACAAAACTTGGAGAACGCCTTATCTTTCTTCTGCAGAAATATCATCCAACACTTTCTAGAAAAATCATCAACAAAAATCACATAATACCTATGATTTGTTGTGGAAGGTGTAGAGAATGGTCCACACACATATGAGTGAACTCTCTCAAGGATTTCCGCTGCTCGGTTCTCCTTCTCATGAAAAGTGGCTTTAGTATACTTCCCCATGGTACATCACTTACATGTGTCTATCTACACAAGAGTACCCTTTGGAGGACCTATAGAAATATGCTACATGATCCTCAAAGCACTATGTGTAGATGGCCCAATCTCCTGTGCCATAACTCACTTGTATCCCAACTCACCACCTTCCCTGCTTTACTACTCAATGATACGAAGCCATATACATCACGTTTTTAGAGGTAATTCACATGAACCCCAATCTTATTTACTTTTCTTGTGGCTTTGTGATGAAGGAACACCTTTCCTTCATTGAAAACCACATCATATCCAAGATCCCCAACATAGAAACTGAAACTAAATTATTTTTCAAGCCTGGTACATGCATGAAATATTTCAATATGAAAGGTTTACCTGACTATCTCTCGAAAGTAACTTACCAATCCTGGTAGCATTATACCTCCCATCATCACCCATCTCGATGTGCATATGAAGATCCTTCTCCTCCAAGCTAATAAAGAGTTATTTATTTCCCGTCATGTGGAAATATGCTCCAATATCCAAGTACCACATAGATCCCATCATAGTTGACACCATGCATGTGATGAGAGAGAATTCCAACTCAAACTGTGGGGTCAAAGCTTCACCCATTGCAGCTCCCGGAGCCTTCTTGTTGTTCTTCTTCTTTTGTGGAAAATTTGTGGCATAGTTTCCATGATCATGACAGTGAAAACATTTCAACTTTGACATGTCACGCTTCTTTCCTTCTTTTCCAGTCTCAAATTTGGAATAGGACTTCTTCCCCTTCCCCTTCTTTGCCTTACCAGCCAAGGCACAATTTTCCTCATCATCAGTCTTCGATGAGGATCCATCCTTGGTATTCCACCGAAACTCTTCTTTTACCAAATATGACCATAGTCGCTCCCATTATGGTAAAATCCCCCTCCCATTCACAAATTCCTGGTAACTATGCCATCCCTTGGGAAGGCCTAGAAATTCTAGGCTCACTAAGTCATCATCAGCTATAATAATCCCAACACTTCCAAGCTCATATCGACATTGAGTGAACTTGGTCAAGTATTTATGGATTGTGTTTCCCTTCTCCATTTTGATTTTTCTGAGCTTGTCCTTGAGTGCCAATTTTTTTTGGTCACTGCAACTTTGGAACAAATCTGTCAAGGCCTTCCACATATCATATGTATTTTCCTTTCCATGGAGACTCGAGAAAATATGATATCGAACTCCCTCTAACAATATCCTCCTCACCTTTGCTACCTTCTTCTGCCATGCATCAAGAAGTTTGGCATTTGCTGCTGCGGGCTTGGTAATATTAGTATCTATGAATTCCGTCAACCCATTTTCCTCCAACACTACCTACATATTTTCCTTCCATGCAATGTAATTCGAACTTCCCTCGAGTGGCATATTTGAGTCCAAAGCCATTGAAAGACATATTGATCCTCTTCTAGCTCCAAAGAAAGTATCTATAAATTTGAATACTATTCAACACAAAATCAATTTATTCTCCACTATTGTGATCCCTGGCATTCTGATACCATGTAGAAATTACACCAATGGATTCAATCCGATCATGCAATGTACTAAAACAAGATACTTTATCCTTCTACAATATTTGTGGAATATAAATCATGATCGCTCAATCACATGCAATTAAGAGAAAGAAGTAAATCAATCGCACAACAAAATATTTTCCTGGGGAAAGAAACTACTCAAAACCCCTCCATATTTATTGTATGATCAACCAAGGAATCATGAAACAATATAATGCATTTTTTCTCACCACAACCTCATACACTCTACCAATTGTCTCACGCTGATCTAGGAAAAATTGGACCAATACATAGCCAATTTCCTACCCACCTTTAGCCTACCTTGCTCACGTGATCCCTAGGCAAAATAATTCCTATTAAATAGGAATTCCAACCTTCCTTGACTACAATATCCATCATGGGCTTCATGTGGCTTTATAAATGCACTTAGGAAGTTCACTAATAATACAACTGATAGTTTACTTTCCTTTAACATTTATCTCAACTGGGTTGTCATCAGGATTGACATGCATACAACTATTAATAGTTAATCATCAGTTAATTGGTAGACCACTACTTGTGAATTAAATCTATTTTAATTCACTTGATCTTCCACTAGCTCATCAATTAGTTAGAACTAGTTAAACTAATTTTAACTTAATTAATTTGAGTTAACTGATTGCGCACTCACACCACACTAGTGCTACAACTACAACTGGACCCTGTAAATAATATAATAACTCTACATGCCTACCCTTTGACCCTCAACTCGAAATTATTGAGCTAACTAGTCCTATCACACTTAGTTAACTATTATAAGTTGTTATGAGATAAGATTACAATTTATTTAAAAATTGTTCGCCCACATTAGAACTAATGTGTCACTGAATTCCTCACTCATGTGTGACTTGGAATCCCACACTAGTATGTGCTGCATTTTCTTGTTGAATTTCACCAAGATCTTTCACTTTCACAGCTCCATTTACCATGCAATGTAATTTATGCATGATTACCTTGAAAACTATGCAAATGCAATCTATGCAAAATTTCCTTTTATAATGAAAGAGGAACTTTTAAGCTTTCAACACCAAGAAACGTAATCTATGATCAATTAAAATCTCAAAAAAAACTTTCAAATGTAATGTAATCTAATGCAATTTCAAAAGTAATAATCAATTTTGAGATCAAATCTTAGTCAAATGAAAAATAAATTCTTTCCGGTTTCAAAAAGAAAAAAATTATTCAAAAGACAAACATGCAAGCAACAAAATAGTAAATTCAATCACCCAAAGAACCTAAGATTCACCTCAAGCTCATTTTTACTACTTGGACATGGAACAAACTTTTTCAAACCACAAATAATCTAACAACAGTCCATCAAAATGATAAGCATACATAGCAGCAAGAGGACCCTAGAGATCAAAACATTCCAGACTTTTAGTAAATAAACCTTAAAAACTCTCACTCTTTTGGACCAACGCTACTTTACCCAACAAAATCCATGCTGACAGGGTCATTAGCGCTACTTTACCTAGCAAAAAACATGCTGGAAGTGCCCTTTTTGTCAAAGAAAAAGGTGATGGCCAAGAAACTGGACCAGCGTGGGTAAAGAGTGGAAGACAGGGTCTTGACCGCGACTGTACTTAATAAAATCCACTCTTTCATTTCTTTGTTTCTCAGAGAAAACACATTTGGAGAGGAAAGCTTATGAAAATACAATCAAAACTGAAAATAAATCCAAATTTGACACTCTAAATACCAGACTACTCAGAATGAAAACTTATAAGAAATCAAAATGATGGACTATAAGGCGTTTGGCCAAACTAATCGAAGCATACCAAAATACAAGGAGGATTGAAAGGTTAATGACTTCCAAATGGAGTCTCCATTTTGTTGTGCAGGAAATCCCTTCTACGTACATAAGCAATCCGTCTAGTCCTAATGGGAGGATCTAACAATAAACGAGACAAATATATGCTAAAAAAACATGAATGAGGATATATGTCCTACCTCTTTCTGATGCTAGTTCTTGCCTTTGATGTCAACCTTTCTTCTTTCGCTTACATGCTCACTATCTCCTCTCCGTCAGTGAAGACAAGTGCCTGCAAGGAAGAACAAGTGGAGACAAAAAATTGATACAAAGAATAACAATCTCTAGTATAAGATATGTAGAAAATCAAAGAGAAACACAATAAACATGAGATAATAAACACATTTATGGAAAGGAAACACACAATGTATTATTAATAAAATGATAAAGGGATCAATAAAATAAGAAGCCTTGATGTTGGACACCTCCTTCAGGCGAGACTCTAAATCCTAGCCTCGACTCTTCAAACAACTTCCCCTTTCACAGATGGGAAATAATTGGACATGCTTCAGCTCATAGGATAGAAACCAGCCATGAGTGGATGGTATGGGTTTCATTTATAGTGAATTAAAGGGAGTTGAGGATTCATAAAATGTGGGAGGAGTTCCACATCTTAAATGAAATATCCATGGAAAGAGGATCCATGACCATGAATGGGAGGTATCGCTCCTATCATCAACAACCTGAAACCATGTCACCGTCCTCGAGGATTCTAGTACAGGAATATTCTCCTCCATATTTGGGAAACTTGCTTGAACATCACCAATGAATATTTTCCCGTCAAATGTCGCGCTTCCAGTGGTAGACACATGTTTTGCAAAAGGTTACAAGCGTGGGTCAGTAGCAGTGCATATCACGTTGGGCTTGTAAAACACGATTTTTGATGAGCGTTTCATAATATTTTTAAATCAATTCTTCTTTCACATCTTAAGGTATGTTTTAGGCATGTTTGATGGATAACGTATTTTGCGACACTGGTGGCATGAAGACACAAATTGGAGTGTGAAAAAATACTGTATAAAACCCTTTCACAAATCTAGCATAAAAGTGCAAGGATTTTTTCATAACATCTAAATATCCTACCATTTTCCTCTTTGGTGTGACAAAGATATATAAAACAGAAAGGAAAACCTCATCCCTTCCTCAAAATAATGAGTAATCACTCCGATTTTTCCACTTAACTCCATTGCTTGCAAATTATCCTTAAATTCATTTTTTTCATACTGAATGCTAACATCCATTACAGAAATTTTTAGGGCTATATTCTGCAAACATATATCACAACTGTAAGTTCAAAGTCGTATCCCTTTCCTTTGAAATCTTTTACAGCCGTGAATTTCCATGGCCTTGAGTCGCATTCGACATTTATTCCAATACAAGTGCCATGTGAGACAACGCTTGATTTGGAGCATATTTGTTCTCTACAATGGCAATTGGCAACTACCTCTTGCATTATACATGGATTTATGAAATTATTTGCTTACTATAAGATATCACTTGCAGATTTTGATATCTTTGCAATATTCCAACTTGATTTTAAATCCTCTACTACAATCTCTTCACATTTGGAGCACAAAAGATGCCCTTGGTAACCCTCTTATGTGTTTGCAGCTGCTCGTTAAAATCTACATCCACTTATTACCAAACGCATATGCCTTATTCCACCACAACTGCATGGGAGCTCTGCACATTTTTCCTTCTTAGCGACACTCTCCTTTTTCCAGTTGAACTTCCCAAGCCTCAATGTCATTGGTAGCAACAACAATAACCTTTATAGTACTACAAAAAAGGGGTCCATGTCTTCACAATAGAAGTTGTTGTCCTTTGTCGACAATTTCTGGCTAAAGAACTGTGTCAAATCATGTATGTAAAGAAAGTGATTTAAAAATGGATGGTTCAAGGATAAAACCTTTTTTTATGTAAATAATCCTTAGTCTTTTAAAATATCAACCAAATTGTTGATTTCCAATAGTAACATCATACAATCTTTTAAGAGTAGTGATCGAATAATGATAAGAACATTTAGACAACAAGTATACAAACTGAATACTAAATTATTTGATGAGAATAGAAAGCATATAGAAAGATATCCCATAAATAACATTAATACATACAAGAATTATACATAAGGAAACAATCTACAAATTGCAAAGTAGCTAAAGAAAACAGACAATTTGATTATTTAACTTAGTGTTGAACATAAATTTTCTAGGGGATATCAGGGAGGCTAATCCTCAGCCTAACCTTTCCCAATTATCTATACAATCTTAATGTATTGAAGAAATAGATGATGTAACACTAAAAGCACACACAAGTGAAACAATGTTTCCATAAGCTAAGAACATGACTCATTGATTAACTTTGAAAATATTCAGGTATTAAATAAAATATTCAAAACTTTGGTCCAAGAATCAACCCTTTTCCAATCAAAATGAATTATATATATATAGCGAGAGAGAGAGAGAGAGAGAGAGAGAGAGAGAGAGAGAGAGTCTTTACAAAATGCTATCTTCTAAAAATTATAACGAAAATAGTTTTTACCCAAAATACAACTTGGATAATATTTAATAAAAAATCGACCAAAATAGAAATTTTTCTACTTGATTGTCTTCAACTGTCCTTGATTTCTGAATTCAGGCCCAAAATATTTGAGTCTACTATGATTTTTCTCCTTTGAATTTGGATCTTCCTTGATTATCTACCAAAACATAGCTTTCCTGTGAGATACTCCTTTGACTTTGAAAATTAAGATAAACAATTTACAAGTTTTCCCATTCTTCTCCCACTGGATAGGTTAGCATAACCATTTTCTATGGGATTAATCTATTTCAATATATTTTTGGAAGGTTGGTTTAATTGTGAACAGATATATGATTTCATAACATATGAATAAATCATCAACTAACTTTTCTAGAATACTTTTACTAGTCAAATCTCCCTTTACTCCAGTAAATTTTGATTTATCTAATGCAACCTTGTTTGATAATCTTCGATATTCATCTTTAGTTACCATTTTTCCCTATGAATTTTTAAAGGAGGGTAAACCTTTTTGCTGCAGAGCAGATAATTTCCCGTTAAACTTGTTAATCTAAATTTGCATGGAATAACATTTCTCCTTCCATTAGAGAACTTTTGAGGTCTAAAATGGGCCTCCTAAGAAAAATGTACAACACAAATAAAATTTATAAGAACCAATAGGATATAAGATGATGATGTCAACCATGGGGGATGATTCACCATTTTCGGGGTAAAAAAGTAAAAATATTAAAAAAAATAAAATAATAAAACTACTTTTTCAACTTGTATTTTCAACTTATCTCCCAAAGTTTTTACTCAAATTTCTAGCATGAGTACTCGTTGGATCCAAAATTTAATTCCTCATTCAAGGAGTACCCATGTTTCATACTTTCGATGGACCTCTATACATGAAAAAAAGAAATACATGAAATAATGTGATTGCAATCACGTTTTTCATGTATTTATCATTTTTCGTGTAGCAAGGTCTATCGAAAGTATGCAACATGGGTACTCCTTGCATGAGGAATCAAATTGTGCATCTAACGAGTGTTCCCGATTGAAATTGGAGTAAACCCATAGGGATATAAGTTGTAAATATGAGTTGAAAAAATATTTTTTTCTTTTTTCCCTCTAAAATTTGATGATGTAATCAAATCTTACTTTATTATTTCCACTATTATTTTATAATTTCCTTAGGAGGCCCATTTTAGACCTCAAAATTCCCCTAATGATTTGCGTCGTCAAAATTTTCTTATTAAAACCTTTGTAAATTGAATAATTGAATGAGTCCTGTCAACAATATCTTTCTCCTCTAATTCCTGTTTTGTTTTTGAATTCAAAACTTTATAATTCTGTTAGCTTTACTAGGCTTATTTCCAAGCTCATTCTTGATTTTGTTTATTACCTTTTCTGCTCTTCCTAACAGTTCTTCTTACTCAGCTATGATTTCAATTGATGTCCAAATATCAGATACTAGAGATATAATGTCCACCCATATTATTTCCTTAGCTTGAATAAGATATTGACCACTATCGACTTGACCTAGATACCATTCAAGCGGCTTCTATAATCTGCAAGTTTTTTGCATTTCAAAAACCAAACCATTATCTGATTTAATGTTTTCACGCTCAGTGTTTTCTAAAGATTTCTTTAATTTATCAACATATTCATTCTTTAAACTTAAATATGATAATTCTTCTGTCAACTCCTCTATTGCATCATTTATTTTTGAGCCCACTTGAGATGTAGAAGGCAATTCACTCCCTGTTTGTTCTCTTTCCTTTATTAGTTGTTCCATCTATGATTCAATTTTTTGTATCTACAAATTCTGATCAACCATCATTGATAAGAGAAATTCATTCTCTTTTTCCATCTCTCCAACTTCTTGTTTTTGTGGATGTTCAGTAGTTGGAATTTTTAATATTTTGTGGAGAGCTTGAATATTTATATTTCTATTCTTAATGATTTATTGAGTAGTATTGATATCATGAGGAATATCTAATCCCATTTTGATAATTATATCCTCCAGTGATTTTATCATCGTATATTTTGCAAGAGAGGACATTCTTTCCATATTTTACTCAGAAATTGTATTATTCAATGAAGTTTGTACCTTTGACAAATTAATTGCAGAATTAGTTAAAGTAAAATAGATCATGTCCCATATTTGTATATAAAGATCGATTTGATCAATTAGATGGATTTTCTTTGTGTTAAGAGAAAATATTTAGGTTTTAAAATATTTTGCAAGGCTTAGCCCTTGGAATTTTGGCTCTATAAAGGCTAATTGAAATTGTCGCTTCTCAACATCTAGGGCTAGGAGTAATCTATTCTTTGAAGAATAAGTTTTCTTCTAAAACCTAGTGTAGGTAATTGACTTCAAAGCTTAATTTTTTTTTTTAATATCCATGAATTTATAAAATATACTCTGATTAGTAGAGGAATGAGTTGAAGAAGACTTCCTTATTGTTGTTTCCAACTGCTACAAATTGAATACAAGATTGCTTGAGAGAATTATTGTAGAAGGTGTAGATACATTTATGGACATGGTCTCTGACATAGATTCTTCTATTCCTGTCACTTTCTGCCTTTAATAGACTCTAAATTCAATTCCTTCTGATTCTGAAATTGAATCTTGAACATTTTCAATAACCCTTTCAATTTCTTTCTCCCACTACTGAGGAGTTGCTAAAATATTAAGCTTTGTGGGTTGATCTACCTCTTGTTCTTCTGGCAATTCTAGGGTGCCTTATTCCTAGGTTTCTCTATTGGGAAATATTTCAATATCTGGATTTGGTGCATGAAAATGGGAAGTCGAACCTTGTTGAAATCTAATAGATAGAATATTTCCAATTGGGTCATAAAACCAACTGATTCCATTTGTGAATTTAATTTGTGATAACAAAAATTCAACCTCCTTATCAGTTGCCCTAGTATTTAAAACAAAGGGTCCCACTTGTTCTTTGAGTTTAAACAATGCCTCTTTATTTATTGGTAGGAAATACATTTGTTCAACATTAAGACTCTGTATAATGAATTCAAGAGAAAAAATTATGATTGGGAGAAGAATTTAAAAATGATATGGATGGAGTTCACATACCTACATTCTTATCTTAGTAATTTTTTTTTATAAATATGTGTCACCTAACTTAGTCTATTCACTAAGCTGTAAATTGCGCTTGACCTTTGGTAGAATTATTAGGACTTTATCACTATTTATAAGGCTGAAACATTTTGACAGAAATTGGTCCACAAAATTTGTAAAAGAAAATTCTTCAGTGTGTTTCCTAACAAAATAAGTCTAGTGAAAAATTGACCATTGAATCCCTTGCATATCTTGTTTTTGCAACTATATTTGAAATAATTTTTTTGACTAATGGTACAAGAACAGATAGAATAAAATTTACTGATGCTTAAATGAAATTTCAATTCCAAATTTCAAAAATTTCTCATACATGATATCTGAAAGAAATTGAATGAAATAAAATAAAATTGAAGGCTTCTTTCCTAGTTAAATAGTTGATAAAAATATCAACACCACTTCATCTACCACTTCTTCATTTTCATACCCTAATAAACAACATAACACATATATTATTTGTTTGGATATCTTTGGGAAATTTTTTGAAGGGTAAGGCGGATTTTGTTGGGGAATGATGGTTCCCCTTGGAAAAATTAATTCAGATATTGAATTCCTCTATATAGAGGTTAATCTATGATAGGTTTCTGAAAAAAAATCACTGGAAAATGGGTGGAGAGATCCAATAACAACAACTTGTAGGGCCTCTATAATTGACTCATAGGTAATTAAAAAATAAGGGTCTCCATTCTTGGAAATAATGGTTCTTTCACTTGGTAAACATATATCTGAAAAACATACAATGAACTTAGGAAAATATTGGTGGCTTTGTGGAAACACTAATTGGGGAAGAAAGGATTCCCAAAGAAAAAAACAACACTATTATCTTGGAATTTTTGAAATTCCCAATTCTGCAGTTCAAAAATGTCTAACTCACACTTGGTTTCCACAATCTTAGCATCTATATCGACTAATGTCATTTCATTGAATTTTATAGATGCAGAAGAAGGTGGAATTTTAGCTTGAGTTTTTGATGATTTTCCTTTTTTTTAACCCATATTTGTAATAGAAAAAGTAAGTAAACATAAATAGGATTACTTGTGAAATGGTAAATCTTGAAGAAAACTTGTAGTTGATTTCTTTGAATGGTTGAGAAATGGAACTTTCCTTATTTCATTGTAACTTCCTTGTCAAATGGGGAAACGAGGCATTAACAACTTTGGATAAAAGAAATAGGAGCAGGATAACAACAATATTTAGTTCTAATGGGATTTAATGCAAATAACAGTTGGCAGTAGTGATATTTGGTGATGAATAATATGGCGGTAGCAGAAAATAAAATTGGCGGCAAAGATATTTTGGTGAAAAATCAAAAGCAAAGGGGTTTGATCTTAACCACTTAGGAAAACAAAAAATAGCGGAAACCCCCTCTCTTAATCGTTGCATAAGCGGGGGGTGGTGGTCCACTTTGGAATTATGACCACTGATCTATTTATGCCAGATCTCCGCCACACAAAAGTGATGGCACTTTATATGAACGCTTTATTAAAAAAAATTATTCAAAAAATTAATAAAAATATAATGAAACATATGTGTGTGTGTGTTTGTAGTGCTTATAGAAACGCACATACAATTATTTAAAAAGTGCATAAAATTTAAAAAAAATTTAGAATAATTTTTTAAAACTTCATGACATGCATTGGATCCATCTATGGACTACTTCTCCCTATGGGATGTAGAGAATTCTAGACCTTGTGCCTTCACCTAGGGATATGGAGTTAGTGTGTTGATGGTGCTGAATCCTGCCAACATACAAGGGTTCCCCCTGATATGAAGTCCTAATTAGACCTCACATCGTTTGGTATAGTAGCTCCATCCAAAAATGTGTCTCGATTGTGGTATAATTAAATATCTGCCTTGGCTGCAGAAGTTAGCATAAGAGAGCAACACACATGTACTTTTAAAGGAGCAAGTAAGTATGCCTTGTGAAGTGTTCTATTGCAAATTTATCAAGGTTTTTTCATTGGAAGGAAACAAAAGTGAGTCTTTAGGATAAACGTAATAGTACTATTCTAATAAAGACACATGCACATACATATGAAAGAATCATTAACCATCAAGAAAAATAGTTCACAAAGATGAAATGGTCATTAAATAAAGTACAACACATATTCAATCAGATGGGCACCAAAGCCAGTGAAGTAGTTCAATTTATTTAGTACATAAGAACACCAACATATACCGCAAACATCCAAAGAATAGCCCTAAAATATTCACAATATATGCATGAAAATGTGTTGGCTCAATGAGCTTCAAATATTAAGAAAAAATTATAGGATACATTGATACAATGAAACACCACTATCTCCAACAGTGGAGCGTTAAGACACTACTCATTCTCCAAAATAATTATCTTCCTCTCTAATGCATAGTCGGAAAAGCCAAGATGAAAATTCATTTCTTTGAGTAATGAGGCCTCTTTTATAACAAGAGGAATGACCTTTCATATCCTTGTGACTCTGGAACTCCCCTCATGAGTCTTGGACTTCTAATGTGACCTTTGGATTGTTGGGTGTGTGTTATATTCTTTCCATGACTATTCACAAGCGTGGAGGGTAGGGGGGTCATAGGGGGGGGGGGTGGGCGAAAGCCCCCCTATTCGTTGCATCGGGCGTAACAGATGGGTCATAGGGGGGAAGTAGACAAGGTCTGGGGCAACGCCCTGGGAATTTTTTTGGATCCTACAATAGGTGGGTGGACTTACCTATGGCTTTGTGCATGGATTTTTGCACATGGTTTTGGGCATGATGGTTTTGTGCCCATGGTATTTTTTTGATACTATAAAGGGAACTATTATTACGTTAAAATACAGGGTTAATGGATTGAGGTTTATGAATGCTTCGACATGTATATATATGTATTGTCACATTGAAATGAAAATAATTAAAAATCAATATCGCAGTCCTAATTTTTGGATCCAGGGGGAAATATATGTGTAAATTTGTTTTATGTTTTATGTTCTTTCCATTGTTTATTTCTTGTTTTAAGAATTCGTTTGCAGGTAATTTTTGTATAGAGTTAAAAACTATATTTGGTATCAGATCTATTTTTCTTCAAGGGGATGCCTTTTCTGCTTAGAAGTTTTTATCGGGCATATGGTAGACCTTATTCAATGGGAGATTTGCAGGATCTATTCATGTGGTGAAATAAGATGGTGAGAAGTGGAAAGATAGAGATCGAGAAATTTAATGGTCAGAGTTTTGAGTTGTGGAAACTCAAGATGGAGGATCTGCTGGTGGATAAATATCAGTGGATCACGGTAGATTCGGGTACTAAACCAAAAAAAATGTCAGCAAAAGATTAGGCAAAGTTTGATCAGAAGGAAAAGAACACAATACAATTGTTTATCTCAGATTCAGTATTGTTAAATGTATCAGGGGAAGCTACGACAAAGGCTTTGTGGGAAAAATTAGGGACTTTGTATCAATCTAAGTCTCTAGTTAACAAACAGTTCCGATGGAAAATGCTGTATAATCTTAGGATGAAGGATGGAGACTCGGTGAAAGATCATATGAATTCATTTAATACTATGGTAAGCCATTTGTTGTATGTTGATATTAAAATTTCAGATGAAGATAAGTGCATCGATTTTTTTTCTCTACCATATTTGTGGGGTAGTTTAGTTGTTGCAATAGGTAGCAATGAAAAAAATATTGATAGCCAGAATGGAGATGCCTTTTCTATACAAGGATGGTCCTAGAACATAAATAAAAATAAGTCATCGAGTGGGAGATATAAATCTAGAGGGAGATCTAAATATTGGGGAAAACATGTAAAGGTGTGTTAGAAATGCGGAAAGGAAGGGCACTACAAAAAGGATTGTAGATCCAAATATGTTGAGGAAGGAAATGGATCTGGTGATGCTCCTTCCGCAGATGAAAAAAACACCTCAGATGAAGGTGGGGATGAGTACTTGGCTTCTTCTTTAAGTACACATGTAGATCATGAGGCGTGGTTGATTAACTCAGGTGCATGATTTCACTTCACTCCCCATAGGGAGTGGTTTTGTGAGTATGAAAAATATGATGGTGGTGATGTCTTCTTAAGGGATGATGGGAAGGCCAAAATCTTCAGACATGGAAAAGTTAAGCTAAAGTTGCAAGGTGGAAGGATTAGAACACTTCCTCGTGTTGTGCATATTCTTACATTGGCCTGAAATTTTATTTTTGTAAACAAGATGGATGATACAAGTGTAAAAGAAATGTTCGAGAAGGATACATGCAAGATGGTTTGAGGAGCACTAGTATTGATGTGGGGAGTTTGGATTGGAACTTTGTACAAGATTTTGGGTAGCACGGTTATTGATGGGTGCAAATATTTTGTGGTTCCTGAAAGTGGAGCTGAAAACCTTGTGGTCCATGGAGAAAAGACCATGCTATGGCATCAAAGGATTGGACATGTTGGAGAGAAGGGCCTTTTAATACTGCATCGTAATGGTACGGTAGAAGGCATGTCTATTTTTTATCTGGATTTCGAATTCTGTGAACATTGTGTATATTGGAAGCAGAATCGGGTGAGTTTCCCCTCTAGTGCTAAGAGGGCGAACAAGATATTAGAGCTTGTGCGCAGTGATGTATTTGGACTTGTGTCGGTTCCATCACTGGGTAAGTCTCTGTACTATGTATCATTTATAAATTACTTCTTAAGGAGTACATGGATATATTTCCTCGGGATGAAATATGAAGTATTTGACAAGTTTAAAGAATTTAAGGCTCTGGCAGAAAACAAAACAAAGAACAAGATAAAGGTGTTAAGGACATATAATGGTGGAGAATTATGCAAGAAGGAATTTGAAGGGTTTTGTAATAAGTGTGGTGTAGCATGACATAAGACTACTCCATACACACCCCAAAAAAATGGAGTTGCGAAAAGAATGAACAAGACGTTGATGGAAAAGGCAAGAAGCATACTCAGTGGTGACAGGTTAGGACAAGAATTCTCGGCAAAGGCAACGGAGACTACATATTACATGGTTAATAGATCACCTTCATCAGTGTTGGAGGATAAGACTCCACATGAGGTATGGACTGTTAAGAAACCCTCTCTTTCACATATGAGGGTATTTGGATGTGATGCGTATGCACATGTTCCAAAGCAGAAAATAACCAAGTTTGATAGTAAATCTGAAAGGTGCATCTTTATTGGGTATAAGGGTGGTTTAAAAGGTTATAAGGTTTGGAAACCAAAAATAAGTAAGGTTGTGTACAACAAAGATGTGGTGTTTAGAGAGTTGAAATGTGTTATTTAACATGAATTCCTACTGTTAGGGTCCTATAATTATAGGATTCATAATTTGGAATTGAATTATGACAGTCTTGTAAAATATGTACATACCTTGCTTTCTATAAGTTGTTTTCCCATATTTTGTAAAAAATAAAAATAAAAAAAATAGAAAATCAAAAAGAGGGTAAAAGTCCTAAAAATAAAAATCAAAGGACTTAAAAGAATATAGAGCCCAAAATAAAAAGAAATAAAACATGAAAGTGAGCAAGTCCAAATGCCACTACTTTCTACTTTTTGCAAATGATTATGGCAGAGTGTCAATAAATGCCATAATCCATGATGAGTTAAACTGTTTAATCTTGACTTGTCATGCTGTCAATTTTCATGTTCTAGATAGTGAATAAAGATTAGTCAGGAAATTTAATCCTGACTAATCAGTAGATAGGTAGAGAATAAAGAGGAGCTCATGAGTTTAATTTGAGCCCTCAGATGATATAAGGTAGATTTAGATATTTTTTATTCTTTTCAAAAGAATAAAGTGTTTCAAGGTAGCAAGCTCAAGTGCACCTACAAAATGGAAGAAAAAATGTTAGATCAAAGTTGGGTAGGTAGAAAGAAGTGGGAAGAAGCTTGTAGATATTCATCATCGGGTAAAAATTACTAATTTCCATCCCCTGTAGTAATTCTGCATTTTAGACTCTCAGTAAAAAAGGCTCAGAGCATTTCTCTGACTTCTGTTGGGACCGGACCCAAGGCTCAATGACTGTTAGTTGAAAGTGTTGAATTCCTAAATTAATCCCTAATTATCATTATTTACCCTTCATTCACCCATTACAACTCAAAATTTTAAGTAAGAACTCTTTTCTTACTTAGTGATACATAATATCCCATTTGATTAAGTTCCTCCATTTCATAAAACATACAAACCCTCAAAAAACATCTTATCCTAAGTAAAAGTGGTGAAATCATCAAAATGATAAACTTTGCATTAAGGTTTTCACTTTCTTTAGTCATATAAGTATATTTCTTGAGTATGTCATTTTCCTTATCATATTGATTTCTAACTGTTACACCATTTTTTTGATCATATAACCCATTATCATTAGATGAACCTAAGTACACCATGTAAGACCAATTTTACCCTAAGTAAAATTGCTTTCACCATGTAAAATAACATTTGTCTATATTTCCTGGTCATATTTAACCCAAAACAAGGAAATTAATTAAATAAATCATTATTTATTTAATTAGTTCCTAGGAATAAGTTATTTAAATCATTATGTAATACTATTCCTAGTTAAATTTGACTAAATCATTTTAAATAATTAAATAAATCATTATTTATTTAATTATATTCCCACCATATCCCTAAAATAATAAATAAATCATTTGACCCAAGTCAAAAGACCTTTTCCCTCCAACAAATATAATAAAATATTCCTAAAGGGTGGTTCTAGAATGTGATTAATAATATTTTATTCATGCAACAAGTTCTAGATAACCCTAATATTTTGTTATAAATAGGAGGGTTTTCCCCATTCATTAGTCACCTTCATTGCATTAGATCACACTAGATCTATTATTGGTCACCATTTTCCATTTTTTCTTTGTGAGCTCCCATTGAGTTCTATGTTTGTCAGGGTTTTATACCACAATAAGAGAGAGGAATTTTAGATCTGAAACACTGAGGACTTTCAAGAACCCATCCCATTGAGGAGAACCGGAAAACGCCTTTCTTATTTTCCTCTTAGGTGCCCCATTCTTTAATATAATACAAATTATTCTTTTAAACACTTTGTTCTTGTCTTGTGTATTGGATGCATGGAGCCATATTATATTTTATCCCCCTAGGGCTTGAGTACCTCCACTTTTTATGGAAGAGTTTTTAGCTGCTATAAGCGCCTAACTTTTTAGAGTTTCAGCCATTTCTTTTACAGATCTGATACCTCCTCTTCAAATCCCTTTAAGATCAGCTAATTTTCCTTTCAAATCACCTCATATAGTTTTGTTTGGGTTTGTCTTTAGGGTCACCTCCGTCTCCCTACTGCCTTTAACTGTTTCCCTCCTCTTTTGCAGCAACCTTGCCTCTGCCTCTTTGCTGTTTTCTGCACCGCTTTTCACCAGATTTCCCCTTTAGATCCCCGTCCCTCCCGACCTTAGATCTATTGGCCTATTTTTAGCATGTTTTTCTTAGATTTTTTCCCTCTTTTAGACTAGTTTTGAGAGACCCACCTTCTTGGGATATATTGATGCATTGTTAGCTGTTAATTTTCTGTTCTTTCCGTATTATTTACTGTAGATTTATTTTTAGTTACGCAACACACTTTTTATTTTACTCTCAAAACATCTGGGTTAAAAAAATTAAAATTAACGCACGCCACACACTGACCCTAAGTGAAGAAGAGCCTGGTTAACACCGCCTGGAAAAGACTTTAAAATCAATTGACACTGCACCTCTCTGCCCTTGTTTCGACATTGACCTCACTTGATCTTGCACCGCCCTGCCTTTGTCGGTTTTTCTTCTTCCCGTCATCATTTTGCCTCCAAGGCGTTTGTCCCGGAGACTTCTCAGCCTTCACCCTCAGTTTCCGGTTGGTCGAATTTCTCCTTCCCGTCGTCGTCGAGTTAGTCCTCCACCGAGTCCGCACTCTCACTCATCTTATGATTCTTTTGTTTCTCCCCCTGTTACCTTCACCATGTCTGGTCCAGGGCCTAACGCTAGTGGCAACCCCGACCCTAATGCTGGGACTTTTACTAGCGGAACCGCCTCAGGAACTACCTCGAATGCTCCCTTGCTCCCCTTCATGGCAGGCCTCAGTCTCCCCGATTTCAATCAGTTTATCAATGATCCTATCCGCCACGATGTTAGTTGGCTTGCTATGCCAACCAAGCTCCCCTTTGACATTCCCAAGTTTGAAGGCCTTGCTGGAGAAGATCCATCCAACCATATCCGATATTTCCACATGTGGTGTTCATCCCATTCCATTATTGATGATTCCATCTGTCTTAGATTGTTCCAACGCACGCTTACAGGCAAAGCTTCTAAGTGGTATGTTGATCAGACCACTTCCTCTCATACCACCTTTGCAACTCTTGCCAGGGCATTTTTATCTTACTTCCAGCTTCCCCTTCGTTATGACACTAGTATCGAACTTTTGACTTCTTTCCGTCAATCTTCTGCGACCCGCCTATCCGATCATGTCCAGGAATGGCGGAGAAGAAAGAGCCTATGTCAATCTCCTATCTTCGAAGACCATGTCTACATGGACTGGTTCCTTAGATCTCTCTTGCCACCTATCGGGAAAGATTTCGCATCGCATTTTCCTCAAACCGAAGAAGCTGCCCTCCAAATGGCGTTAAAATATGACCTGATCTACGCTCAGACGGGTTATGTTTATACTGTCCTACCTGATCTCCCCAAACTCGGTAATGCCCATGCATCGGGGGCACCTCCTGTCGCCGACAATATCGTTGGAGCTATCTCCAATCCATCCGCTCAACCTCCCATGAGCTATGGTTTTCCTAGGGGAGGGGGCACCACTTCCTGCACTCCTCCCCCTCCCAATAGCGCGCATCCAGGATCCGGCATGCCTCCTCTTTCTGCCCAACCCCCTGTTTACCACACTGTTACCCAACCTCATTATCATCCATATCCACAGCCTAGTGCTCCAACTCCTCCAACATTAGCACCCCCGCCTCCCTTGTCTTTTCAACCCCCGCAACAGCAGCCACCACCCCCTCAGGGGCTGGTGTATGCACAGCAGAGCATGACCAATCCTTTCCCGCAGCAAAGCTTCATGGCTACCTAACCACCTCACGGACCGGTAACCACTCAACCTGCTACATCTGGTACCTATGATTACCAGATCCTCATGATGAACTTTGACCAACCTATAACCACTTACCTTAACCTTCACACTCAGTCCCGTTCGTACCCCCAACCTCCTGATCCATCTGTCTCCGAGTTACCTTCTTCAGGTTCTACAGAGCCTCTTTCAACAACTTATGGTCCCTTGCATATCCCTCCACCCAAAGCCGAGGTTCATACCAAGATTCCTAAGGGACCATTACGCCGAAATGTTGTTTCTGACCGAGCTTCCCATTCGTTTAGCATAGTAGATGAGCTGGCCCAATCTTCTGTTGCCATTTCAATGCTGGAACTCCTCCAGTCGTGCCCCTCCCAAATAAAAGCTCTACTATCTGCCCTAGGCATTGTAGATCCAGCAGATGATCAATTGATTGTTTTCGATGCCCATCAGTTGGAGTCTCCTCCTCTTCCTGCTTTCGTAGATTTCCAAATCTCAGTCAAAATCTGGAACGCTAACATTTCCCGGTGCATCATTGACGAGGGGGCATCCACCTGTGTGATGTTCGCTTCGGTTTGGAAACAACTTGGATCTCCTGAGCTAGCCCCTTCCACAATCACCCTTCGTGCTTTGGACGACCATCCCTCCTAGCCCATTGGCCTATTCCGTAATTTTCCTATCACTCTTGCGGGAAAGACTGTTTGCATTGACGTTGAAGTCATCGACGCCCGTCTTGATTATAAAATTCTTTTGGGGCGTAGCTACACCTATGCCATGTCTGCTGTCCCATCTGTGTTCCACCGCAAGATGTTTTTCCCTCATAATGGAAAGATAGTCACCATTGACCAGTTGACATATCATGAGCCAAAATCTCAGACCTCCCCTGAGACGACCATCTCTTCTGTAGCCAATAAGAAAACCGTTGATTATTTGACCAATGTCTCCCCCGACGTCTACAAAGACTCCTCCCTGCTTGGAACTTTCCCTGGTGTTCCTCCTCCTCCTGTCTCTGATCCCAACTTAGCGAATGTTTGCATGATGCAATTGTCTCAGGCTGACCTTAAATGACCCGCTTCGGCTAGTCAACAACCTCAACCTCAACCTCGCCCACCGCAACTTGCTCCTAGCCCTTCGCCTCAACTAGCAAGACCTCTTCCTGCTGGCCCTTCTCCTACATCTGGTACCCATAAGCCCCTCTATCCTCCTGGGTCAGTTCCACCAGGTCTCAACCATCTTGGAGCCATCCCTCCTGACCATTACCCCGCTGGTCAGATACCTTTCCTAGCTCCCCCACCAGGAGTGTACACGGTACCCGTCATGGCCACCCTCTCTCTTCCTAACCCGACCCTTAGGATTCCCGTATGGTACCTTGATCCTCCAACCGCAACCTTGCCTGGTCAACCCAAACCTTATCTTGCTTTGGCCCCGGTTCAACCGGTCCCCATCACTTCTCCCGCTGCACAAGTGCCTCAGTCACCTCAACAGGGACCACCTCCTATTGCGACCGCTTCGGGTAAGAAGGGAAAAGCTCGCAAGGGGGCATCAAAGGACAAGGCTGCCTCGACAAACCCTGCCCCTCCTCGGCCTCCAAAGCATACCATCCAGTGTGATTTGTGTGATGTTGTCAGTCACGCAACCCATACCTGTCCTGAACTGCCTCATCTCAAGCCCATGGTTAATGTCGTGTTCCCTGAGTCCGCGGTCCTGGAAGCCTTTGTTTCTTCCACCACCGTGGCCAAGAACCCCAAGACTCTTCACACCAACCACCCTTGTGCTTTGTGTGATCTCCATGGCCATTACACCCACCTTTGTCCCCGCCTCGAGGACTTCCGCACCTCTCTCGCCGCGATCCGCCAATTCGCAGCCAAGCGCAACGAGTCCACCTCTCCCCTATTTGCGTGTTTTGCTCTGATAGAACTACCCGACATGATTGCTCCCATTGACATTCCCCCTCCTGATGTCAAGATGACGGAGCTTTCATCTGCCATTTTTTACCTATCATCATCCATGAGACCCTCGGGGAACATTCCCTCTGAATCCTCCCCTCTTGTTTCGCTTGACCTTCCTTCAGCAATCACCTTGGGCTCAACATCAGTAGATCTTTTATCTGCTAACTCTTTGGTCACTTCTGGTGACGATGCGCATGTGAACCTCTCTTCTCATGATGATGAGTTAGGTAGCTTCACCGTGTCAGGTGGTCTTTCTTCCACCAGTCACCCCATCTTCTATCACGATGATGACATTTTGGAAGGAATCATCTCCCCTAACTTTCTATATTCCCCCTTACATCGAAACCATGCATTTGAACCACATACACCCTGTGGCCATTACATTTCAACCCAATGTTTGGGTAAGGGGGCACCCATATTTGAGAGACCAGGAGAAGTAATTCTCCACAACTCTCCTAGTGTATCTGGTCATGTCAACTCTAGTACCATTATTCTTCCACACTTAGAAGAACCTCTAGAGTCCCATACCACTTCAGATCACTCTCGAGATGATACCCCTTATCGTTCCTTCATTTTACATTCGCAACCCAAACTTTTAGACATGGTTGTTGATCAACCTATAGGTTTTCTAGGAGAGCACCAGTTCATTATCTCCAAATCCTCTCTTTGGGATACTGACACCAGGTATGCCAACCTAAAAAATTAAATTCCATTTGATTCATATATGCAGTACTAAAAGAGATTGACAATCCTCCATTTCCTTTCTCAAGCTGCATAACCATAACGAAAACAAATGGCGCACCACATCACTAAAATGTGTTTAGATCCCCCTTTTCCTAAATACATTTTGGCATGACCACAACATGCTTGGGGGCACCTAGGCCCCTCAACCATACAAATCCCAGATCTCAGCCAAAAAAAACATTGAAACCCCATTTCTATGATAGGTCACACTTTTCAGGTCATTTCCTGGGACAAATTGCAGTGTTTTGCCCAGTACCTACTACCCAGGTCGTAGCATAGACCCCAAAAAGTGCGACCTGGCCTGTTCATGAGCTCTAGGTACCTGTTATTTTTTAGTACATTGATACTTCACCAAGACCCATTGTGTCCATGAAGTGTCTATTCCCCTTTGCTCCAAATCGAATTTCCTCACTGGGGGCACCACTTTACCTCCTTACTTGTCCTTGTTCGTGTTGATTTTCATCACGATATACCCTATTGCACTCATGTTTTTATGGTATCCCGTTGGACCTTTATTGTATGGCAGCACCATCGAGTCGCCCTTATTTAGAGCATCCGAGTTGATTCATCATCACATTCATGGAATCTATCCCGAGTCCCTTTGTATCCCGCTATATCCCTCCATCCTTCATTGCTCGGTCCCTCTCTCGTGTCGCACATTATGGAATTCAGTCCCACTATCCCCTATCCCTCATGATATTGTGTCAGTCGCTGCCAAGCCATTCATGCCCTTTATGCTCTAACAAGGGAAGTCGTCCAACCACTCCTCCGTATCCCTCATTCCATCATCATCATTAGTGTCTATCTGTTCTTCACTCTACTATTTTCCCTTGTGCATTAGTTGGGGTTCCCTTATTGCCTCACCTATGGCGGACCTACTTCTGTCGACATTAGCTCCTTTACTCTAGAAGCCTGGTCTAGGGGGCAGTGTACCTTGGTTCGAGCTCTTCTCAGCATGATCATGATCTATACACTTGATGGTCCAGTGATGCAGCAGCAGCTCTTGGTGATTCCCGGGTATGTGTGAGATGTCTCAACCCTCATGAGGGGGTGGCCTTATAGGTAGCCCCCCACATGCCCGGATGACTTCTTCATTTCCCCCCTTGATGCAGCTCCTCTCATTTGATGATATTGGCCTCAACCGCTTGCAACGCCTCTTCGATTTGCATGTATCAGTCAGATTTTCTGAGCCCTTCCCCATGTGTAGGGGGCATTTGGGTGTATTTGTATCTCATGTACTAAAATCTTCTTGTATAAGTCCTGAAGGTTATTTCAGGCATCGCATGTATGTGGGATTCATAATTTTATTTATCTAGCTCATGTTTAGGCTAGCACATGCTTCATTATTGCGTTCCATGGTTTTGCAGGCGCCTTATTCTTTGTACTCTTGTCTCGGCGGGCATAGGTATGCATCCCCCACCACCTTTAACACTAGTACCACTTCCTCCCCTAGAGACTTGTTGCACCTGTAAGTCTCGTCTCCTCCGGGTTTAGTCCTTTAGCACATTAGACTACCTTACATTCCTCTCTCTCACTCCCCTCTTGATGCCTAGTGATTGAGTTCTTACAATGTACTTCGGTCATACGATTTTCTCCTAACACTCGTACGTTGGGGGGAAATTTGTTACACCATTTTTTTGATCATATAACCCATTATCATTAGATGAACCTAAGTACACCATGTAAGACCAATTTTACCCTAAGTAAAATTGCTTTCACCATGTAAAATAACATTTGTCTATATTTCCTGGTCATATTTAACCCAAAACAAGGAAATTAATTAAATAAATCATTATTTATTTAATTAGTTCCTAGGAATAAGTTATTTAAATCATTATGTAATACTATTCCTAGTTAAATTTGACTAAATCATTTTAAATAATTAAATAAATCATTATTTATTTAATTATATTCCCACCATATCCCTAAAATAATAAATAAATCATTTGACCCAAGTCAAAAGACCTTTTCCCTCCAACAAATATAATAAAATATTCCTAAAGGGTGGTTCTAGAATGTGATTAATAATATTTTATTCATGCAACAAGTTCTAGATAACCCTAATATTTTGTTATAAATAGGAGGGTTTTCCCCATTCATTAGTCACCTTCATTGCATTAGATCACACTAGATCTATTATTGGTCACCATTTTCCATTTTTGCTTTGTGAGCTCCCATTGAGTTCTATGTTTGTCAGGGTTTTCTACCACAATAAGAGAGAGGAATTTTAGATCTGAAACATTGAGGACTTTCAAGAACCCATCCCATTGAGGAGAACCGGAAAACACCTTTCTTGTTTTCCTCTCAGGTGCCCCATTCTTTAATATAATACAAATTATTCTTTTAAACACTTTGTTCTTGTCTTGTCTATTGGATGCATGGAGCCATATTATATTTTATCTGCTTAATGTCTTTTGTGCTTAGATATGAATTTGTGCAGTAGACTTAAATATATTTTGCAGCCATAATCGATGTTAGGGCTATTTTTTATGCGTAGCTAAAGTGATCTTTTACGACGAAAGATTCATACTAACAATTGGCGACTCCACACGGGTTTTATTTTGCGACCTTTGTCATTTTATATATTCCTGCATATCCAACTGTTTCAGACCCTAGGGTTTCTCTCCCATTTTCTGTTTTTTCCTATTTTTATGGTACTTTCCACCTCTAAAACCCTCAAACATTCATATTTTTAACTTCCGTGTATTTCTGGCCCTATTGCGCAGGTAACAGACATCAGCCGCAGCTGAGATGACAATTTCTGCTGAAATCTGCCGCCAAGAGTGCCAGAAGTGCAGGTCGCACTTTTTGGCCCAAAAAATGTGTCCTAGAGCTTTAGGTCGCTAAAGAAAACCTGTGTGGAGTCGCCAAAGATATTTTGTCGTTAAAGATATTTTGCAGCAATAATCGATGTTAGGGCTATTTGTTATGCGTAGCTAAAGTGATATTTTACGACGAAAGATTCATACTAACACTAAATTTTTTTATTAACTCCCTAAAAGAAACCTTATCCTATTAATATAATTCATTTTATGTTAAATATCCCTAATAACCCATTAGTATAAGATTTTATGCCAAAGTAATTATTCACATGTTAAAATAAAATCCTAAAATATACTCCCTTTGGCATAAAACTAAGTTTATAGAAATACCTCGCCCCCTATGGTTATAGACCCGTCCATGGTAAAAAAAAAAACTATATAATAAAATGAAAAAATAAAAAAAGGCTTTTGGACGTATCATATGTATGTGGAAATTAAACATACTCCCCCGCCTTTTACATTTATCCAAAGTTTAGTTGCAATATTATCCCCGTTATGTAAAGCCACCTGCTTTATATAAAGTTAACCTAAGGTTTTAACCCCGCTTTGCATATTAAAACCTTGCCTCCACATCCAAAGTCGAGTTATACCACCGACCCACATATAGAAACTCCACTTATATAAACATAACCCCTTTATTTTCATATAAGAACTTTGGTTAAAATGCCCGTCATACAAATATTTTTATTACATTTTCCATGTGCCACCACATGTATAGACCCCGGTCCCACCATATATTTCGACTGCAACTTCCCTTTTAATCTAGACCGTTCGCTCCAACCTCTCAAATCCAACGGCGCAGGATCGAATTTGCGTCCATAACTTGATCATTATCCCAATGCCAAAACGGACGCAAAATGGGTGGTTTTGCCATTCCCGCCTCCTGCAACGTGGCGGAAAACCATTCGATCGCGTTCGTTTGGGGGAAAAAAAATTACAACCCAAACCCAACGTGAAAACCATTTCCTGTTTCGCATTCGAAAATAAAAAACTGGTCCCGCCTTTGATTAGACCCGCATTCAATGTGTTTAATGAAAATTCATATCAAAGGTTAAAACCTTTGTTATGTCATTTTTTAGTGTTATTTATGCTTTAAAACTAATAAAGAACTCCGCCTGGCTGTGTTAAGATTCCCAATTCTATTTTAAACCTGTGATTGTCAATTTCCTACCTTAAACTCAGATTTCACCACAGATTCCCTAATTAAAGACCAACGAAGACCTTCTCGGCTCCAACAAGTTGAACAAAGTCAAATTCAACCGTAAAAAGTTGCAGAAACCCGTTCGACAGTCGAATACCTAACATCTGAGGTATTTTTTTGACTCTTAGGCTTACAATTTCTAAGTGAAAATCCTTCATAATTAAATCCAAGCCATAATCCAGAGAAATTGTCCATGCAATTTGCCCAGAAAACATGTAGAAACAGGCCAAACCCTGGCCAATTTTTCCCAGAAAAGACTGTGTTTATAAAAACCCTTTCTAAAGCCAATTTCATCAATTTATCCACTTAAAATCCCTGAATATCAATTGTAGAAGCCATAAAAGGTTTGTGGACCTATAGATATCCTCAAAATTCATTTTTACAGTCCAGATTATTCAGAAACCCTTGTTTTCTTTATTAAGCTAGTTTGCATATCCCAGAAACCTAAATTGAGCAAAAATGTTACTGAAAGTCATCCTTAACCTGAAAATTGCTAAATTCATCATCTGTTATAGAAAATCAACTATTGCAAATAGTTTAAGCTTGCTTTAGTTATTCAAAATGACTAAGAAACAAATGACATCCAAAGCTGGAGGTTCTAAGCCTACCAAACTTGGGGGATCCAAGCCTCCTAAGTCAGAAGCATCAAAAGCCATCAAATCCACTCCTGCACTCACTGCAAAAACCATTATGTTTGTTAATCTGCTTCAGCCACCAGTACCTAATGAAGAAACCATCCCCTTGACTGATATGGATTATAAAATTACAGACCCTGTGGTAGAATTCAATCTAGTAGAGATTCACAATTGGTTTTTTGATAAGTTCTTAGATAAAGATGAAATGCTTATTTGGGAGATTAATATACCTAGATATATGGTTCCAGTAACACACCCTGGCCAAGACCTTGTGAGATTATGTCAGAAACACTATGTACCAGATCAGAGAGTGATTGCTAATGTTGATAGGGAGATTCTATTTTCTATTACTGCAGAATCCATCAATGAGATGTTACAATTACAATTTGATCCCAAGGCCGTCCCTCTATCCATAGAATCATTGAATTAGTTATATTTAGGATTAGATTTTCCTAAGAGATTTATGATTTTCCAGAACTTTATGCCATCTCATGTGGACATTCCAAAGCTAAATCCTCCTTACTCCACTTCCAAATTTCCTGAAGGATCCAGACATGTGATATCGATGCTTTATTTCATACTAGGATACTTCACAGATGAATTCACTAATGAATCCATCCTTGGTTTTTTATCTACTTTATCTCCTGGTCAACCTCCTTCTATGATCTTTGACTATGCCAGATTTATAGCTGATAGTATCCACTATCAATTGACCAAAATGACACCGAAGGGGTGTTCAGATATTCATCATACTTATTTCACTTTTTCTTGTATTTTCAATCTGACAAGTTTCCAATTGCATTACAAAAAATGGACTTAGAGGGCCAACCTCTATCCATTGTTTTCTGGACCACTTTACTGAGGAAAGAAAGCAATGATTTCAGTTTTACAAACTTTTCAGATCTATTCCTCCAACTAGCAATGAGCATATTATATTAAGTAGAGTAGCCTAGGATAAGTGAGGACATGAAGAGAATATTGCAGTTATCAGAATAGTGCAAAATGGGAGACTGGTATTTGTATGAAAAGCACACGGAATTGAGGATTTTTGGATCAAATATATTGCCTTACAAATTGCCTAAGTATTTGAGCATTATATTTTTTGCATTAGAATACTTAAGACAGGTTTTAAAATCTAATTCCATTAATTTCATGGCTTTTAAAAAGAAAACTCAGTTCAAGTTGAAAAATCAGATTGATCCTTTTATTTTAAATAACAGAAATGCTGAAAAGGAAATAGAGAAAATATTATCAGAGTTAAAATTTTAGGAAAGCTTCCATTGGAACTATGACCCTCAAGGCATTCTCAGCACTATAAGGGTCAAATGAAAACTACCTCCTTTCATACATGATCCCAAGCCAGAAATTGAAAAATTTTCAAATCAAACAAAAGGGTAGATAATACATTGAAAGATACAACAGTAAATGCAGAGCCAACAAAAAAGATGGATGTTACACAAACTATGGTAGTTTCAAAGCAGACTGAAACTTCTACAAAAAGAGGTAGAGATGACGAGACCTATACAGCCGAGACCACCGCAGATACTAAATTCAAGTTAATTTACAATAAAAGGCTCAAATTCAGTTCCATAGGGAAAGAAAAAGTAATTGATGTTGAGGATACAAATGAGCATGAGGTAAACAATGATGAGGCTACAGTAATAGTAAATGAGACTCTTGCAGACATACAAAAAGATCAAACAACAGGTAAACAGGATACTTAGATGATTGAAATACAGAAAAACATGGAGGCTTCTTCCTCACACACAGTGGAGGAAAAAGACCTAGACATCAAAGAAAGGTACAAACAAATCAAACAAAAGAATGAAGAGATCAAAAGTGAGATTTACTCTCAGTTTCTTAAACAGAAGCTAGGGAATCAGAACAGGCTACTTACAGCCTTTGAATATTCCACAAATAAAATGATCATGTCATATCTGCAACCAACTACTTCAACACCTAACATAGTGGCAGACTACAAAAAAGTTGAGTTTGAAGTAGATACTGAAAATGTGCATGAACTAGACCAAATAGAATTCCACAGATATAGCGCTGAGATGTTATATTCTACTGTGGCAACAAAGGCTATGAGTGGTACTAAGTTGTAGAATACCATTATTAACATGCATGATCAAATGAAACTGGACAAAGGCTCTTTGTATGCTAACGATATAAGGATTAAAGCCTTAGAAGACTTAGTTTTGCAGGTGGGAGTTGATCCTTCTGATGTTCCAACAACAGAAATATTAATTAAAAAGAAAAATTAATACATTGCAGCTTTCAGGAAACAGTTGAAGCTTCCTCAAAGTAAGCACCCTCAAACTAAAGAAATTCTTCAAGAATAGACAGAAAAATAAGACATGATGCAGTTGATTATCAAACTAACTGCTCAAATAAAAGAAATGGAAACATAAATGGATCAACTTGTGAAAGAGAAAGAAACTATCAAAGAATCTAAAACTCCAATTATCCCCTCAGTCATACCAGTAATTACCACAGTTGTGGCCTCTACATTGGGAGATCAAATTAGCACCTAATGAGCCATTGTCAACTGCAGTGCCAGTGCATTCAGCTACAACATCAGCCAATGATTCTTCAATAACACAGGTACAACACACAGATGATGCAGGGCAGATATTAAAGGCTATGGAGGAATTGTCACTAAAAAACAATGAAATTAATAGTTTGAAAAATATGATTCAGAATATGGAAGCCTCCAACAAAACAACATTAATCAATGCCAACAATTATGAGAAAAGTGCCAAGAGACTTGAAGAGCAAATCAAAAGCCTACAATAAGACTTGAATTTCACTGAACAAATTTATTACATAAGAAATTACCTTTGGAAAAATATAATTGATGCCATTCATCTCTAATGGCCTTCAATTCAAATTATCTATGAGCAGAGAGACTTACTTCTAGCAGCCCAAGTGGAAATCCAAAAGACAAAAGAAGAGTTAGCAAATAAAACAGCACAAGCTTTGAAGCTCATCACTTTCCTAAATAGTAAAAACATAGTAGAGTTAGAAGAATTACAGGTACAGGATAGAACAAAGACCATTTTACAGATTAAGAAGGTTTTGACAAGAGAAATCTTGTGAACAATTTAGAGGAAAAGTGTGATGCAATTAATATTTCTATAACCAAGTTTTTAGCAAAATGCACTATGCTGAGACAAACTGGTCTTCCAGATATTCATGTCTTCAATGACAAAATAATGGCGCAAAAATATTATGACAAGAAGATAAGGGATTTTGCAAAAGAAAAAATCAACAAGCCACTGCCACCGGGCTCTCCCACAGGAAAGGTCACTTTTCAATATATTGAAGACTTGTTTTTTCTTCAAAATGAGATCAAGCATATTTTTTTCTTTAAGCCCAATTTTTCCAAGTACACAGATGCTGATGAAAACTTTAGAAAGCTAAAAAATGTGACAGTACCAAATGCAGAGCAATGGCAGGTTTTTACAGATTTAATGTAGCATTGAAAAGGAAAAACAATGAAGAGAACTATATGAGAAACAATCCAACAAAAGTGAAACCAAAAAGACAATCAGTTGATTTTTTACTGAATAAAGGCTTCTTTTTACAACATTAAAGAGTGAAAATATCAGTCAAAGCGTATCAAGGTTAAAAGAGCAGTGTTAAAGTGTATCAGAAGAAAGAGTATCAGTGAAGGCAACTCAAACAAAGATATTTCCTAAGCAGCCAGCAAGCAAGACAACTTGCCAATAAAAGCTCCTTGATTAAATAGAGTTGTTCTATATATTTTGGATAAGAGGACAACTTGCAAATTTGTTAAGCAGCTGTCCCTCTTATTTTTTAAAGATATTTTGTATTTCCTAAAGATATTCCTACATCTCTCTAGGATATTTGTAAACAATATTTTGTATAAATACTTCACTCTTTGACGTATTAAGGGTGAAATAAAATTGCTAAGATTACTATAGACTTTTTGCTAATACTTTGGAGGCTTACATGTGCTGATTTTGAAGTAGCAGACTAGACAAAGCTAATTGGGCATCATAATCTAGGATCCTTGTGATAAGTTAAAGAGTAAAGTGCATCTCTTCTTGTCATTGTTTCATTTCTAAGTTCCATGCAATTCATTACGTGTTTGATCTGTCTTAATGATTAACTAGGAATATTACTTCAAGATTAGCTTATTGCTCCCTGTTTTAACTAAGTTACCATTTAAATGTTTTATGCTGATTTCTGGTGTTAGGAATTCTTCATTTTTCCTACTCCCGTTTGACCCCTGCCTCCTTCTTCCATTTTCTGGATCAAAGGATTCTTCATTTCCTTTTATCCTGATCATACCATTTCATCAAAAACCTTTCCCCAAATCTCTGAGGGTTTTCTACCTTGCCCTGAATACATTTGTACCCTTTTGGCCTTGCCTTCTAGTACTGCTATCTAGACTTAGACTCCATAGCCCAATGGACAAGTAGATCTCTCTCTAGTTTAATCCTAAGTTATTTTTACCCACAAAAACCTTTAAAACAAAACCAATTGTTCCATCATAACTAGCCTAAAAACATAAATCAAAACAAAGATAAATCTTAAAGAGAGAGCCCTCTTTGAATTCTAGGAAGGCTAGATCCTAGAATTTGAAGTAGGTTTGTGGTTACCTCGGTGAGTTCTCTCTTGAACCTGGAGAAATTACTGAATGATAAAATATTGGTGACCATAATGGGGAACTAACCAATCTCTAGTCTTGAATTTAATCTTGAAGGAAGATCTTTAATTTATCTTTTTACTTTAAGATTATTTTTTAGAGGTTGTGGGTATTCAAAAACAATCATTCTAGCTTCTATGAAAACCTACTATACCAGGTCTAACCCGGATCCTAAGCCTGCAGTTATAGTAGATAACCCATAACAGATTGGAAAAAAGAAAAAACAAACTATCAATTTAGAGACTGAAATACCATTAAGAAAATCAAATTATTTACCCAAATAATTAGTGACCTTAACTGATATTGATTTTGATTTCAAGTTTGAAAATTCATTGTTTAAAAACAAATCTGAAACCGATTTGAAAGATATTGTCATAGATGTTGTTTTTACTTCATTTTTGAATGAAAAACAAAAAATTATTTCAGCAAAAATAAAATCAAACAAATCTGAATCTCAAAGTCAAATAGAAAGGATTAATGTTACATTGATTAAAAACATTGATGAAGCTATTAAATTAGCTCATTTATTATCTTACATTAAGCCTCCAGTTTCTCAATTGCACACAACAATAATTCTAGCAGCAGATTCAACTCTGTATGCTGTCACCTCATTTTTAGATTCCATTGCAAGTTCATCTACCCAACAATTTATTCCTAAGTTGCCTTTGCAGCCTAGGATAGTATTTCCCTCATCCACTCAATCCACTGCATCCACTAGTTTTATAAGCACTGCATCTTTATTTCCAACCAATTCCATATATATACCAACTTATTTTCCAAGCTCTTCAAATACAACTTTCAGTACATCAACTACCATATCTAGCACAACCCCTATCATTTCTGTTATACCTCATAGATCAACAAAGCTTCAAGCCATGGTTGTTAGGTATGCTCCCCTTGTCCTGCCTCAAAACCTCCATGATATGCCCCAAGATTACCAGAAAAATATACCACTATTTGATGGCCTGTCACAATATACTGCTCAATAACATGTCACAAAAATGACAGACTACTGTGAAATTTATGAAATTGATGAGTCAGATGTTCAGATGAGGTTATTTGCTCAAAGTTTGACTGGAGAAGTTAAAAAATGGTTCAAAAATTTAGCTGCTGGTAGTATAGCTAATTTAGCTGCATTTCATAGAACATTTTTAAATAAATGGGAAAAGAAAAAGAACCTCATTCAAATTTTTTCTGAGTTTGATGCTTTAAAAAGATCTCCTAATGAGTCTGTTCAAGATTACTGCACTAGGTATAACAGTGTCTATAATTCTATTCCTGCAAATCTTAAACCTACACCTTACTCTGTACTTCTTAAATTCCTTGATGGATTTGATCTAGATATGGCCTATCAATTAAGAGAAAGAGATGCTGAAACATTAGAATAGATGCAATTAGATGCTGGTAGTGTAGAAATTAATATTCTAGCTAGAAAAGCCAGACTTAGGAATGAAAGAAGAGTCACAATTAAAGAAGAAAATTCAAACTTAGATGTTAAATTAGATTTTTTTGCTAAAAATTTAGAAATATTGGTTGAAAGATTACACAATTTAGATAAAAAACCTCAATGGGATAATCAACCACAGATCAGAAATCCAAATTTTAGAAAAAATAATAACCCTGGAAAAGCTAAAGAAGTTGATCCAGACCAAAACATTAGGCCCCCATTTCAAGAGAACTATGCTGAGAGTTCTCAAAATAATGATGAAGATGAGGATAAATTCAATATAATAATGGGGATAGATGAAAACAACACTATTTTCCTCACTCAGGAGGATCAAGAACTCTATGAGCTTCAACAGCTCAAAGTATAATCTGGTGAATGCTTTGACTATAAACAAGGTTATGAATTTGCTATTAACGAAATTCACAGTCAGTATAACCTTAGAAACAAGAAAAATAATGAAAATTATACAAAAAAAAATTCCCAAAATCAAACCAAAAAGAATGTAGAAGCCCCAAAAACAAAAGTTTTGCAAATTCTCCCCAGGGAAAACAAGCAAAATTACAATCCTCCTAGTCCTAGAAAATTTCCAAATCCAAAAATTGTTGACATCACTGATGAAGTGGCCCAATATTCTAAAGATGTGCCAAAAGATAATCCTACAAAAACCTCAAATTCAGTAAAAACAACAATTTCTGATCCTAAAAAGAGTATTGCTGATTCTAAATTAGAAAATCCCAAAAATGATAATACAAAAACAACTGCTGAAAATTCAAAGTCTGATAAAACATCTGCTACCACACAAAATGTCCCTGAAAAAGGAATTAAAAACAACAAAAGTCAAGAAACTTAGACTGAGAATATTAGAGCAATCAAAGATAAAAATACATCAGTTGAAATTCAAGAAAATCCCACTCAGATAACAGTTACAAAAGATGAATTACTTCAGATTAGTAAGTCTCAACCCTCATTCAACATTTAGACAGAAATAGCTAAGTTAAAAATACCAATTCCTTTAACTGAAATAGTAAAGAATAAATTATATAAATCAACAATTACTGAGACTCTGAATATGAATTATGGTGAAGATGCAATTAATTTGAATGATGATCAACCAGAGTTGATCTTTGGCCCTGATGTAAATGGTAAGCATTCATATGTATCAGTTCCTCCTTTCTATATCAGTCTTACTATTCACGATCAAATTTTACACAATGCTATGTTAGATTCAGGAGCTTCCCACAATTTAATGCCAAAAGCTATCATGAAAATTCTTAATCTAGAAGTAACCAGGCCTTATAAAGATTTTTTCTCTTTTGATTCCAGCAAAGTTAAGTGCATAGGATTGATTAAAGACTTATGTGTGAATTTGGTTCAGTACCCTGGTAAGAGCATGGTTATGGATATTGTAGTAGATGATATCCCACCAAAGTATGGTATGCTTCTTTCTCGCTCATGGGGAGAAAAGTTGCAGGGATCTCTACAATTAGACATGAGCTATGCTACTATATCAGTATTTGGATAGCCCAAGAAAATTTATAGGGAAACTTTAATGAAATTCATGGTCAGCAGTGCAGAAAGATCCATAAATTACCCCATTTATTCAACACCATCTGATCTTGATTCCTTCATTTTATGTAACTCGGATGACAATGAAAGCCAAACAGATTGATTGACATAAAGCCAAAACCAAATAATGACAATATTTTTCATGAAGCCCTTTGGCACTTAGATTTTGATGGCTCAATGAACAAAACAGGAGCAGGAGTTGGAATATGGATCACAAACATTGAGACAGGTCATTCAGAAGGACATGCCTTTAGACTCAACTTCAAATATACTAATAACATGGAAGAGTATGCGGCACTTATCTTAGGCCTCCAAATCATCAGAAAATTAGGAGGTAAAATAATTTTAATCATGGGAGATTCAATGAAAGCCAAACAGAATTGATTGACATAAAGCCAAAACCAAATAATGACAATATTTTTCATGAAGCCCTTTGGCACTTAGATTTTGATGGCTCAATGAACAAAACAGGAGCAGGAGTTGGAATATGGATCACAAACATTGAGACAGGTCATTCAGAAGGACATGCCTTTAGAATCAACTTCAAATATACTAATAACATGGCAGAGTATGCGGCACTTATCTTAGGCCTCCAAATCATCAGAAAATTAGGAGGTAAAATAATTTTAATCATGGGAGATTCAGAATTGATCATTAAGCAAGTAAATGGAGATTATTCTATTCATAATCCTAGATTAGCCAGATATAGAGATGCAACAATTGATTTATGAGAAGATTTATTGGAATGTAAGTTTGCTAATATACCTAGAAAACAGAACATTCAAGCTCATTTCCTAGCAACCTTTGCTAGCACATGTAACTTACCTTTTCAACCAACACATAGGTATACTACTGAAGTTAAATATAGACCCATTGTCCCAGAAAATGTTAAATAATGGCAGATTTTCTCTGAAGATGAAAAGATTTACCATTTTCTGAATAATGATGAAGAATTTCAAAATTGTAATATAGATTCAGACTACAATACAGATTCATATTTTAATTGTGAAACAGATAATATAGATGTACATAAATTTAACAGACTCATTGTATTTACTCAAACTGACATATATAACTTAGAGAAGGTAGATATAGAGGAAATTATTGAAGATGAAATTGAGATGTTAGATTTAAAAGATAATTTTTTGCCTAAGGGTTTAACTCCTTTGGAGGACCTTTTTGATTCCAATGATGTGCCTAAAAAGCCAAAAATGGAACCAATAAGGCCTAACATTGAGGAATGTAACATTGGGACAGAAGTGAAACCAAAAATGATCAAATTGTCAAAATCTTTACCTCCTCAAGAAAAAGAGAAATACATTGAACTTTTAAAGGAATATCAAGATGTGTTTGCATGGAGTTATGAAGATCTTAAAGCTTATGACACAAGCATAATTCAACATAAGATTCCTATAAAAGATGATCATAAACCATTTAAACAAAAATTGAGGAGGATTAATCCTGTCTTATTACCTTTGATAGAAAAGGAGGTTAAACGTATGTATGATGCCCAAATCATTGCACCAATCAAATATTTTGATTGGGTATCAAACTTAGTACCTACCAGAAAGAATAGGTGAAATTAGATTATGTGTAGACTTTAGAAATCTCAATAAAGTATCATTGAAGGATAATTAACCTTTACCCAAGATGGATCATATTTTACAAAGGGTAGTTGGTTCTTCCAGGATATCTTTATTGGATGGTTTTTCAGGATATAACCAGATACTTGTCCAAAAGAAAGACCAAGCCAAAACAACTTTTACCACTCCTTGGGGCACTTTCTTGTATGTGAAAATGCCTTTTGGTTTGATGAATGCTGGAGCTACCTTTCAGAGGGCTATGGACATAGCCTTTGCTAAGGAAATACATCACTTCTTGGTTATTTATTTAGATGATATTATTGTTTTTTCTAAGTCAAATAATGAACACTTGGATCATTTGAGACAAGTTTTTATTAAATGTAGAAAATTTGGTATATCTTTAAATCCTAAGAAGACTCTTTTTGGACTAGAGGAAGGAAAATTACTAGGACACATACTTTTGAAGGAAGGTATTAGGATAGATCTTGCAAGAATAGAGGCCATTCTAAACATTCATCCACCTAGAAATATCAAAGAGTTACAAGCATTTTTAGGTAAAATTAATTTTTTAAGGAGATTTAATTCTAACTTAGAAGAAATCATCAAAGAACTGAATAATATGCTTAAAAAGGACTCAGTTTTAAAATGGACAGTTGAAGAAAAGAAATCATTTGAATCTATTAAACAAGCTTTAACTAAAAGACCAGTCTTAATCAATCATGATTTCAAAAAGAATTTATAATTTTTTCACTTGCCTCAGAGCATATCATAGCTGCAGTTCTAATGTAGAAAAATGACCAAGGTTTTGAATAGCCTATAGCCTTTTTCAGTAAAACCCTTGGAGATGCACCTCTGAAATATAACATAATGGAGAAACAAGCTTTAGCCTTGGTTAAAGCCATAAAAGATTTAAGAGTTTACATTCTTTATTCCCACATTATTGCCTATGTCCCTAATTCTATAGTAAAGGACATTCGCACTCAGGATGGTCCTGATAGCAGAAGAGGAAAGTGGATTGCCACTATCTTAGAATATGACATAGAGATTAAACCAACTAAACTCATTAAAGGATAGGGATTAGCCAGATTGATGGCTGAATCCAATTGCAATGCATTAGATATAAATTTTATTGCTCAAGTTGATAACTAGGAAGAGATGGTGACTCCATTGATCAGTGAAGCTTTTCTAGACTCACCATGGTACTAAGATATTATCTTTGTACGTACACATTTAAAATATCCTCTTGGATTAACAAGGACTAAAGCTAGATTTATTAAACTTAAAGCAATGAGATTTTGTATTATGAATAATGTGCTTTTTTGGAAAGAACAAAGTTGGATATTACTGAATTGTTTACTAAAATTAGAAGCTAACAAAATTCTTGAAGAATTTCATGCAGGTGATTGTGTAGGACACTTATATTAGAAAATTATAGCAGATAAGATCCTTAGAGCTGGTTTTTATTGGCCTACCTTATTTGCTGATGTGAAAAAAATTGTTACTTCATGTCACAAATGTCATATTTTTGAAGCAAAAATAAAGTTGTTACCTTTACCTATAAAACCTATTTCTACTGAAAAGCCATTTCAAAAATGGGGTTTAGACTTCATTGGAGAAATTCACCCTCCATCCTCTGGTCAACACAAATGGATTTTGACTGCCACAGATTACTTTACTAAGTGGATTGAAGCTATTCCTACCAGACAAGCCACTGACTCAGTCATTATCTCTGTCATAGAAAACAACCTTTTATCTAGATTTGGATGCCAATAGAAAATAATTACTGATAATGCAACAACATTTAAATCTAAGAAAATGATTGCCTTTTGTCACAAGTACCATATTACCCTAGGCAACTCTACTGCCTATTACCCTCAAGGTAATGGTCTAGCTGAATCTTCAAATAAAATCCTTGTGAATATCATTAAAAAAATACTTGAATACAACAAGAAAACTTGGAATAAAAAGTTAGTCTGTGCCTTATGGGCAGATAGACTTACCACCAAAAAGTCAGTTGGAACTTCTCCTTACCAAATTGTTTATGGGATGGATGCAGTTTTCCCATCATCTTTAGGTATTCCAGTAATGAAAATTATCCAAGAATCACAAGTGGAACTCAATGATATACAAAGAAGGATAAATCAGACCATTCATATGCAACAGACAAGGGAAGAAGTCTATGAAAAATCTCAAGCCATTCAAGATAAATCAAGAAATTTTTTGATAAAAGAAGTAAAGAAGATGACTTTGCCATTGGAGATAAAGTGTTAAAATGGGATTCCAGGAGAGAAGAAAAAGGCAAGCATGGAAAGTTTGACTTTATATGGAAATGGCCTTATGTCATTTATGGATATAGGGGTAACAATGCTTTCTTCATTAAAGATTTGGATGGAGCAGATGTTCAAGAAGGACCAATTAATGGTAGAATGCTCAAACACTACTATTCTTCTGAGTTAACCACTAGTTAGTCCCAGTTAATTTTTACACCATTGTAAATATCCCTTGAAGTTTTTGGATTGGATTGGATGTTTTATTTCCAAAGTTGAATCCCGGAGAGAAGGCCCTAAGCTTTGAAGAGTAAAATGTCATAAATATTAGTTTTTGCAGAAATCAAAAGATAATTACTGGATCATCAAGGTCAAAGTTGAAGGCTACTAGTCTTGGAGTTGTTGACATTTCAGCAAGAAATGCCATCCCCATGTGAAGCCGTTGTTAGGGTCCTATAAGTATAGGATTCATAATTTGGAATTGAATTATGATAGTCTTGTAAAATATGTACATACCTTGCTTTCTGCAAGTTTTTTTACCATATTTTGTAAAAAATAAAATAAAAAAAAATAGAAAATAAAAAAGAGGGTAAAAGTCCTAAAAAGAAAAATCAAAGGACTTAAAAGAATATAGACCCCAAAAGAAAAAGAAATAAAACATGAAAGTGAGCAAGTCCAAATGCCACTACTTTTTACTTTTTGCAAATGATTATGGCAAAGTGTCAATAAATGCCATAATCCATGATGAGTTAAATTGTTTAATTTTGACTTGTCATGCTGTCAATTTTCATGTTCTAGATAGTGAATAAAGATTAGTTAGACAATTTAATCCTGACTAATCAATAGATAGGTAGAGAATAAAGAGCAGCTCATCAGTTTAATCTGAGCCCTCGGATGATATAAGGTATATTTATATAGTTTTTATGCTTTTTAAAAGAATAAAATGTTTCAAGGTAGCAAGCTCAAGTGCACCTGCAAAATGGAAGAAAAAATGTTAGATCAAAGTTGGGTAGGTAGAAAGAAGTGGGAAGAAGCTTGTAAATATTCATCATCGGGTAAAAATTACTAATTTCCCATCCCCTGTAGTAATTATGCATTCTAGACTCTCAGTAAAAAAGGCTCAGAGCATTTATCTGGCTTCTGTTGGGACCGGACCCAAGGCTTAGTGACAGTTAGTTAAAAGTGTTGAATTCCTGTATTAATCCCTAATTATCATTATTTACCCTTCATTTACCCATTACAACTCAAAATTTTAAGTAAGAACTCTTTTCTTACTTAGTGATACATAATATCCCATTTTATTAAGTTCCTCCATTTCATAAAACATACAAACCCTCAAAAAACATCTTATCCTAAGTAAAAGTGGTGAAATCATCAAAATGATAAACTTTGCATTAAGGTTTTCACTTTACTTAGTCATATAAGTATATTTCTTGAGTATGTCATTTTCCTTATCATATTGATTTCTAACTTTTTTTTATTAACTCCCTAAAATAAACCCTATCCTATTAATATAATTCCTTTTATGTTAAATATCCCCAAAAACCCATTAATATAAGATTTCATGCCAAAGTATTTATTCACATGTTGAAATAAAATCCTAAAATATACCCCCTTTGGCATAAAACTAACTTTATACAAATACCTCGCCCCCTATGGTTATAAACCCCTCCATGGTCTAAAAAAAAACTATATAATAAAATGAAAAAATACAAAAAGGCTTTTAGGCGTATCATATGTATGTGGAAATTAAACATACTCCCCCGCCTTTTACATTTATCCAAAGTTTAGTTGCAATATTATCCCCGTTATGTAAAGCCACCTGCTTTATATAAAGTTAACCTAAGGTTTTAACCCCACTTTGCATATTAAAACCTTGCCTCCACATCCAAAGTCGAGTTATACCCCCAACCCACATATATAAACTCTACTTATATAAACATAACCCCTTTATTTTCATATAATAACTTTGGGTTAAAATTCCCATCATACAAAGGTTTTTATTACATTTTCCATCTGCCACCACATGTATAGACCCTGGTCCCACCATATCTTTCGACCGCAACTTCCCTTTTAATCTGGACCGTTCGCTCCAACCTCTCAAATCGAACGGCACAGGATTGAATTCGCATCCATAACTTGATCGTTAGCCCAACGCCCAAACAGATGTGAAATGGGTGGTTTTTCCATTCCTGCCTCCTGCGTCGTGGCAGAAAACCATTCAATTGCGTTCATTTGTGGGAAAATAGCTTACAACCCAAACCCAATGTGAAAACCATTTCCTGTTTCGCATTTAAAAATCAAAAACTGCTCCCGACTTTGACTAGATCCGCATTCAATGCATTTAATGAAAATTCATTTCAAAGGTTAAAATCTTTGTTATGACATTTTTTAGTGTTATTTGTGCGTTCAAAATGATAAAGAACTCTGCCTGGCCGTGTTAAGGTTCCCAATTCAGTTTTAAACCTGTGATCGTCAATTTCCTACCGTAAACTAATATTACACCGCAGATTCCCTAATTGAAGACCAAAAAATACCTTCTCGGCTCCAACAAGTTGAAAAAAGTCAAATTCAACCATAAAAAGTTGCAGAAACCCTTCCGACATTCGAATACGTAACATCTAAGGTATTTTTTTGACTCTAAGGCTTACAATTTATAAGTGAAAATCCTTCATAATTAAAGCCAAGCCATAATCCAGAGAAATTATCCGTGCAATTTTCCTAGAAAACACGTAGAAACAGGCCAAACCCTGGCGAATTTTTCCCAGAAAAGACTGTTTTTATAAAAACCCTTTATGAAGGCAATTTCATCAATTTATCCACTTAAAATACCTAAATATCAATTGCAGAAGCCAGAAAAGGTTTGTAGACCTACATATATCCTCAAAATTCATTTTTACAGTCCAAATTATTCAGAAAACCCTTGTTTTATGTCTTAAACCAGTTTGCATATCCCAGAAACGTAAATTGAGTAAAAATATGACTAAAAGTCATCCTTAACTTGAAAATTGCTAAATTCATCATCTGTTATAGAAAATCAACTATTGCAAATAGTTTAAGCTTGCTTTAGTTATTCAAAATGGCTAAGAAACAAATGACATCCAAAGCTGGAGGTTTTAAGCCTACCAAACCTGGGGGATCCAAGCCTCCTAAGTTAGAAGCATCAAAAGCCATCAAATCCACTCCTGCACTCACCACAAAAACCACTGTGTCTGTCAATCCCCTTCAGCCACCATTACCTAATGAAGAAACCATCCCCTTGACTGATATGGTTTATAAAATTGCAGACCCTGTGGTAGAATTCAATCTAGTAGAGATTCACAATTGGTGTTTTGATAATTTCTTAGATAAAGATGAAATGCTTATTTGGGAGACTAATATACCCAAATATATGGTTCCAGTAACACACCCTGACCAAGACCTTGTTAGATTATGTCAGAAACACTATGTATCAGATCAGAGAGCAATTGTTAATGCTGATAGGGAGATTCTATTTTCTATTACTGCAGAATCCATTAATGAGATGTTACAATTACAATTTGACCCAAATGCAGTTCCTCTATCCATAGAATCATTGACTCAGTTATATTTAGGATTAGATTTTCCTAAGAGATTTATGATTTTCATTAACTTTATGCCATCTCATGTGGACATTCCAAAGCTAAATCCTCCTTACTCCACTTCCAAATTTCCTTAAGGATCCAGATGTGTGATATCAATGCTTTCTTTCATACTAGGATACTTCACAGATGAATTCACTAATGAATCCATCCTTGGTTTTTTATCTACTTTATCTCCTGGTCAACCTCCTGCTATGATCTTTGACTATGCCAGATTTATAGCTGATAGTATCCACTACCAATTGACCAAACTGCCCACTGAAGGGGTGTTCAGATATTCATCATACTTATTTCACTTGTTCTTGTATTTTCAATCTGACAAGTTTCCAATTGCATTACAAAAAATGGACTTAGAGGGCCAACCTCTATCCATTTTTTTTTTGGACCACTTTATTGAGGAAAGAAAGCAATGATTTTAGTTTTACATACTTTTCAAATCTATTCCTCCAACCAAAAATTGGCATATTATATAAAGCAGAGAAACCTAGGATAAGTGAGGACATGAAGAGAATATTGTAGTTATCAGAACAGTGCAAGATGGGAGACTGGTATTTGTATGAAATGCACACAGAATTGAGCATTTTTGGATCAAATCTACTGCCTTACAAATTTCCTAAGTATTTGAGCATTAGAGTTTTTGCATTAGAATACTTAAGACAGGTTTTAAACTCCGATTCCATTAATTTCACGGCTTTTAAAAAGAAAACTCAATTCAAGTTGAAAAAACAGATTGGTCATTTTATTGTAAATAACAGAAATGTTGAAAAGGAAATAGAGAAAATATTATCGGAGTTAAAATTTCAGGAAAGCTTCCCTTGGAACTATGACCCTCAAGGCATTCTCAGCAATATAAGGGTCAACTACAAACTGCCTCCTTTCATACATGATCCCAAGACATAAATTGAAAAATTTGCAAATCAAACAAAATGGGCAGATAATACATTGAAAGATACAACAGTGAATGAAGAGCCAATAGAAAAGATGGATGTTACACAAACTATGGTAGTTGCAAAGCAGACTAAAATTTCTACAAAAAGAGGTAGAGATGAGGGGACCTATACAACTGAGACCACCACAGATACTAAATTCAAGTTAATTTACAATAAAAGGCTCAAATTTAGTTCCATAGGGAAATAAAAAGTAAATGATGTTGAGGATACAAATGAGCCCGAGGTAAACAATGATGAGGCTAAATGAGACTCTTGCAGATATACAAAAATATCAAATAGCAGGTGAACAGGATACTCAGATGACTGAAAGAAAGAAAAACATGGAGGCTTCTTTCTCACACACAGTGGAGGAAAAAGACCTAGACATCAAAGAAAGGTACAAACAAATCAAACAAAAGAATGAAGAGATCAAAAGTGAGATTTACTCTCAGTTTCTTAAACAGAAGCCAGGGAATTAGAACAAGCTACTTACAACCTTTGACTATTCCACAAATAAAATGATCATGTCATATCTACAACCAACTACTTCAACACCTAAGACAGTGGAAGACTACAAAAAAGTTGAGTTTGAAGTAGATACTGAAAATGTGCATGAACTAGACCAAATAGAATTCCACAGACCTAGCTCTGAGATGTTATATTCTACTATGGTGACAAAGGCTATGAGTGGTACTAAGTTGCAGAATACCATTATTAACATGAAGGATCAAATGAAACTAGAAAAAGGCTCTTTGTATGCTAAAGATCTAAGGATTAAAGCCTTAGAAGACTTAGTTTTGCAAGCGAGAGTTGATCCTTCTGATGTTCCAGCAACAGAAATATTAATTAAAAAGAAAAATGAAGACATTGCAGCTTTCAGGAAACAACTGAAGCTTCCTCAAAGTGAGCACCCTCAAACTAAAGAAATTCTTCAATAACATACAAAAAAAGAAGACATGATGCAGTTTATTATTAAACTAATTTCTCAAATAAAAGAAATGGAAACACAATTGGGTCAACTTGTGAAAGAGAAAGAAACTGTCAAAGAAGCTAAAGCTCCAATTATCCCCTCAGTCATACCAGTAATTACCATAGTTGTGGCCTCTACATTTGGAGAAAAATTAGCACCTAATGAGCCATTGGCAACTGCAATGCCAGTGCATTTAGCTACAACATCAGCCACTGATTCTTCAACAACATAGGTACATCACACAAATGATGCAGGGTAGATATTAAAGGCTATGGAGGAATTGTCACTAAAAAACAATGAAATTAATAGTTTGAAAAACATGATTCAGAATATGGAAGCCTCCAACAAAACAAAATTAATCAATGCCAACAATTATGAGCAAAGGGCCAAGAGACTTGAAGAGCAAATCAGAAGCCTACAAAAAGACTTGAATTTCACTGAACAAATTTCTTACATAAGAAATTATCTTTGGAAAAATATAATTGATGCCATTCATCTCCAATTGCCTTCAATTCAAATTATCTATGAACAGAGAGACTTACTTCTAGCAGCCCAAGTGGAAATCCAAAAGACAAAAGAAGAGTGAGCAAATAAAACAGCACAAGCTTTGAAGCTCATCACTTTCTTGAATAGTAAAAACAGAGCAGTGTTAGAAGAATTACAGGTACAGGATAGAACAGAGACCATTTTACAGATCAAGAAGGTTCTAACAAAGAGAAATCTGATGAACAATTTAGAGGAAAAGTGTGATGCAATGAATATTTCTATAACCAAGTTTTTAGCAAAATACACTATGCTGAGACAAACTGGTCTTCCAGATTTTCATGTCTTCATTGACAAACTAATGGCCCAAAAATATTATGAGAAGAAGATAAGAGATTTTTCAAAAGAACAAGTCAACAAGCCACTGCCACAGGGCTCTCCCACAGGAAAGGTCATTCTTCAATATATTGAAGACTTGTTTTTTCTTCAAAATGAGATCAAGCGTCTTTTTTTCTTTAAGCCCAATTTTTCCAAGTACACAGATGCTGATGAAAAATTTAGAAAGCTAAAAAATGTGACAATACCAAATGCAGAGCAATGACAAGTTTTTACAGATTTAATGCAGCATTGAAAAGGAAAAACAATGAAGAGAACTATATGAGAAACAATCCAACAAAAGTGAAACCAAAAAAATAGTTAGCTGATTTTTTACTGAATAAAGGCTTATTTTTACTGCAGTAAAGAGTGAAAATATCAGTCAAAGTGTATCAAGCTTAAAAGAGCAGCGTTAAAGTATATTAGAAGAAAGAGTATCAATGAAGGTAGCTCAAACAAAGATATTTCCTAAGCAGCCAGCAATTAGGACAACTTGCCAATAAAAGCTCCTTGATTAGATAGATTTGTTCTATATATTTTGGATAAGAGGACAACTTGCTAATTTGTTAAGCAACTATCCCTCTTATTTTGTAAATATATTTTGTATTTCCTAAAGATATTCCTACATCTCTCTAAGATATTTGTAAACAATATTTTTTATAAATACTTCACTCTTTGAAGTATTAAGGGTGGTATAAAATTGCTAAGATTACTATAGAATTTTTGCTGATATATTAGAGGCTTACATGTGTTGATTTCGAAGTAGCAGACTGGAGAAAGCTAATTGGGCATCATAATTCAGGATTCTTACGATAAGTTAAAGAGTAAAGTGCATCTCTTCTTGTCATTGTTTCATTTTTGAGTTCCATGCAATTCATTATGTGTTTGACCTATCTTAATGGTTAATTAGGAATATTACTTCAGGATTAGCTTATTGCTCCCTGTTTTAACTAAGTTTTTTTTTTTTTTTTTGATTTCCGGTGTTACGAATTCTTCATTGCTCCTACTCCCATTTGACCCCTGCCTCCTTCTTCCATTTTTCAGATCGAAGGATTCTTCATTTCCCTTTATATCGATCATACCATTTCATCAAAAACCTTTCCCCAAATATCTGAGGGTTATCTACCTTGCCCTGAATACATTTGTACCCTTTTGGCCTTGCCTTCTAGTACTGCTATCTAGACTTAGACTCCATAGCCCAATCTACAAGTAGATCTCTCTCTAGTTTAATCCTAAGTGATTTTTACTCACCAAAAACTTTAAAACAAAACCAAATGTTCTATCATAACTACCCTAAAAACATACATCAAAACAAAGATAAATCTTAAAGAGAGAGTCCTCTTTGAATTCTAGGAAGGCTGGATCCTAGAATTTGAAGTAGGTTTGTGGTTACCTCGGTGAGTTCTCTCTTGAACCTAGAGAAATTACTGAGTGATAACACCTACCAAAGGAACATGAGAATATAGATTTTGAGCTAAAGGAGGAAGAATCATACTGTACAACAGAACATGAATAAGAAGAGGAAGAGACAAAAATTACAGCTTTTAGAAGACCAGTTTGAGAGAGAAGGCAGTAAAAAAGTTATAGTCCATCTACGTTTTGTTCAATTTTTCTTTATCTATTACTTATGATGATCCCAGAACTGTCATGGAGGCAGTATATTCAGAGGATGGAAAACTATGGAAAGAGGCCATGGTCGATGAAATAACATCTTTGGACAAAAATGAGGCTTGGGAACTAGTGGAGTTGTCGACTGGAAGGAAAATAATTGGAAGAAACTGAGTGTTTAAGAAGAAGATGAATGCAAAAGGAAAAGTGGAGAAATACAAAGCTCGGTTGGTAGAAAAAAATTATTCACAGGTGTCGAGAATTTATTTTGGTGATATTTTTTCTCCTGTTGCCAAGTTATATTCTATTAGATTACTTTTATATGTTGTTGCTACTTTTGTTTTTGAGGTAGAACAGATGGATGTGAAGACAACATTTCTCCATGGGGATATGGAAGAATATATCTACATGAAGAAACCTGAAGCATTTGCAGTGAAGTGTAAGAAGTAACTGGTATGCAGGTTAAACAAGTCTCTATATGGGTTAAAAAAATAACCAAGGATGTGGTATCAAAGATTTGATACATATACACGGGGACTTGGCTTCACTAGAAGAAAATCAAATCAATGTGTGTATTTAAATTAATTGGTGACTGTGTTATTCATTTGGTCTTGTATGTGAATGATATGTTGCTGATTGGAAATGACAAAGAAACTATCCAAGATTTGAAGACCCAATTGTCCTCCAAATTCGACGTGAAGGATCTTGGTGCTACAAAATATATTTTTGGCATGGAAATTAAATGAGATCAGGAAAAGAGGAATCTATAGTTAAATGACAGGAAGTATGTTGAAACAATATTGCATAGGTTTAATATGAAAGATAGTAAACCAGTGAAGGTTCCTATTCTTGTAGGTGTAAAGTTATTTGCTGAACATTTTCCCAAGACATAATAAGAGGAAGAGGACATGTTTCGTGTTCCATATGCAAGTGAAATCGGTAGCTTGATGTATGCAATGGTCTGTACTAGACCAGATATTGCACATGTAGTGGGAGTATTGAGAAGATTTATGTCAAAATCAGGGAAGGAGCATTGGACAACAATGAAGCGGGTTTTCAAGTATTTGCGTGGCACTAGTGATTATGGTTTGTGCTACTAAGGAAGACTAGGATTGGACAATTTTTTGGATATTTGTGTCTTTATTGAGCAAACTAGGTTGGAGATATAGATCAGAGAAGATATACAAGTTTGTATTTGTTTAACCTATTTGGAGGAGAAATTCATTGGATTAGAAAAAGGAAGTATGTGGTGGCTCTTTCAACTAAAGAGGCTAAATACATGGCAACCACTCATGCAAGAAAGGAAGAAGTTTGGTTTCAAAGATTGTGTTCAATTATGGGGTTAGTACAACGAGCTATAAGGATATATTGTGACATCCAAAGTGCAATTTTCTTGGCAAATAAACCTGCTTATCATTCAAAGACAATGCACATTTATGTTTAGTATCACTTTGTGAGGGATATGGTTGAGGACAAAAAGGTGTTGTTAGTAAAGGTGGAAACTTTGAAGAATGTTGTAGATGCATTCAAAAAATATGTGAGCACTAAGAAGTTTTCTTGGTGTAGAGAAACAATGGGCATTGTTGGGCTAGACCAATGACTAAGCTCTCCTGTGACCCCCTATGTGGAAAAGAAAACAACAAGTGGGAGAATGTTGGGTGTGTGTTATATTTTTTGGACCCTATAATAGGTTGGAAAACCTAACTATGGTTTTGTGCATGATTTTTGCACATGGTTTTGGGCACGATGGTTTTATACCCATGGTATTGTGTAGATCCAGTCAAGGGAACTACAGTTATGTTCAAATACAGGGTTAATGGATTTTTGTTTATGAATGCTTCAGCATGTATATATATGTATTGTAACATTGAAAGGAAAATAATGAAAAATAAATCTGGTAGTCCCATTTTTGGGAACCAAGGGAAAATCTATGTGTATATTTGTTTTATGTTTTATGTTCTCGCCATTATTTATTTCTATTTGAAAATTTTGTTTTCAAGTAATTTATGTACATGGTTAAAACCTATATGGAACTATATATGACTTTTGAACTTTTATATGACTTTTGGACTTCTCTATGCAACTTTTTTCTCTATATGTGACTCTTGGACTTCCGCATATTTACATTTACAATATTTTCCAAAATTACATCATGATTTTCCACATCATCATGTGACAACAACATGAGAAGCCATAGACATTGATGGCTTGGGCCCATGGTGACTTGTACATAGAGTTCCTTGAGAAGTGACGACATTGCCACTATGTGTTCAATACTCATAACAAGTCTTGTACTATGATTTCCTTCCACCCTCCAAAGGGTCTTGAGAGATTATGGAGTCTTCATGAGTCACTTTAATCATCGAAACCCATTTTTATTTCAACTGTAGGAACATGGTACCTTTGTGCCTTTTTTTTTCAAGATGTTTCCTTGGGTATCCTTTCTTGACATATCTCCTCGCACATCTTTGCAATGCTATATTGAGAAAGAATTAGCCTATAAATCTCATATTTTATAGATCACTGATGTAAAGCAAGAATTAGCCTATAAATCTCATATTTTATCATGCTTCATGCGATTTTTCAAATTGTGGCTCAATCAGTGCACCAAGGGAAGAGAAAGAGATATTCTAGGCACAAGGTGCATTTGAAAGAGACAGGAGGGGATTCATTGATCACTTAGAATGTGCAGTGTGCATTTCCAGAGGAGAAGGAGGCCTAATGGAGCACATAGTTCCAAGGGACAAGGCAACATGATTGTTCAATGAGGATGCACTATGCCCTGGGAGGGAGATCCAGGGCCACAAGGAGGGTGTAAGGTGTAGAAAATAGGAACACAATAATGCATCCCCACTGAGAGTGTGTAATGCGCTCAACTTGGAGACAAAGGCTGAGGTTAGTGTAGGGTGCAGGGATACACAACAAGACAAATGGTCTATTGACTGTGAATGTGATGTGTGCTATAGAAGCCTTTTGGGTGCAGGGCACCATTCCAACTGACAAGGAGGGTCTCCATTAGGCCTTAAAAAAGTGTTTTACTTTCTTCTTGGCCTAAAGGGTAGACTTGCAAAGTTAGAAAATTGTATAAGTAACAGTAAACTATGAAACGAGAACTATAAGCTCAAAACAAGAACTCTAGCAAAAATTCCCTAAAAACATGAAAAAACAGCTCAAAAAAGAAAAGTGTTGATGCTGGAATAACAATTTTTTCTTTTTGGGTAAATTTTCAGCATGTTTTAAAAATGACAGTGAAAACCAAATTTTTTTGTGCATAAAACACCTTGAAAACGAAAAGTGTTGATGCTGGAATACCATCTTTTTTTTTTCAGGATAGATTTTCAACATCTTGAAATAATGGCGTAAAAGAGAAAATATCATGACTCAATTTTTTTTTAAAATTTCAATAGAAAAATGAAAACAAAAATTTATAAATAAAAACAAAAATTAAAACAAAGAAAAGAATGAAAAAAAACAAAATTTATAAATAATAATAAAATGTAAATAAAAAGTAAATAAAAATATATATTAGAAAAAAAAACATAAAATAACAAAAAATGACAAATATATATATATGAAAAAAAAAACAAACATAAAAATGTAAAAAAATGTAAAAAAATAAAAATAAAAATCTATAAAACATAAAAACTAAAATAAATAAATAAATAAATAATATTAAAAAAATATTTTAAAAAACATAATTAAAGAAAAAAATTAACCAAAGAAACAAAACAAATAGATACTACTTTATTAAATAATTAAGTAAAAAACAAACAAAAAGAAAACATCAAAATAAATCAATAAATAATACATTAAAATAAAACTCATTTAAAAAAATCAATAAAATACAAATTTTTAAAAATTAAAAAACTTAAAAAAAATATAATACAAAAATTCAAAATAACAAAAATAAAAAACATTTAACAACTTAAAAAAAAAAAAAAAAAACATTTAACAACTTAAAATAAAAATAAAAAACATTTAAAAAAACAATTATAGAAAGAAAAAAAAATTTAAGAAATTTAAGGAAAAAAAATTAAATAATCATCACATTTAAAAAAAAAATAACATTAAAGCAACTAAAATAAAAATAATAATAATAATAATAATAAAAATAAAAAATTAATTCGGCCCTTTAAGCACTAGGAAGGCTCAAACTGATTCTCATAATCGACTTAAGCTCGCCCAAGGGAACGAGGAGCCACCACCCTAGGCGGGCAGAACTTTACAACTTCGCCGGCCCAGGGTGGAGGCCTCTTTCGCCACCCAACAACCTAAAGTCGATTTTGAGAATCGACTTCAAGCTTCCGAGTGGCTGGAGGGGCCTTCGCCCTAGGATGGCAGAGTTGTGCAACTCTGGCCCTTGGGCGAGCTCAAGATGATTATGAGAATCGACTTGTGCCTGCCTAGGGGCCCGAGGGGCCGAAATTTTCTTTTATTATTATTATTATTTTTCATCCTAAGATATTTGGTTTTTAAGGGTATTCCAATTTTTTTATTTTTGTTTTCCTTTGTAATGTTTTTTTTTATAATGAAATTTTTAATTTTTTTTCCATAGTTAAAAAATAATAACAAAATTAATAGCTTGAAGTTATGATTTATTTTATATTTTAAAAACTCGATAAAAAATATACATTTTGAATATCGATATAGTTAAAAAATATGTATTTTAGGACATTTTAACTAAAAATAACTCATTAAATAAAATAAAATTATGGAAAATTTGAATAAAAAATTTAGAAAAATAACAAATTTTATGATTCTTTTATAAAACTAAGGACATTCAAAATTAAAAAAAAAAAAATGATCCACATAGAATTTTAAGTGATTAAAAAAATAGAAATAAACATACAATTTTAAAAAAATAATTAAAATCATAAACATAAAAAAATAAAAAAAATACAATTAATATATTAAAAAAAATAAAACTTAAATAATAAGAATAACAATAATAATAATAAGAATGATAAACCATTGAAAAAAATTAAATTTAAACAATAACAAACAATAAAAATAAGAAAAAAAATTAAAAAAAACTTAAAAAAAACAATTTAAAAATTTAAGAAACATATAAAAAAAAGAAACACACACACACACAAATATATTTATTTACTTTATTAAAAAAAAAAAAATTCAGCCCTCCGAGCCACCTGGAAGGCCAAAGGTGATCTCAGAATTGCCTTTGGGTGGAGGCAATTCTTAGAATCACCAGTAGGCGATTCTGAGAATCGATTTTAGCTTAAGGTCATTATGAGAATTGCCTCCAGGTGGAGGCGATTATAATAATAGAATCACCTCTAGCTAGAGGCGATTCTCAAAATCGTCTCCAGATGAAGGTGGGAAATTGTCATAATCGCCTTCAACTGAAGGCAATTCTCAGAATCGTCTCCACCCGACGGTGATTCTGAGCATCACCTTTAGTTGGAGACAATTTTGAGAGTCGCCTTCAGTCGAAGGAAATTCTTAGAATCACCTCCACCCGGCGGTGATTCTGAGAATCGCCTTCAGCTGGAGATGATTCTAAGAATCGCCTTCAGTTGGAGATGATTCTAAGAATCGCCTTCAGCTGGAGGAAATTCTAAGAATCACCTCCAGCTCTTGGCAACGATTTTGAGAATCGCCTTTAGCTAGAGGAGATTCAGAGAATTGCCTCTAGCTAAAGGTGATTCTAAGAATCTCCCTCAGCTGAAGGAAATTCTCAAAATTTCTGTCGGGTGGAGGCGTTTCTGAGAATCACCTTCAGCCAGCTGGGTGGCCTGAGGGGCCTCTTCCCTAGGCTTGGCAATTCTTAGCCCAGGGCAGAGCCCCCTTGGGCCACCTGACGGGTTGAATGTGATTCTCAAAATCGCCTTTAGCCCACCGGGTGGCCTGAGGGGCCTCTGCCCTAGGCTAGTGATTCTCAGCCCAGGGCGGAGGTCCCTCAGGCCACTCGACTAGCTGAAGGCGATTTTGAGAATCACCTTCAGCCTTCTGGCTGGCACTCGACTAGCTGAAGGAAATTCGGAGAATCGCCTTCAGCCCACTAGCTGAAACCCGATTGGCTGAAGGCGATTCTAAGAATCGCCTTCAGCCTGCTGGGTGGCCCGAGGGGCCTCTGCTCTGGGTTGGTGGAGCTGCACAGCTCCACCAGCCCAGGGTGGAGGCCACTTAGGCCACTTGACCGTGACCTTCAACCTACCGGGTGGACCGAGGGGCCTCCACCCTGGGCTGGCATAGTTGCGCAGCTCCACCAGCCCAAGGCGGAGGCCCCTTGGGCAACTTGACAAGCTGAAAGCCAATTCTAAGAATCATATTTTAGCCCATTGGGTGGCCTGAGGGGCCTCCACCCTGGGCTGGTGGGTTGAAAGTTGATTCTAAGAATCGGTTTTCATCCCGTAGGGTGGCCCGATGGGCCTCCACCCTAGGTTGTTGAAGTTGCACAACTCTGCTTGCCTAGGGCAGAGGCTCCTCGGGCCACCCAACGGGCTAAAAGCTAATTTCAGTATTGGCTTTTAGCTTAACCGATGGCCCTAGGGGTCGATTTATTTTTTTAATAAGTTAAATACTTAACTTTAATTTTTTATTATATATATATTGATTTAAAATTATATATGTTTTTTTTAATTGATTTTTTTTAATGATTTTTAGTTTAATTTTTAAATTTTATTTTCTTATTTTATTGTTTTTCATTTTTTAAATTTAATTTTTTCAATGTTTTTTTTTTTGGTTTTTTAATTTATTTTTTAACTATTCTTTTATTCTTTTATTTTTAATGCTTATTTTTTACAAATTAATTATAATTTTTTTTTTTTTTTTTGTGTTTATGATTTTTATTTTATTTTTAAATTGTGTGTTTATTTTTTTCTTTTTACTTTTTAAAACTTAAAATTTTACATGATTTTTTATTTTATTTTATTTTTTATTTTTTTTTCGAATGTCATCATTTTTTATATTAATTTCATAAAATTTGATATTTTTTCATTTTTTTAATTCAAAATTTCCATAATTTTATTTTATTTAACGTGTTATTTTTAGCGAAAATGTCCTAAAATACATTTTTTTTAATTATATGTATACACAAAATGTATATTTTTTGTTAGGTTTTTAAAATTATTATTTTTTAGTGACAATTATTTTAAGTGCATTGAAATATTAATTAGCGATATATAAATATAAAGGAAATCATAACCTCAATATATTAATTTTATTATTTTTTTATACTTTGGGGGAAAAAAATATTTCATTATAAAAAAACATTGCAAAGGAAAAAAAAAAACAAAAAATTGTACAACTTGAAAAATGGTTAAATAATCAACATTTAAAAAAAATATGTTTACTTAGGACATAAGGAAATTTAAAGTGTCAAAAATATGTCTTAAAAAAAAATTGTTGATGTTTTTCAAAATCCACACGAAAATCACCAACATTTAGAAACAAAATCCACACTTCATATATTAGAAAATTTAAAGTGTAAAAAATAAGCCCTGTAAAAAAAGGGGTTGATGTTGCATCAACACTTTTCAAAATCAGATGATTTTTTGCTACCTCAAAACAAAGTTGTATTCTGAATCAACACTTTTCAAAATCAGATGGTTTTTGGCTACCTAAAAAAATGTGTATTCTGAATCAACACTTTTCAAAATCAGATAATTGTTTGCTACCTCAAAAAAGAGGGTACTTGTTTTAGTTCCCATTTCAAAGTTTAGATTGTTAAGTTTGGAAGGGTGAAATAGTGAAAAACACACTAAGTTAGGAGCACAATCAAGCATGACATCTCTCAAATCATTAGTAAAACTTAGACAGTGTTATCACTCCACTGGATCTCCGAAGGCTGAGAAGGAGACCAACAAAGGTAACCACATACCACTTTGACCTACTAGCTAGCCTTACTAGGCTCAAAGGGCTATATCAATAATATCATAGTCAAAATGACTGGATAATGGAGATTTTAGGCTAGGTATAGCAGGCTCTAGGGTTTGATTGATTTGGATTTGGTGTTGAATGGTAAATTAGGTCTAGGAAACTAAAAATCAGACTTGCAGAGATGTGATGGGGAAATTAGGCACACACTTTAGCACTTTAAGGTATCTTAGTGAGTATGATAGACTGCTAGGGATTCAAAGTGAGCATAGGAATTATGAATTCATTTATATAAGAAGAAAGTGAACATAACTGTGATAACTTCTCCAAAACAAAGCATCAAAATAATGAATTATGCTTATCAAACTTAGAAATCAATGACATAAGATATGGACATGAATATGGAAGGCACAATACTTTCAAACATATGAAAATAGAAGAAGAAACACTGCCAAAACACATACTACATGAATCCCACCACAATAGTTTCAAACTCTGTCTATTAGTTCCTTCCAAAATCATTGAATACACTAGTGTTCCAAGCTCAATTACACAACATCCAACCCTTCCAATGGCAAAGAAAATGAAATATATAGACCAAAACAAACTTCTCCCAACTCTCAGGGGTCAAATCCATGACTTGTGGAGTTGTTCCCCAAAATCCTCAACTAGAATCCTAATGATTAGGGAGATCAACAAACTCTCCTTTTTTTTGTGAAACTAATTCACTTGACCCAAAAATACAAATTTACTTGATGTATCTACCTTTAGTAACTATAATAGACATAATTACATTGGATTTACAGATTTACATCAGTATAATTTCATGAAATTTATCAACCAACTAAGAAAAACTTGAAATTCTGAAGATAACAGACAAACTGGAAAAAGTGCAACATGAGTGCAAAAAGCGCAGCGTGTCCCCGAGAAAAGTGTAGTGTGACCTTCAAGCTGATTTTTGACTGCCTTGATGAAGTACAAATTGAGCTCAAGCTAGCTCAATGAAAATCCATTCATGTCTAGTTATCCAAACTGTCCTTAAGCAGTGAATGATGGAGTCAAGCCCCTGAAAAAACCATTTTTTCCAAAACTGGTCAAAAAGCACAGTGTGTGGCTGAAAAAACTGGCAAAAAGGTGTTTTTTATATTTTCCACCTGTCAAAAGCTGTTAATTTTTATTTCCAGGAGTCAAAATGTGATGTAGAATCCAATATCTATCCATCCCAACTAAGTTTTCATCATTTGAAGGCCTCCAGAAAAAGCGCAGCGTGGCCCATGCTGCACTTTTTGCAGCCAGACTATGCAAAAGGTAGTGCAATTTGGCCAAAATGTCAAAAATGCCAAAAACTTGTCCAAAACTTTCAAAATTGTTTTGTGAGGTCCAAATTAGATTTTCTTATGCAATCAATGATGCATCAGCTAGAAAATGGATTTTTCCCTTCTTTTTCTTGGTGATTAGGGTTTCTTTTAGCTATTTTGCATTTGCTTGTATTTGATGTTGCAGACCTTGTTTCTAGTGTAGTAGTGGTGAGCCATGTACCACATCATCTTATTACCCTTGTTAGCTTTGTGAAGGAGCTTCTCCAGGCGTATGTTTACTCTATCAAGCCAAACTTCCCTATCTTCATTGATTTCCATGGAAATCTGCTCCTCAAAAGTGAGTTCCTCTACAAGAAGTGCCTCCTGTTGTTTTTCTAGCTCCAATGCTCTTTTTAGGCCCCTTTTTCTTGGCCTTTTCCTTGCTATATGTTCTTCATGATCATCAAAATATCATGCTCAATCATTGCTTTTCCTTTCAATTCTTGCCTAGTAGCCTTAAACAGGTCCTTTTCCAAGAGTATTTTCTTTTCCTTTGATTGTGTTCTCTTGCTAAAGGATGGAGATAACGAACTTGGACCTTGCAAAATTGTCTTGTAGCTCTATGATTTTGGCAGATTTTTCTTTGATGACTAGGTTTAGGGTTTCATGTTCATCTTGGGACTCTAAGTCTGCCATCTCAATCTCAGGTGAAGGGCTTATTTCTCTTGGAAAATTTTCTCCTGCTGCTTATAATATCCCTTCTTTGTTGATGTAGAAGGAAAGGCCCCTTCCACAATTTGTGGAGAAAACACTTGCATATTTCCTCTTTGATAAGTTCTGACCTATTTGTCCTTTTTTATCTTCTTAACTGTAGCCCTGCCATATGACCCAACCTCTTTTTGTGCAACTGGTGCTGATGGTGGAATAGGTATATCAGGCTGGTTGGATGGAGATGTGAAGACCTCTGCCTCAGTAAAATTTTCCCATGCAATGTTCAGTTGTTTGAGATGCGAAGAACAATGAGTTTGATAAGTGAGTGATGGAAAATACTGCTCATTTGGAGCTCATATTCTCTGTGTTGTACCTTGTAGGCCATCTTGACAATTCTCCTATACAAATAATAGGGAATGTTGAGAAGCTTTACCCTAGTGAAATGCATGAGTAATATGATGTGGTAGCTGTAGAGTCTAGAGAATCTTCCCTCGCAAGTGAAATACTTCATTATTATTTTCATCATGGGAGAAAACCTATTAATTAGCTAACCAAAAGGGAATATTTTCATGATTATATCTTTGTATGGTGCTTTGAGGTAGGGTTGATACAGCTGGGCATCCAATTTCTGAGTTTTGAACCACTTTTCACCTACATTAAGTATCCATGTTGTTGCTATAATAATATCTGTTGAAATGGTGAAATTCACCCCTGCAATGGTGACTTGGTCTTTCTGGAGGTTTGCGATGAGGATTCTAGTCAAATCTGGATGGGTTTGCATTCTTTGGACCATTTCAAAAAACTCATAACAACCCACATGTTGGAAGCATTTGACTGCTAGGGGTGATGACATCAACTCCCTGATGTCTGATGGCTCAAGCCTTGAGATTCTCCCTCCTTTATTGTAGGTCTTTCTCTCTTCCTCCATGATGTTTAGTTTGCTAAAAACCCTATGGGAGAAGGGGAAAGAAAAGGGAATGTGATGATGGGGTCAGGGAGTTGGGATAGGTGTGGGAAAATTTAGGGAAGGGTGTAGGGGAGTTAGGCACCTTAGGGAGGTGGATGGGAGTTAAAATGACAAGGGAAATGGGCTAGAGAAATTAATTACGTGGGTATAGTTTAGCTACCTATAAATGCGCAGCGTAGGGGTAGGGTTTTATGGAATAGGATCTAGGAGATGAAATTGGGATGGGAATTAGGATCTTAGGGATTAGTTTAGATGTAAAGTAGTTAGGGTAAGGAGCCTAGGGTTTGTAGGCTAACAAAAAAAATGTACATCATAAAGCGCAGTGCTTTTTAGAAAAGCGCAATGATGGAGGGATGAATTATTCCTTGACCATAATAATGAAAGAACTAATGAAAGGTGGGGTGAAATGGCTTTACTTACTTGTTTGCAACCATGTGAAAGTTGTAGCAGAGATGAAGAAACCTTTTGCTATCACTCTTGACCTCCAATGCACAAAACATAGCTTCACTGGACAAAGCACATCGTTCTCCAGAAAATTGCAGTGTGCTCCAGGAAAGCGCGACGTGGTCCAGAAAAGCATAGTGTGCTTCCAGAAAATCAATTTCTTGAAAAAAAATTATTTTTTGAATTTGGCAGGTTGGGAGCTCGATGCTGAAGAGTAAGAATGAATGTAATTTGGTCCTTTAGGGCCTTTTAAAATTGGAATAAAATCATTAAATGATCATGGACCCACATTTTCCTTTTCAAAATTAACCCTTCATTTTCTCTTTTGTTGGAACCTTGAAACTTGATTATTTAAACTTTGAACTTTTGGTGGCTTTGGAACATTGAACTTCTTCCTGGAACCTTGAAAATTTGCTGGTGGAACTTGAACATTTGTAGCTACTTGGAACTCTGAAGTACTTATTACAAATTAAGAACATAAAATTACATTTTTTCTTTGAAATCAAATTTATTGATGAAATTACTTTATTGTCACTCGTCCACTTGTTGGAATTTATGCATGAAATGATAATTTGATGACCTTGGAAACTTAAAAACCTAATGGAGACTCTATATTTAATGAAACCATGATAAATACGACTGTAATGATGATTAAATGTTTTTATTGATGGTACACTCGGTTGAGAGGTGAAATGAGCCAGCAATTAGTAAAACTTTGGAAGGAGTAAAAACAGACCTAGAACTACATCCAGTGACCAAATTTTTGTATGATGACCTAATGAAATGACAAAAAACATGATAAGAGTCCATTTGATCACTAGTGACAGGATGCAAAAATTGACACTAACAGACATGACCCAAGAGTAATAATTATACATCAAAACACTAGTTCAAAAACATTCTCCAAGTATGACAAACACATTATGTGCATTTGTGACACAAAAGTGTCATTTTGTGGCTAGAACGGGTACTATGAATCCAAAGTGTGCTATATGTATTCCTGATGGTCTGAAGACACTTAGAAATGAACATATAAACTTGTAACATGTGTAGAAACATGAAATGACACTTGAATACCAAGAGTCACACTTCAAATGATAGGAATTAGGATCGAAAATTTGAATATAGGCAAAATTTTGGAGGGTGTTGTAGCAATGACAACACTTGGTGACACATTGGATGAATTTCAAATTCTATGTCTAGGAATATATTTCATCAAAGAGTTATCCCTTTAGGATATATTGATTCATCAAGGATATTTCCTTGACTTCCCCACATAACTCGGCTATAGATGTATTACATGCCATTCCCTTTATTGGCTTCCTAAACTTTTTTTTTTTCTATTTCCAAATTGTTTTGTTCCAGGACAAGGGTAATATGTAATTGTGATTTAAATATGATCAAAATATTAGTTTTCATATTTGGTGTTTATTTGCTTTCAACATGCTTGTTCAGTAGCTCAGTGGAGTCACTACAAGAACACAAGCTTCGCTTCGGCGCCAAGATGCATGTTCAGTACCATGAGAAAGTTACTTGCTTCACCTCTCTATGTAGGAATCCTTTCTCTTCATCAACCTTTATTTATTTTATTTACGTTATTATTCTTATGCACCTATTATTTCATGGGGAAAAGGAGGGATCCCAACTTATAGAGAGCATAATAGGTTTTTTTTTCAAAGAAAATTGTATACACCTATGATATTGATTTTCTCACTATTGGTTTTCCCCTTTCTCTTCTCTACTTGATTGGATAAAACACAAAGAAAATTCAACACTAAGTTAAGGAATAAGAATGCTAAATATATGCGGTTGTCATGGTTCTACTCAAGTATTTCATTTTGAATGTATTGTATGATGTGTCTGGACATTACTTGAATTAAACCATTTCCCAAACAAATAAGGAGAACTAACGGTTAATAGAGTGTTGTGGTTGTCACAATCCTTGTTCATTTTACCACATAGTATTTTGAGCCATCCATACACTCTCACACAAGTTATAATTTATGTATATTGGCCAAAACAAATGAAAAGGTATGAGACATGAAAAAAAAAACATGAAATGAGGAAAGAAAATTATACAAAGCGGGGAATACAACCCAAGGTTTCTATTGGAAGTAATGTTTAAGATCTCAAACATTGATGGGAAGGGGATCAATCCTCCCATCTTAAGGTTTCAACCTATAAGAACTATGGCCAAGTTCTTTAGTGATGGTGTATAGTCCAATCCATAGAGACTGAAACTTAGTGTGCTTGTCTTTATCTTCGTGGGATTTTTATGACTTTAGTAATAGGTCAACCACACCGAATTTTTTGTTCCATACAGACTTTTTATCAAACCAACGCTTGTGTGTGGAAAAATTGTCTTTCACTTTGAGTCATTCTTCCTCAAGCTTAAGAAGAGTATATATCTGACTCTGAACAAGAAGACATGGTTTTCCTTGAGATACCTCAGAAATATGCAAGGTTGGAAGGTAAATGTTCAATGGAAGGATAACTTATTTTCTGTACAAAATGAAGTATGGAGATGTTTTTAGAGAGGGTTTGGGAGTGACATGGCCAACCCATAGTGCATTCACCAAAGAGTTATGCAAGTTATTTTGTTCAAATAATTTTTTTTTCTTGATAATAAAGATCATATTCTTGTTTATGGACTCATCCAAGCCCATTCCCTACGGGTAGTAGTTTGATGCATGCTTTAAAACAATACCATTTTCTAATACAAACTCATAATTTTTTAACGAAGAGAAATAAGTTGGTTATGATGTTCTATTTTAGAAATTGGATGACTTCCTGGTCATTAACTTGTCAATTTGGGTCTATTTTCCTTCTTAGTGCCAACTAGGCGATGTGGAGTCAATTGGGTTATTGTTCCTCCTTTGAATTTGGGTCACGTCCTCTGTTCCTCTGTGGTAATTGGGTCACTATTTTTCCCTTGGTTTATCTCTTTCTCTTATACAACATGGATTCTGAATATTGGGGATATCGATTATGATGCTCGGATAAGTTGGTGGATCATTCTGACCGGAAATGGGAGAAGTGCCCTCCTCTGGCCAAATTCTCCCCACATGCCTGTGGCCCATGAGAGAGAGATAATTATGAATTAAGGGCGAGTCTAGCAGATCTTTGGAAATGTTTTAAAAAAGAACACGAGGAAGCCTGTGAAATGCACATGAGGAGCATAGAGAAGAGCCAGAAGATACATCAGTTGGAAGATGAGGTGTATGCCCTACACAGTCAAATTGAAGATCTGAAAATTCAACTGGCTAATAAGAACTCTCAGAATGCTAAGGAATCAGCTAGAATTGACCTAAACTAACTTGATGAACTCGATGACTAGTCTACCTCATTTTCCAATGTTTTATGCTAAATATTAAATGTATTTTTCTTTTAGGGAAACCCTGCAAGGCTTATCTTAGTATATATGTAAGAGCTCAGTCACATTTTGAAAAATTGAAAATATAATAAGCATGTACAACCAGTCTACAATCTGAGATTCCCTTGGATGGAAATGAAAACAAAATGTAATCTCCCTTTTTTTCCGTGACTGGGTGCAGATTAATATAAATCTACTACTCTTTACTATTAAAAAAAATTGTCTTAATGGAACTACTTCAGTTCACCGAGTAAAATAGTCAATTGCAGTTAAAATGTATTGGTGTTGCTTCAATGTATGAGGAAATACTTCGTCGATAAAATCTAATCCCCATTGTTGTAAAGGTTCTTTGACTGCTATGGGTAGTAATTGGGTGGCTGACTTCTGATCATGGCCAACACACCTTTGACATACTGGGAACTTTCAGGCATAAGCATGATCATGCTTAAATAATGTGGGCCAACAGTAACCAACCCTCATCACCTTATGCATATTAGTATCACCTGCGAAGTGTCCACATGCTGGTCTTTTAACACCCTTTCTGAATTTGAAGGCTTTAGGAATCTAAGCAAGACACCATTGTGGTGCTTTCATAAAATAACACCATGCACAAGTTGGAAAGATAACTCTTTAAGGAAGATTTTCCTCTATTATTTGTTCGATAAATGTGAAGGAAAGGTGCCATGATCTAAATATTTCTATATGCATGAATAACAAGATATGGTTTTACTTATGGGAGCAACTTTATCAACATTATACATCTCTATTTCCTGTTCCCATCCCAAAGGATCTTCTTCCGGTGAATCCATTTTTTCTGCTGCAAGCCAACATAGACCATGGCCTTTGACAGTGTGAACTAGTTTGAACTTAAGATCATATTATTGTAATAATTTTATCTAGTTCACTCTCCTTTCACCCAGTTCTTTTTGTACAAAAAATGTTCTAACTACTGGATGAGGCACATAGATAATTGTATGAACTTTGAGGAGGTAAGGCCTAAAATGATTAACCGCCTTGTATATTTTGTATGGTTTCTTATTAATGACAGGATAATTAAGTTCAAATCCATATAAACCAACACTCATGAATGATATTGGTCATTCATTCCCTTGATTGTCTTTCCGTGTTAATACAACTGCAATAGATGCGTCAAAAGCGAAAGTATATAACAAGAAATATTATCCAAAATATGGACTATATAATGATGGAGCATCAACATTGGCTTGCTTGATCTGGGAAAAGGAATCCTTTTCCCTTTTATCCCATTTATATATAGCATCTTTCCTTATCATATCTTGTAATGATTTAACTATCTGTGCATAGTCGGAAATGAACTTTTGTAGGAAATTTATCTTCCCCAAGAAATATTGCAAAGCATTCTTGTTTATAGGAAAATGTATTTGAGAAATAGCTTTGACCCTTTCTAGATCAAATTTTATTCCACCCTTCACAATTATATGTCCTAATATATTACCTTAAAACACACCAAATGTGCTATTTTTTGGATTCAATGAAATCCCATACTTGTGAAATCGCTCGAAAATATGCTTAAGATGTCAAATATGATTTGATCCCTTCTTGGAAAATATGGTTATGTCATCCAAGTATACAACTACACTCTATCCAATTAATCCACATAATTTGATTTCCATGGCCCATTGAAAAGTAGCGCCAACATTAATAAGCCCAAATGTCATGCACTTAAAAGCAAAATTTCCCCACTTTTTCCTTAATGTGGTCTTTAATCGATCTAGTTTTGCTACTATCATTTGATTATATCCTAAGAATCCATCTAGCAGCAAGAAAATTTATGACCCAGATACCATTTGGAGTATTTGATCCATAGATGGAATGGGGTAATTATCCTTATCTGAAGCCTGGTTGAGGTTGCTAAATCTGACACATAGGCATATCTTGTCGAACGTTTTTCTGACTTGAACTTGGCTGGAAACCTATGTAGAATGTTGAACTTTAAAAATGATCTGAGCATCCAACAATTTCATTATGTCATTTTGGACCAGGGGTTCAAGTGTCAAATGATATTTTCTTAGTTTCTTTTGAAAAGGATTTACCCCTTATTTGATAGGAATAACATACTAAATGATGTGTGTATCATAAGTATTTAGATCATCATATGTCCACGCAAAAACATCTTGGTACTATTTGAAGAGACAAATAAAAGCTTGTTGTTCTTGAGAAGAAAAACATGTACAAATATTGACATACTTCAGATCTTCTTTGGTTTCCAAATTGACTTCTTCATGTAACAATGTTGAGCTTTGAGTCTTTGTATTCACTGGTCCTCTAAAACGGTTTTGCATGTCATAAATTTTCTCAAGAGATACCACACCTTTGGGCATAGTATTTCCCTCAGATGCTTGAAATACATCCTGCAAAATTTTTTCATGCTAATATTATTCAATAGCCACATCTTTGAAAACATCTGCATTGGCCATGAAGTGCAATATCTACTAGTCATCATTAAATTCTAGCAACTGCATTGGCTAATATATATGAAACATGATTACAAATCCTAGGAACATAAATAATATTAAATGCTTTGAAAAACAAAATGAGTCATCATACCTCTTGTTGGTAGTTTTTCAAACTAGGTAAAACATAGTGAATGGTATTACATACTTGACAAGTAATGATCTATGAATCACCAATTACCTTAAGTACATCTACCTTGAGGTCTATGGATTTATTTAACCCCAAAATGAGTGCTTCATATTCAACAATGTTATATGTGCACTTGAACTCCAAGAGACATGATAAGATATACCTTTTGTTCCAAGGGCTGATGAGAAAAAAACCAACTTTGAAACCATCCTAAGTATTAGAACCATCGGAATTTAAGGTCCAAGTATTAACAAATACTGAGATAGTTCCTACACTAGTATTATGTACATCTATATTAAAAAGTTCATTAGCACCAATTAGACTGCAAAGAAGGAGCTCCAACTGTGTATCTAATGGTATGAGTGATGGATGTGCTTGGTAACACCCGTGGTCAACATCTAAGAAAAAATTTCCAAAAAATATGTTTGCGAATCCAACTGGCTCATTATGTCCCTCAAGTGGTGTCACAATGTACTTCATGTAAGGCTCACTTTCCACTAGAATCTTATTGTTTCTTCCCTTGTAAGGAAACCATAAATGTGTCTAGTTTGTTGAGAAGTAGCCTTGTAGTTTTCTAGACTAGTATCTACTTAGAAGCAAACCATAGGCTTCTGGTATGTCCAAAATTACAATATTAATGTGCTAGTGAACTCTATGGTTTGTTGGAAAAATTGATGATAACATTATGGAGTTCACCAATTTCCCGTACCAGTGATCCATCCAGCTGTATGATTCGGGCATCGACCTTTTCCCATTTAGCATTAATATTCTTGGCAATATGTAAAGGCATAACATTTACAGATGCACTCGAATCAATGAGACAATTGTGAACATTATAATTAATTATTTCAAACGTTAACAAGAACGTGGGGCAAAGAGTGTTAACATTTAAATTAAAAACATTGAATAAAGATTCGAGAATATCATTTGACTTACCAGATATAACTTGAGAAGTAGAATTTCCATTAACTTACGGAGGTTGTGATGAAACTTCTTGGATTAACAGTTCACACTATTATGTTATCTTTGCAAGCTCAAATATTGAAATGTTAGCATGAGTTTTTTTCATATCCTCAATTATGTTGTAATAAATACTTAATTCTTCATAGGTTGTGTTGAAGTATCAGTTGGTTTAGATTTGTTAGAAGCTATAGGAGTGATGGATTTATTCTTGCTATTGTGGAAGTGTTCTTGGAAGGAGGAGAAATTCCATACTTATTCTGCAAACTCTGAGCATAGTTGGTAAGAGGTGGAAAAATCCTTCTCAATAATTTTTTTTTGAATCTTTCTCAAAAATATTTCCTTTCTCCTTAGATCATACCATCCAGTTGTTATCTGAGGAGGAGCTTCACTCAATAGTGGTTCATCAAGACTTTGTTTATCAACATTATAGATGATGGTAAATGTACTGAAAGAATGTCCAACACTTGAATTTCCCTCAGACACGGTAGGTTCATTTGCTTCTTCAGTCTGTTGAGACTACTCATCTACTAATACAATGTCTACGAAATTAGTCATCATAGCATTCATGTTGTGATTCCATTGGGGGCATGTCTTCTCTGAGTGCTTCTCTTGATGGAAATTGCATAAGTTATCCATGCCCCAATTTTCAACATTGAACACAACATTAGAACTATGAGAATATTTAACCGGTTAATTAGTATTATTATTCTTAAATAAAGGTAGCTTGAAAGACTTTATGGTGGTGGTTTCCTCATTTTACCTTCTATTAAGTTCAGATATTTCATTAGTAAGAAAATTTAAATATTTTGCCAAAATTTCCATATTGTAAGGATCTTTCTCTATTACTTTAGTAAAAGAGGCTAGAGTTTTCTTTTTAGTATCTTTGAAGTCTTTAGAATATTCATTGTCATCAATGGCCCCAATAGAACACAAGTATTTCTCAACAATAATTGTTTCTTCAAAGTTCAAATCCAATTTATCCTTTGCAACTCTTTTAAAAAATGTGGAAATATTTGTAGGCAAGGCACTTGTATAATAATATTTGGTGATTGAATCATGCGATTAAACATCAATGGGGAATTTATTCAACAAGCATGTAAACCTTTGATTAAAATCCTTCACTTTTTCCTTTCCCTCCATCTTAAGATTCCCAAGTTCTCTGAGAAACATTATGAGAGTTTTATCTTTGAAAAATTTATCCAAGAATTTTGTGAAACCAGCTCCAAAAATATAAGAAAGAGACATCAAGGCACTAGAAATAAGCCACTTCGAGGGGGAAACCTCCAATACATTACATGAATGAACAATTCTTGGATGATACAAATTACAAAACCTCCTTTCTATATATAGGAGTCCATGGGGCCACAATGTAATCTTAGTGGGGCCACAATGTAACCCTAGCCAACCTAACAATAATAATTTAAGGGCACAATAATATCAATATGGGGGTTACAGGGGTACAATAATAGCAATAAGGGGGTTACACTAACACAATAAGGGACTATACTCGTAATATAGGGACCTAACATGCCCCTCTCCTTCAAAAAAGTGTTGTCCTCAACGCTTTTGTAGCTCTAGGTGCTTCTTTATAAAATTCTCATCCTCCCATGTAGAATCTTCAGTGGGTAAGTTCTTCCACTTGATGAGATACTATGAAATTGATCGATTTTGTAGCTGTCAAGTTCTTGTTTCCGTGATCGCTTCAGGTTCCAATATGATTTTTCCTTCCTCATCAAGTTCTGGAAATATTGTTTGAACTTGAATATTTTCACCTATAACCTTCTTTAAGCATGAAACATGGAAAACTGGATTCACTCGTGAAGAAGCAGGAAGCTCCAATTTGTATGCCATAGTATCAATATTTTGCAACACCTTGTAAGGACCATAGTACTTTGGCGATAATTTATTATCCTTCTTAGCTTGCTTGAGGGACATTTGTTTGTATGGTTGTAGCCGTAAAAATACCCAATCTCCTACATCAAAACTTCTCTCGCCGCGATGTTGATATGCCTGTTGTGTCATTCGATTTTGTGCCAAATTCAGGTTATCCTTTAAGAGTTGGAGAACTTCTTGTTGATGCTCGATGTGATCTTCCACTACTTGAACCTTCGAATCTTATCTTAAAGATGATGTGATGGACGGTGGATGATATCCATAAAGTGCCATAAATGGGGTCATTTTTGCTGCAGTATGGAAGGAAGTGTTATACCACCATTCAGCGAGAGGTAACCACTTGATCCATTGTGTTTGTTTATTATATACAAAACAATGAATATATCCTTCCAAAAATTTATTTACTATCTCAGTTTGACCATCGGATTGAGGATGATAAGATGAGCTATGTAGAAATTATATAACTTATGTGTTATATGTCCAAGATTTTCCAATTAAATCAAGATTGCAATGCACACATGAAACAATAAAAATTCACACACATTAACACAATTGTTTAATGAGAAATCCTGAAGCTGAAAACCCCAACTATTTGTATATAATATATGTCATAGAGATCATGTAACAATCCTCATACAAATCTGATCATATCAAGCTCTCAGTACAATACAATCGCTACACATTAATCAGGCCCGATCTTGCAAATCCATGCACCGAACTTTGCCACCTGCTAGCCTGCCTCTACTGTACAATCCCTGCTAAATAATAGCTCTGAATGAACTCAAATTACTCCATCCTTGCTCAAGAAATCCTCATTGGCATCTCCATTGAGTGTTGGATGCAATCAATGCATCACTATAGTCACAACTGATAGTCACACTTGCTCTTTCACCTATCTCTCCACTGGTCTCCACTGAAACTGCCATACACTATAGTTAACTGATGTATTCTTCAGTTGATTAAAGAATTATTATTTAGTGAATTAATTTACTAATTAATTCACACCACTCTCACTAGTGTATCAATCAGTTAGACTAGATACAACTAGCTCAACTGAGTCTAACTGAGTTAAACTAAATACAACTCCACCAAACTCTGTCACATGAGTTCTAATTGAAGTCCTCCATGCATTAGCTCCAATAAACCCTCAATAATAGCGTAATTCATTATGTCAGTTGTTGTGCCACATCTGTGCACTTAACTAAAGTGATCCAAGAGAATAAGATAATGTTTAGAGTCCAAATATTATTAAGAGCTAATAATATTCGACATATCTATTTTTAGACTGGAAATCTAAAAATAGATTCCACCCAATATGTCTAAAAATAGAAGTCCATCTATTTTTCCAAGTTGACCAACCATCCACAAATAGCATCCTGCAACTCATAGAATATGATTGACATGTCTAAATTAGACATAGTCTAAAAATAAACTTTGTGCCAAAAATAGCCTGCGGGCCCACTTAGTGAAGGCGACTCTTTTCAGTAAGCTCATCATCTTGTTGAATCTCAACACTCCCTCTCAAAAAGATAGGGATTATCTACCACCTCGATCATGTCTCTATGGTATTCGAATTTTCTCCTGGTGAGCGCCTTCATCAGAATATTTGCATCCTGATCCTTCATAGGAATGTAAGAAAGCAACATGATCTTCCGCTGCACACAATCTCTGATATGATGGTACTAGATGTCAATATGTTTATATCTATCATGAAATACTGGATTAACCAAGAGTTTAATGCAACTCTGATTATCACAATATATCATAGTAGGATCTAAGTGAGAACCGAAAAACTCGACCAGGATCTTCCTCATCCATATAGCCTCGCATGCAACCAAACTTGCTGCCATGTACTCAGCCTCCGCTGAACTGAGTGCCACGGATATTTTTTTCCTACTGTACCAAGAAACTGCTGTAGATCCGATGCTGAAAATCCCTCCAGATGTGCTCTTTCTGTTCGTTGGGATTCTTGCCCAATTTGCATCCGTGAAGCCATGCAGCTTCAACTCATCCGACTGTCTATACCACAATCCATACCCAGATGTGCCCCTGAGATATCTCAGGACATGCTTGCCTGCCTTCCAAAAGAGCTTGGTAGGCTTCACCATCGCTTTTGAAAGCTGGTTCATAGCATAGCATATGTCCGGTCGTGTATTGACTAAATACATGAGCGAACCAACCAACTGTCGATAAACAGTGGCATCCACTACCTCTGCCGATGTAGCATCCTCCTTCCTCCAACCACCAGGAAGAGGAGTGTCGATAGGCTTGCAGCCTTGCATGTGAAACTTCTCCAGTATCTCCTGGGCATACTTTCCTTGAGACACAAACAATTCACCTTTTCGCCGCCAAATTTCCAATCCCAGGAAATAATGAAGGAGGCCCAAGTCCTTCATCTTAAACTCCTTTGCAAGATCTGCCTTGCATGAGTGTATCAACAGTTCATCACCTATTAGTATTAAATCATCTACATAAAGCACAATGATCAAAAGCTTACCCTCCACCACAATCTGGTATAAGTTTGGATCTGCCTCACTCTTGGGTAGGCAATTAAAATTAGAAATAATTGTCTGTCCGTGTGTACCAAGCACGAGGGTGCTTGTTGACCCATCTGACACTCTTTGAAGCTTGCACACATGCGACTCGCTGCGAGTTTAGAATCATCGAGTTTAACAAAATGTAAACCTCCTCCTCGATGATTCGACGGGAAGCCTTGGTCTCTGTCACAGGTTCTAACTGAAGTCCTCATGCATTAGCTTCGGTAAACCCTTCGAATATCGTAATTCCTTACCTTAATTTCTTCTTTGTCTGTGCACTCCAGCGAAGTGCTCCAAGAGGATAAGATAATGTTTATAGTCCAAATATTATTAAGAGCTAATATTATTCGACTGTTCTATTTTTAGACTAGAAGTCTAAAAATAGACTTCGCCCAGTATGTCTAAAAATAGAGGTCCATCTATTTTTACCAACTTGACCAATCATCCATAAATAGCATCCTACAACTCATAGACCATGATCCATATGTCTAAAAATAGACATAGTCTAAAAATAGACTTTGCGCCAAAAAATAGCCTGCGGCCCACTTAGTGAAGGCGACTTCTTCCTCGACTCATCATCTTGTTGAATCTCAACATTTTATGAGCCTGGTGGTACAAACACGAAAATAACTCCGTCCAAAAATTTCCAGTAAAAATGGGATCTCTGTCGCTCACAATAACCCTTGGGCTTCCATGTAGCTTTTGAATTATGTCCATAAATGTAGTAGCAACCGTACTTGCTTTAAATGGATGAGATAATGCACAAAAGTGTGCATACTTGGTAATTCTATCAACTACCACCATGATGACACTCTTTCCTTCGGACTTAGGTAAACTTGTGATAAAATCCATTGAAATCTCCTCCCAACATTGACTTGGAATGGATAAAGGTTGTAGAAGACCTAGGGTCTTAATTGTCTCAACTTTATTCTACTGGAAAATCAAACATTCCATCACAAAATTTTGAATATCAGATTTAAGGCCATCCCAAAAAAATTCTTTCTTCACCCTGTGGTAAGTTTTTAAAAATACTAAGTGTCTTCCTAAAGGAGAAGTGTGAAATTCCAAAAGAATCTTTTGTTTTAGTTGGGAATTCTTACAAAGATATAAGTGATATTTGTACCACAAGGAATCATTTTTCCAACTAAATGTATCAGATGTACTAGGATATTGCTGCAACTTTTGAATGAGTGTCCACACTTCTTTGTCCTTCTTCCATTCATCCCTTGCTTCGGTTATCCAATTTGATTGGATAATAGAAATGGCACAAAGCAATGCTTCCACCTCTTCATTCTTTCTTGAGAGTGAATCTGCAACAGCGTTTAGCTTCCCCTTTTTGTAGATTATTTCAAAGTCATAACCCAACATCTTTGTGACCCATTTTTGTTTCTCTTCTGAAGATAGTATTTGTTCCAAAAAGTGTTTAAGACAATCATGATCATTTTTTACCTTGAAGTGTCTTCCCTTTAGGTAAGTTCGCCATTTCTTTAGTGCATGAAGTATTGCTAACATTTCTTTCTCATAAATAGCTTTCTGTAAATACTTTCCTTTGATTGGACATCTTTCAAAAGAAATGGGTCTTCCTTCTTGCATTAAAACAACACCAATTCCATTTCCTGAGGCATCACATTCCACAATAAAGGTTTTTGTGAAGTCTGGCATAGCTAAAACCAATGCTAGGCACATTGACTCTTTAATATGTTCAAAGGCCTTATTTGCTATTCTCCCATAATTCTTAACAAACTTGCGATAGTACCCTGTTAACCCAAGAAATCCTCGCAACTGCTTTATGGTTGTGGGGACTTTCCATTCTTTAATGGCTTTAATTTTGTTAGGGTCTACCTTAACACCCTCGTGAGATACAATATGACCCAAATATTCCACCTCTTGCACTCCAAAGAAACATTTGGATGTTTTTTCATATAATTGTTTCTCTTGCAATAGTTTGAGCACCTTGTCAACATGTTGAACATGATCCTTCCAAGACCTGTTGTAGATTAGTATATAATCAAAAAATAATAGCACAAATTTTCTAAGGAAGGGTTTGAAAATGGAATTCATCAAGCCTTGAAATGTAGAAGGTGCATTGGTAAGGCCAAAAGGCATGACCAAAAATTAATAATGACCCTCATGAGTTCGAAATGTTGTTTTCAAAATATCTTCATTCTTCATTCTAATTTGATGATATCCTGAACGAAGATCCAACTTGGTAAAATAAATTGCTACATGTAATTCATCCAATAATTCATCAATCACAGGAATGGGAAATTTATCTTTAATGGTGAGCTTATTGAGCTCCCTATAATCCAGACACATTCGCCATGATCCATCCTTCTTGTGTACCAATACTACGGGAGCAGAGAAAGAACTTTGACTAGGTTGAATTATACCCGCCTCTAACATTTCTGCAATCATACGTTCAATTTCGCTCTTTTGTACATAAGGATATCTATAAGGCCTGATGTTTGGAGGAACACTTCCTGGAATCAAATGAATAGCATGATCATGATCATGAATAGGTGGGAGTCCTTTGGGAGTTTCAAACACCTTGGAATGATTTTCCAATACTTGTTGGAGATCTGCAGGAATAGATGATTTTGATGTTGGAACTTCTAGTGAGCATAATTGTGCAATTACGCCTCGTTGTTCTTTCTTTAGAAGCTTTGTCATGACATTATAGCTTATTATCTTTCCCGGCTTCCCTGCAATACCCCGTAATTCGACTTCCTTTCCTTCTGAAAAAAATTTCAAGAAAAGTTCTTGAAAATTAAAAGCTACCGTCCCCAAAGATTGTAACCATTGTACTCCTAGTACAACATCAGCACCTCCCATGGGAATGGAAAGCATTGGACTAGTCAACACATATTCCCCCATGGTTAGCTTGATGTTATTGCATTTTCCAGAGCAATTTATAGTTCCTCCATTTGCAACAATCACTTGACATTCTGGTGCTGGGTATAGGAAACAATTTAATTCCTTGGCTACCTTACAATGAATAAAATTATGGGTGCTACCTGAATCAATCAACACTATTACCTTTTCTTCTTGATTTGTCCTTGTATCTTGAGAGTTTGAGGAGTGGTAATTCCTTCCAGTGCATTACACGATATGGTCGGATTCATTTCTTCCTCTTCTAGGTTTGGTTCCTGGTGTATATCCTCTTCTTGTTCATTTTCTTCTTCCTCTTCACAATCTATGTAAAATAATTTCTTCTCAGCACACTTATGACCTTTAGTGTATTTTCTATCACAACTGTAGCAAAGCCCTTTTGCTCTTTTTCTTCCAATTTTTGTGGTGTCAACCTTGTAGGTTGTGGAAATCTAGGCGTAGCAACACTTCCTTCTTTATAGAATTGAGTGGTAGGCTTCCTTGTCGCCATAATTTTACATTCAACTTTTCTTGCCAACCTGAATGCCTTCTCCAATGAATCGGGTTCCAAAACACGAACTTCATGTTGGATGTTATCCTTTAGAGTACCTATGAAGAGATCAATCCTGTGTTCCTCTGGAATATCAGTTACCCTTATATTCAATTTTTGGAAGTCCTCAATGCGCTGCCCCACTAAACCCTTTTGTTTGAGATTTATCAATTGGGTAAAGAAGGTGTTGCTCTTTGTATCCTCATAATGTGCTATCATTTCCTCCGTAAAAATTGACCAAGTGACAATTTTTTTAAGGGAACAAAGCCATCGATACCATACAAATGTATTTTGTTCTAAATGTAAAGTTGCAATGCGTACCTTTTGTGTGTTTTGCACGTTATGGAGATCAAAATATTGCTCCATCTGTAGTATCCATGTTACAGGGTCCTTTCCATCAAACTTCCTCATATCCATTTTTGGAATATGGTGGTTCTTCCCGCCAACATTAGAGTTTATGAAATCACGATTAACATTTATTTTGTTCTCATCATGAGGTTCTTCTACTATCTTTTAACCATTAGGAAACATTTCTTATATCAACTTTTTCAAACCTTCCATGTCTTCTTTTAGATCATTCTTCATGTTTTTTTCCATTTTTTCATCGATCTTAGCTTCCATGTCATCCATCTTGAATTGTATGACTTCCATGCCAGCTTCCATGCTATCTATCTTAGCTTCCATGCCATTCTTCAAACCATCCATATGAGATTCCATGCCTTTCTTCAAACCATCCATCTTAGTTTCCATGCCTTTCTTCAAAACTTCCATGTCATTTTTTGTTGCTCTTTGTGAGAGAGAAATTTGCTGCACTTGCTCTTGTAAATTTGATATGTCATGTTGCCATTATTCGTCTTCATGAGTCATAGTAGAGCCTTATAAAGGCTTAATGGGTGTTGAATTCTTTTTAGGAGGAATTTTCGAATCCAATACTAAAATATATTCTACAATATGCCCTTGGAATCAATTCAACTTGATTCTTCAAACAAGACTTATGCAATTCAGAAAAAAAAATATACACACCTTTTACTTGCTTTTGAGGAGCTTGATATTGAAATTGACTTATCTCTATACTTGTAGATCCTCAATATCTGAAATTCAGCCCTGTAGTAGTCCTCTGAAGCTTCTTTCAAATTTCACAGGTCTGAATTGATTTGGATTCTTCAAGACAAAATTATGTCCAATCTCCCACAATGAGCTAATTATGGACTGGTTCAGTAGAGAGAATTTGTACGACTTGCAACGTGTCACTTTTTGCTCCTTTGGATCTAAAACTTATAGAAAGGAAACTATAGTCTGTGTACTTCCATTCACTTTTTACAGAATTCCAATCTGATGCTCAAAGAGAGAGTTATGAAGATTTTCCCACGATCACCTCTTTGAGATGAAATTTGGGAGCCTGAAAAAGACCTAACTTACACAGATCATAGCTCTGAACATTTTGTGAACCAAGCTCTGAAATTTTGCAACGATGTTCCCCAGGATTTTAGTTTCGCTCTTTAAAAAATTCAGCTTCTGAAACTTCGTAGAAAAAAAGTTATAGCTACAATTCCGCTATGACCTTTTTAAGGGAAATTTAGGAGCCTGCAAAAAGCCCTAACTTCAACAGATCATATCTCCGAAAATATTTCAAACCAAGCTCTAAAATTTTGGGAAGATGTTTCTCAGGATTTTGGCTTCACACTCTAAAAATTTCAGCTTCTGAACCTTCATAGAAACAAATTTATAGCGAAAATTCCATGATGAATTGTTTGGAGAAGTGAAACCCTAGAATCCAAAGCTTTGATACCAAATGTTGTGAAACCAGCTCCAAAAATAGAAGAAAGAGATATCAACACCTTATAAATAAGCCACTTCAAGGGGGAAACCTCCAATACATTACATGAATGAACAATTCTTGGATGATACAAATTACAAAACCTCCTTTCTATATATAGGAGTCCATGGGGCCATAATGTAATCTTAGTGGGGCCACAATGTAATCCTAGCTGACCTAACAATAATAATTTAAGGGCACAATAATAACAATATGGGGGTTATATGGATACAATAATAACAATAAGGGGGTTACATTAATGACAATAAGGGACTATACTAGTAATATAGGAACCTAACAAAGAACAAATTCTTGAACTCCCTCCAACTATGGATTGAATTAAGCAGAAGAATATGATACCAGACTAATGATATACCTTCTAGAGTGTAAAAAAAAATTCTACAAGAAACATCATCAAAATGAACCTCAAGCATTCTCAAATGCATGTATAAGTCATCAATATGGTCCTCAACATTTGTCTTCTTATCAAGATCAAACTTTGAAAGAAACTTTTCTAGATGTTTAGATATACGATGTAAATTTCCCAAAAGAGAAAGTGGCCCTTGAGCCATCCAATCTAATTGTTCATCAACCATGTATTATTATCCATCCTCTTCTCCCTCTGAATCATAAGATTCTTCTCCCTTGTCGTTCAAATCCTTGTTATAATTGGGCTCTTCTTCTTGTCTCAGTTGTTTTTCGTTAGAAAATTGAAAGTCTTCCCCGTCACTATCCAAATATTATTCAATAGGTGGAAATTTCCCTTGTTGACGTGTTATTTCAGAAGAATAAACTAACCCTTTAAGGGTTGAAATAACCAAATATTCCACCGAAAAATCCAATACACCACTAGGATTTGTGTCTTTATTTATCAACTTATGAGGTAGAATAGCAGCGACATGAAGTAAATCGATAGCTATAGCAAACTGATGAGTAATAGGCCATATTTTCTAGAGTTTATTGTAAGTAACTTCAAAATACTATTTTGGACCTTGATGAGAGGACTCCCCAATCTCAATAATATGAGTTGGAGTTAAAATCAGACCATTACTACCTTGCGTAGATGGTTGGTTGTTAGGATGTGGTGAACTATCGGCCATATAAAGGTTTCCCTCCTTATAGTGCCAGAACATTGATGGTGTTGGATCCCACCATTATACAGGGGATCTCCTCAATATGAAGTCCCAATTATACCTCACACTATTTGGTATATGATTCCCATTCGAAAATGTGGCCTGACTTCCATATACTTAAAGATTTTCCTTTGCTATAGTAGTTAGCATAAGAGAGAAATGCACATGTACTTTTGAATGAGCAAGTATGCCTTGTGAAGTGTTCTATTGCAAATGTATCAAGGTTCTTTCAGCGAAAGGAAAAAAAAAAGTGAGTCTTTAGGAGAAAATTAATAGTACTATTCTAATAAAGGCACACACACATACATATGAAAGAATCATTAACCATCAAGAAAAATAGTTCAAATAGACACAACGATCATTAAATCAAGTACAACACATATTCAATAAGATGATCACCAAATCCAATGAAGTATTTAAATTTCTTTACTACATAATATAACCAATATATACCGAAAAAATCCAAATAATAGTATTAAAACATTCATGATATATGTATGATAATGTGTTGGCTCAATGAGCTTCAAATATTAAGTGAAAGTTCTAAGATACATTGATACAATGAAACACAACTAGCTCCACTAGTGGAGTGTTAAGCCACTACTCTCTCTCCAAATGAACTATCTTCCTCTCTAATGCCTACTTTGAGAAGCCATGGTGAAAATTCCTTTCTTTCAGTAATGAGGCCTCTTTTATAACAACAAAAATGACCTTTCATATCCTCATGACTCTTGAACTCCCCTCATGAATCTTAGAATTATAATGTGACCTTTGGAATTCTATATTACTTTTTAACTTCTATATGAATTTATGACTTCTCCATGTGACTCTTTTTTCCATATGTGACTCTTGGAATTTCACACATTTACATTTACAATATTTTCCAAAATTACACCATTATTTTCCACATCATCATGTGACGACAACATGACAAGTCATAGACATTATTGATTTGGACCCACGACAACTTGTACATATATTTTCTTGAGAAGTGATGACACTCCCACTACGTATTAAATACTCATAATAGATCTTCATTGTAATTTCCTTCCACCCTCCAAAGCGTCTTGAGAGATTATGGAGTCTTCATGAGTCACCTTGATCATCAAAATCCATTTTTATTTCAACTTTCGTGACATGGTACCTTTTTTCCTTTTGTCTTCAAGATGCTTCTTTGGGAAGAATTTCTTGATAGATAACCTCACACATATTTCCCATGCTATATTGAGCACCTGCAAGTATAGATCCCTCACGGTAAGAAAAATTTAGCCCATAAATCTCCTATTAAATCATGTTTCATGCAAGTTTTATGAATGTCGTTCAATCAATGCGGCAGAGGAAGAGAGAGAGATATTTTTGGAACATGATACAATTTCAAGAGACAAGCGGGGATTCATTGGTCATTAAGAATACACAATGCATAGTTCTGGAGGAGAAGGGGGCCTGATGGAGGGCACAGGGTGCAGTTCCAAGGGACAAGACAACATGATTGTTCACTGGGGATACAATATGTGCTGGGAGGGAGAGGAAGGGACACAAGGAGGGCATAAGGTGCAAAAATAATGCATACAAGAAGCCATCATTGCCCATTAAGAGCGCATAGTGTGCTCAATGGGAGACAAAGGCTAAGGCTGGTGCAAGGCACATGGATAAGAAACAAGAAGGAGGATCTGCTGATTGGGAAAGTTTTGTGTGCTGGAGAGAAACCTTCTGGGAAAAGGAAGAAATTCCAACTAACAAGGAGGGTCTCCACTAGGCCTTAGATGTGTGTTGTGTGCTCTTCTTGGCCTAGAGGGTAGGCTTGCAAAGTCAGAAAATTTTCTAAGTCTCAAAGGGTGAAGCCTTGAAAAACACACTAATTTAGGAGAAAAATCAAGTGCGACACATCTCAACTAATCAATAAAACCTAGAAAAAACCCAAGACTAAGAACTATACATCAAAATTATAGTTCACAAACATTCTCAAAGTACGACAAACAAAGTATGTGCAGTTGCGACACAAAAGAGTCATTTTGTGGCTACAACATGTACTATGACTCCAAAGTGTGCTATAGGTATTTATGATGATCCGAAGACACTTAGGAATGAACATGGACACTTTTAACATGTGTAGAAACATGAAAAACACTTGATGACCAAGAGTGACACTTCACATGATAGGAGGTAGGCTCCAAAATTTTGGAGGGTGTTGTAGAAGTTGTATAAATTAATTGTAGATTAAAAAATCCTCATGTAATATACTAAAAAAAAAGACTCAAAGGCTACTCTACTTATCTGCGAAAGCAAATTGACGATCGAGAACAAATATAAAAAACATGCAACATGATTCAAAACACATACACAGAGATGTATCTAAGGGGAATCAACTTCTCAAAACCCCTTCCTATCTGTGTTTTGCATTAATTAAAGAATATGGATGAATACAATATGCTTGCTCAAGCTTGAGTGCAATCTGCACAAGTATCTTCTATACTCTGCCCGACTGACTAAATTTGGACAACAATTAGCCAATTTCAATCCTTCCCAAGCTCCTATTTCCTTGCGTTGTTAGTTGAAGAATTATCCTCTATTAATTGGGGAAATTACCCATTGATAATTGCATAATTCCTTTAGGCATTCCTTTGAATGCATGTGCCACTTATAAAACTTGGAAAATTATACAACTGATAATACACTACCCTTGAACTCCAATCTCAACTGGGTAACTCGAATTTCATGCATGCATAAGTTAATTTAGGCTGATTGATCAGTTAAATGGTTAAAAACTCAAGCATTAGGGGAATTTTGAGGTCTAAAATGGGCCTCTTAAGGAAATTATAAAATAATAATGGTAATAATAAAATAAGATTAGATTACATCATCAAATTTTAGAGGGAAAAAAGAAAAATCTATTTTTTCAACTCGTATCTTAAACTGATCTCCCTATTTTTTTACTCAAATTTTGAGTGGAAACACATGTTGGAGGTACCCATGTTCCATACTTTCAATGGACCCTGCTACATGAAAAATGATAAATACATGAAAAATGTGATTGGAATCACGTTCTTTCATGTATTTCTCATTTTTCATGTAGCAAGGTCCATTAAAAGTATGAAAAATGGGTACTCCTTGGATGAGGAATTAAATTTTTCATCCAACGAGTACTAATGCTCAAAATTTGAGTAAAACCTTAAGGAAATAAGTTGAAAATACAAGTTCAAAAATTAGTTTTATTATTTTATTATTTTTTAATCCTTTTACTTTTTTACTCCAAAAATGGTGAATCATCCCCTCATGGTTGACATCATCATCTTGAATCCTATTGGTTCTTATAAATTTTATTTTGGTTGTACATTTTTCTTAGGAGACCCATTTGAGACCTCAAAATTCCCCTAATGATGCACCCCACTACTAGACCTCCTACTAGTTCCTCCAACAGTTGGAACTAGTTTAACTAACCATAACTCAATTTAACTGAATTAAATTGTTACAAATGAAATTAAATCAACCTAAGATCCTGAAATTTAGGAATCATTGTACACAACTCAAGTTAATCCCGCAACTTAAATTAAAAAATCTAATTGAGTGATAATAAATCAGTTAACTCATTCAAGTTGTCTAGTGATGTAGAATTTCGATTTTATTCAAATTTAATTCAAGGGAAACTTAAATTAGGAATTTATTGCTGCATTTTCAACACTCCCTCTCAGCAAAAAGGGTTTCACATATACCTTGATCCAAAACACTTGGAATTTACTGCATGCAACACTTATCATTGTTTCTATTGTTACCACAACAATTGTAACTGAAAATCATCAAAAAAAAAATCATTGAATCAATATGCAGCTGTCTACTGGGAAAACTATGTTGTTGCTGACTCTGCTATTGAGCCTCTTGCTCTGTTTTCAAAACTCCTCTACACTCCTCAGTATCTGACTAACACTGATACTCCTGCTCCTAAATATTGTGGCTCCCTGTAGCAAGGTAATGATCCATGAGGAGAATACCTCATTGGACCCTGCCCAAATTTCTACAACTCTTGGACTAAGGATATACATCACCCCACCTCACTTGTGGAGGCATGGATGCATGCATGGTGACATCTGATCTACTCATACTACTGTTGCAACTACTGCAATAATGAGTATGATCTCCTTAGATCCTGAAGTAATATCTTTCGTAGGGTTGCTACCTTTGAAAATAAACTCCCTCTAGGTCTCTATCACCTTGTGGTAAATCTCTCTGCCCTTCAATATGCCAATATAAATGATCACAACTAATTTTTGTGTCACTAAAAATTGGCTCATTGATATTCCCACTAACAAACTTCTTTCCCATTAAGAAGTCTGTACATAGGGTCTTCTGGATCCTCCCTAAACAAGGGCTCCATCAACTCTACCTCCTAACAACTCATTAGTTATTGAATGAATATTGTACATCAGGACTTCAAGGACTGGTTCTAATGTGAATCCTTCTCTAATACCATGTAGAAATTAATTGTAGATTCAAAACTGCTCATGTAATGTACTAAAACATAATACTCAAATCTACTCTATTCATTCGCAGAAGCAAATTCATTATCGAGAACACATATAAAAACATGCAACATGATTCAACACACATTAAAAGAGATGTATCTAGGGGAAATAAATTTATCAAAACCCCTTCCTATCTATATTTCATTAATAAAATAATATGGATTCATACAATATTCTTTCTCAAGCTTGAGCACAATCTGCACAAGTATCTTATATCCATTTCTTGACTGACTGAGTTTGGCCAACATTTAGCCAATTTCTAGCCTTCCAAAGATCTTATTTTCTTGCGTTGTTTGATGATGAATTAGACCTTATTAATTATGGAAATTACTCATTAATAATTATGAAATTACTTTAGTCCTTCCCTTACTGCATGCACCACCTGTATATCTTGGAAAATTATACAACATATAGTATACTTCCCTTGAACTCCAATCTCAACTTGGTAACTTGAATTTCATGCATGCATGAATTGATTTAGGTTGATTGATTAGTTAAATAGTTAAACATTGAATATGCACCCCACTGTTAGACCTCCCACTAGTTCCTCCAACAGTTGGAACTATTTTAACTGACCTTAACTCAATTTAACTGAATTAAATTGTTACAACTAAAATAACTCAACCTAGGATCCTAAAATTTAGGAATCACTATACACAAATCAAGTTAAGACCATAAATTGAATTAAATAACCTAACTGAGTGATAATAACTCAGTTAACTCATTCAAGTTGTCAAGTGATATGGAATTTCAATTTTCTCCTAATTTAATTCAAGGGAAAATTAAATTAGGAATTTGTTGTTGCATTTTCAATAACAGTTAAAATACAGTGTCATAAGAAAACTTTCACAACTACTCTCGAAAATTAAATCACGCTATTACTTACAAGAAAAGATGATTTTTGTTCTTAATACTGAATATAATGTTTTAAATATTTCCCATTAACAGGCAGTGAGAAAAAATTTCCTTCCTGAGTTTGTAGAATAAAGGTGTTGTTGTTGTTCACTTCAACAAAATTGAATGGGACTAACAAAAAATTGTCAAATTTATCATGTTTACCTTTCTCCTGTCTTGTGGCATCCCACTTCAATATTAAATCACCCAGTCGAAAATCTCTTTCCCTAGTTTTTTTTGTCAAACAAGCTTTTCATTTTTTTCTGATACTATAGAAGTTTACTTTTTACTTCTCTTTGTTAGTCAAGCTTAATTATTTGATGAATTATTCTTGTAAAATCATCTGAATCTTCATAATAATTATGCAAAATTTTCATAATAGGAAAATCTAGTTGCATAGGAAATACATCTTTAGTTCCATATACCAACTAAAAAGGAGATTTACTTGTTTCTCTTTTTGGAGAAATTTTTTTAGCCCAAGATGCAAACTTTAAATGACTGTCCCAGCTCATCTTGTGATCATCTAATACCTTTTTAATGACTTTAATCAGACTCTTATTTTAGGATTCAACTAATCCATTTGCTTGTGGGTAATATGGAGTAGAATTATGTAGGGATATATTATATTTTTGGAAAAACACAATCATCTTAACTGAAATGAATGCTTATGCATTATCTGTAATCAATTCTTTAGGACAACTAAAACTTGACAAGATATTTTCTTCATTGAATTTGATTACTATAGTATGATTTTCATTTATATTTGGAATTGATTCCACCCATTTAGTAAAATAATTTGTTATAGTCAAAATCCATATATGTTCATTACTTGATGTGGGATTAATTTCTCCAATGAAGTATAAACTCCACTGTAAAAAAGGTGCATCAAATAATACTAGAATTAAAGGAAGGTGGGAATTTTTTCTTTACATGAAAATATATGTGAAAGGGACTAAACTTCTAACCTTGATTCCAACATGAGAAAATATTTTTAGCCAATAAAATACAACTCGTAAAATTTTATGTACAGTTGTTCTCCATGCATAATGTCCTCCACAAAATATTTCAAGAAATTGATCTATTACCATTGTTGTCTCACTTTCAGTTAGGCATAGAAAAAACATATTCAAAGTATACTTCCAATATAGATTCTTATTGATTATGTGATATTTGATAGCCTTTAGTTTAAGAGACCTAGCTTGATTTCTATTAAACTAAAGAGGGCAATGAATATTTTATAGAAAATAAATAATCTCTTTATACCAATTTGATAACATAAATTTTTCATTGATTGGTAGAAAATGGTCTTGTGAGTTCTTCTGTGTGATTGAATTTTGAGAACGTTATTGTGGATTCTTCCATGAGACTAGAGCTGAAATTTGCATCACTGAATTTATACCCAAAATTATACAATTTGACTCTACAACAACTTTTTCTAATCCCTGAAATTTTACCAATTTTGTTGGTTCTATAGGGCCAAATCAAATTCTTGTATCCTGGCTATCCATCTTCCTATTTTTCCATCACTCTCTGGCTGAGTCAACAATGTCTTACCTACATTATTTGGTACATAATAAATTATCTTTGGATGTAATACATACGTTATGAAATATTTCAATGCATGAACTAGTGTATATGCTTTATTTTCTATGATTTCATATATTAGTTCAACATCTCTCATGAACTTGCTGAAAACTGCAATGGGTTGTTCAAAACTCAGAGGATCATTGTGTAGCAAAATTGCAGCCAATGTAGTATTCGAAGCAAATGAAAAGATACTAAATGGTTTTGTGTAATTGGGACTTGCTAACACTAGAGCTTCCACTAGATCTTACCTGATTTGAGCAAATGACAATATGGACTGAGAATTCCATTTCACTTCTTGGTATTTATTAAGAATATTTGTTATATCCTTGATTATTTCTACATAATCTAGTATGAATCTCCTCAAGTTATGCATACTTGTTAATTTTGACAAGGGAATTTGGATCTTTTCCTTTTCAAATTCTTTTTCTAAATTAAAAGAAGAAGATATTTTTTCTTCTTTAGATTGTTCTTGTCGTTGTGAAGACGAAGAATCTGAACTTTTATCCTGATGAATATCAAAAGTGACTTTATTTGTTTATTTTAATGGATTATGTCTTAGCCTTAAATCATATCTCTTATTAAGCTTACCAATTAAGAACTCGAAAAATGCTTGATACTTATATATTTTAGAAGAATTAATATTATGAAATAAATGGTTATTCTAACTTGAGGGAATAGTCTCACCTTCAAAAGGTTTAAAAAAAATAAATTTACATCATCTGTTCTCTATGCAACTTCTTCGATATCATGATCATCAATCATCAAAGGTGGTTGAATATGATGATATGTGTTTCTCCTATATCTTTGTAAAATTTGAGGTTGAAAAGGTATTTTGTATTGTCTTGGTGTCATATTAACATTTTCTTGTGTTTGCTTCAGTTGAGTCTCCATTCTGGACATTCTCTTTGATAGATTTCGCAACATCCTTGTAATTTCATCAATATTCTGATCCTCTTCCTTTGTTTCTCGTGAAGAACCAAATTCTTGTTTTTGTTTTTTCTTCTCTACTCTTTCAACCTTAGCTCTTGATTTTCCTGTAGCAACTTTGTTAGCATCTACCACAATAGAATTTGTTTGTATAACTTCTAAAGTTGATGACTTTCTTTCTCTAATAATAAGTGCAAAATCATCATCAAAATCTTTAGAAAATATAAGTTTAGCAGAAGTAGCTGAAGGCATATTATTTGCTATAATTTTATCATAGATTTTATTAAATATTTTGAGAAAGTATGATACCGAGTCACTAGGATTTCTAATTTATACCTTCGAATTCAATTAAGTAGTAAACAATAGCTTTCTTAACTCCCCATTGATTTATAAAGATATTTGTTAAATATCTCCAACTATGAATGTAATATTGTTGTAACTGCCTGAACCAAATTCTCACATCTACTTCCAAATAGTGTGAAAATAACCTCATATAAACATCTTCATGTTCCACACTTAAATTATCTGCAAAATTAAGGAAGACTTATAAATTATCTTCTACATTGATTCTAGTTTCTCCATGTTAGACAGTAATTTGTCACTCTGCTCACTTCCCACCCATGATCCTGAAGTTCACTGTGAAAAATCTTGTGCAATATATCCACCAGGGAAAAATACATAAAGACATCCTCTAAATACTAAAAGAAAGCCACCTTGAAAGATCATTTAGGAAACTTAGCTAAAACCCTAAATTTCTGGGTCAACACGCTTCTCTAGTTGCCTTCTTGTGTTGATGGCTGGTTGATAATTCTACCCTAGCGCTGTCGGCGCTCTTTTGACTGAGAAAACCACATTGAACCCTTTTTGGTAGTGTTTCCTCAAATGGAGGAGAAGCTTCGACCTCTAGAAGTTTCCAGGATGATGAGATGGATATTATTTGGTGGAGATAGGGTCGAGCTCTCTCATTTAGAGCTTTTGATCTTATCAATGGGGGATTATCCATTGAAAAGTGGACCTTCCTCCTTCTTTCATGTGCTCCTAACTCCCTCTCCCTTCCTATAAATTGATCCCCATCCTTCCACTACTGGTTGGTCATTGTTGGGTTGGTCTGATCATTCATTTTCCTTTCATATATGTATTGTGATAACACCTAAGCTATCCGGGAGAAGGAGTGATTTAAGAGATTCGATGAAGGAATCAAACATCACCAAAGGGAGGCCTCCAACATCAAGTACACAGTTGTAAGCTCTCTCTTTCATATTTATTAATAAAAAATTTGGTGTTTTATTTCTATATTTGTATAATATTTTACACAAATAGTCTAATGTTCCTTGATCTGTTAGATAGTTAGTGCTTACGTTTTTTATTGGATGTTTGTTATATCTATGATCTTCTAGTAATTAATAGAAACAGGGACTATGGATGAAGGCCATCATCAAAGGATTCGAGCGTAGCATCAGGAAGAGGTAGTTCTATTTCCTTTCTCATATTTTTTTGAATACTAGCTAAGAAATATTGTATTAGATAGCATCATAAGTTTCTAGACCCACTCTAGGGCTAGAGATATTGCCTCTTCCTAAAGAGGGGATTTATCTTCACAATAGAATTGGCGACTCCTCTAGGGAGATTTAGCCTATTTTTCCTCCCTTTCTCTGGTTTATTTTTTATCAGTTTACTGATCACTGAGATTTGAGTATGCTTAGGACTCTATAGGTCTGCATAGGATTTGATAGTTTTTTTACTGTGTTAGGTTTGGTTTTAGTGTGAAACTATTTTTTATTTTTCCTTTTTTTTTAGCACTCAATGTGTTTTCTATCCTATAGTAGCATTGACAACGTTATTTTATACAAATCAGCTGCACTGATCTTCCTTTCAAAACCATTTTTTTCATCACAGACATGTTGATTACAAGGCTAGGAAAAAGTTAGGGTTTCCCCTTATCTTTCCAATGTGTCTTGGCCCTTGAGAAATTTTGTCGAGTCTGAATGACCCCCTGCCATTGTATTTGTTTTTTTTATGTTGTTTGAATGGTTGGTTTTGTCCCTTTTACTTGCTATTGGTTAGAGTGAAGTTAAGATATTTTCTAGGTCTTTCCGAACAATTATTATTCACTTTTTAGTTGTGTTTATTGCTAGAGAGCTAATAGGCTATGCTTTAGAGTTCTATCCCTGTCACTTTGAACACCATCGGACATTGCTTCTATCTTGTTTTGAAGTTGTTTTCGTTTGCACTGGTCATCACTGCACTTAGAGATTACCTTCAATTAAGTGTTAAACATAAGATAACAATTGTTTGATTCGCAAGTTTGTACCAGCGTGCCTTACGTAGTTTTATAATTCAAAAGAGTAAATTGAAAGTGATTTTAATTTTGATTTGGTTTGTTTTTCATTGTTTTGAAAAAGAGTAAAAGTGATTTTCATTCATGCATTTTTTGAAGCGATCTTGTTTTCCATTCCATAGAAAGAAAAGTGAAAAGAGTTCTTTTGCATTTACTTGTTTGTTTGGTTAATTTTACTTTAGTTCACTGATTGCATTCGCATTTTGAGCTTTCAAAGTAAAAGAAAAAAATTGTGCATCTTAGTGAAAAGAGAACCAATTTCAAATTTTCAGTAAGTTTTGATCTTGGGGAATAGTGAAAGTGAATTCGATCTTTAAAAGTTGCATTTCAATAGTTTTGAACTAGTTGGGGGCATCATTTTTTGTTACATCACTTGCACTCTTGTTTGCACTTCTTCCCTCATTAGTTTAGAGTCCATCGAAATGGAAAGAATCTATTTTAGCATTTAGCTGCATTATAGTGTTTAGGTGACATCGATATTGAGCCAAAAACTGAGACTTAACTCAATATAAACTTTAAAATTTATCCAATTAACCTTAAGGAGCATTTGAAATTAATGAAAACATCTAGAGACATGTCCTGGCATCATTAAATAGAGGAGTTGTTGCTAAAAGTCTGTGTTACATTCCGGAGGTGAAACCTCGTCCCACGTATGGAAGTATATAGGACTATGCTTCACGTATTAAAAGTATAAGGGGACACTCTCATCATACAGTTACACATTAGACAACACTACTACGGACTGGACTCCCACGCATGGTCGAGTATATATGGGGAGACACCACTAGGTTGCAAGCCAGCCATAGAGTGAGTCGGCTGCCTTGTAGATGTGATACACAGAACACATCATTCGGGAATATTGGTTGTAGTACATTAAATCCTTGGTAATTTTTTCTATCATTTATCACCAAGGTGTATATTTCAGTTCATGGATACCTGGTAATCATTTATGCCTAGGTCACCCTTTTTGATTTATTTTTAGCTTGATTTCTAAACATCAATGATCCGCGATAAAATATTACCTTTGCAGTTCTCCAACCTCTTATTTTCCTGGTTAATTGTAAATTTTAAAATTACTCAAAATTGATTCGCCTTTTCTTTCTTTGATCTTGCCTTAAAGGTCATCATGGTTGAATCGTCGAATTCACCTCCTTCCTCTTTTGAAGGGTCTCAAGACCCTCCTCCTGAGGTCTCCCAATTTCTAGTTGGACCCCTTGAAGCTCAAGGTGCGGAACTTGGAATTGTCATAAGTGTACAACCTATTTCGTCTTGACCACCACCTGAAGATTTCTTTCATCGTCATCTAAGGATCCTGAGCGGGAAAGTCCCGAACCGTCTGCAGAATTTACGATTTTCCCTCCAAATCTGCTCTTCAATCCATTAGTGGTATCACCTCAACGAGATTATAGTCCTTTTGATGGACCCGATGTTCCCCTTGTTTCTTCTCTAGTAGCATCTTGCATTACTGCCTATTACTTGTTTCCTCCTAAAATGACATCTAACGCTGATGATATTCCATTCATGAGTGCTCCTCAGAGCACTTCATAGGAAAACACTACAAATCACATTCTCGAAGACATCTCATCCATGTTTCCTCCTGAAGGCTACCCTTACGTCACCACTCCTCAAGACACAAGAAGTGGGATGGGAATACCCTCCAGTCAAGTTGCATCTTCACTTCCACATGGATATGCCTCTCTTGAAAGCCTTGTTTTAGGAGCTTCTAGAGCCACACCTTTATTTTTGGATCTCGTTTGGTCAATGGGCATCACTCCATATTTTAGCCCATTCATTTCAAATATGGTTTTCGTATCTCAACCTGTTGTTTGACCTACAGTGACTATAGGTCAAATGACCGTTTAATAGGATCCTTTATCCCCCTGTCACTATTTATGATTACTGCGGTTACACCATTGAGTGGACAATATGTAGTTTCGTTCGTGCTTGGGGGGCACTTCAATCCTCTTTTTGTACCTCCCATTTCGAGTGGGGGACATCTGAACTCTAGACCCATTTCAAGGGCGGGACATCCCAATGCCAGTCTAGGTGGAACATTTCTTGAATGGTTCACTAACTCCCTCGAGGTGTCTTCTTCGAGATCCCCAATCAGTTGTTGACTGAATGGTTCACTAAATATTTTGTTCCCAAAATTTCCAAAGATGTAGCTATGGGTGGTTGTGTGACCAAAGAGGAAGTCATCACTCGAGCTCAATATCTAGATTCGGTTTATTCCCCATCTGGAACTCTTTATGAGCTCCTACCTGATGCACCGCGACCTTCAACTGATCTGACATCATCTCAACCTCTTACCACGCCTCTGAATGATAGCGTTATTGGGTCAGTGGCCCATGCTGATACTAAGTCCGCTGCTACTACTGCACACTCCAATCCTTCCAATACCCAGAAGAATCTTGGTAAAACCTATAATGTAAATGTTGTCCAATCGAACGCAATAGAAAAATCCTCAAAAGGTAAGAAAAAGGGCAAAGGAAAATTCAAATTTGATAACCCTAAACAAGATTTCGACAAGTCATCTGCCGACAATGCTTCCAAACGCAAGCCTAAATATCCTAGTTTGATATGTGATGACGACCATTACACCAAGGATTGTCCTCGACGTGCCGAAGTTTCCCATCTCTTGAAGGGCGCACCCAGGACTTCAGTTGTCTTGAAAGAGCCATTTCCATCTCAGCGGATGCAAATGGTTAATCAAAACTCTATGTCTAGAAAATCCCAAGTTTTTATGGTTGGCACAAAACCTATTTTTGTTGCCACGCAATCGAAAGATTACCTAATCCATCGAAAGCTCCTATGGAACAAGATGCCACAGATAACCCTTCCTCTTTTGTACCTCCTAGTTCTGGTCCTCTCCAGATTGAGAGACCTAGTAGTGATTCCATTATTAGACTACCTCCAAAGGGTGTTCTTCGAAAACCGTCTTACAATCTGAACAGAAGAGCTGCTCAACACTATAACATTGTAGAAGATTTAGCTCAGGCGCCTTCAACAATTTCGACATTGGAATTCATTTAATCATGTCCATCACAACGAAAGGCAATATTATATACCATTGGAGGGATTGATTTGGTGGATTCCAACATAATTACTTTCGATCTCGAGAACTTTGTTCCTTGTCTCCCATATCAGGTGGTTTTTTTATTCAATTCATCGTTATGGGAAAAACCATTCATAGGACTGTTGTTGATGAAGGCACTTCAACCTGCATCATGTCTATCGCTTATTCGAAATTCATTGGCTCTCCTCCGTTGAGTCAGTCCCTGAACACTTTGGAAGCTTTCGACGATAAAGGTTCTCAGTCGTACAATATTCTCAAAGCTTTTCCCATCCTCTTGGAGGGAAAGAAAGTGAACCTGGAAGTAGAGGTGGTGGATGCAAACCTCAATTAAAACCTCCTTCTTGGACCCAGTTGGACCCATGTGATGGTTTGCATGGTCTCCACCCTCTTTCGTGTTCTCTGATTTCCTCATCAATGGAAGATTGTGACTGTCAATCAACTCTCTTTATTCTCCTATGATTCTTCAACAGGTTACATTCCATATGTTGGGAATACCTCTACCCCCAATGAGAATGTTGGGCTAGACCTTTTTAAGGACTCTTCCCTTATGAGAATTTTTCCACTCCCAACTCCTAATGTCACCACTATCAACATGATATCATTTGGTCTCGATCCATGGATTGTTCCTAGTCCCGACCAACTTGAATTCTTTGGTGACATTATACCTCTCAGCCCTGATCAGAGCATTCTTCTGGTTTCTAAGGTTGTTTATGAAACCAATAACAAATTGGCTTCATCCTTGGACACTTATGCACATTATCCCTAGTTTGGTTCTTAGGATTTAGATGATCCCTTGAAAGAGACATTCCCCACTGACGAGAGTATCACAGAGGTTTTTTCTCTTGACGAAACTCTGTGGGATGATGGCCATCATTGTTCCTCGTTTCTCCCAAGCCTAGGTGAGATCTCAACTTGTCTTGAATCATGTGTTTCATCTGAATTGAATCGCCCGCTTTAGAATCCCATTTTGGTTCATGAAGTGTTGTCTGAAGGAAACACGAGGAATATTTACACTACCATTCCAATCAACATCTCTGTCAAACTAAGGGTTGTTGAGAATTTTCATATCAGTGCATCTTGTTCTCCTGATGAGGTCAAGATTTACAATGATATTTTTAAGGAATTCCGTGATGTATTTGCATGGTCTTATGAAGAAATGCCTAGCATATATAGTAGTATTTTAGTGCATGAAATCCCTACATATATAGACTCGAAGCCCATTCGTCAATGGTTTCATCCCATGCACCCAAGAAAGGCTACTTCCATAAAGGGATAAGTTGAAAAACTTCTCAAGGCTGGTTTCATCTATCCCATACCATTGACGGATTGGGTCTCCAATATTGTTCCCGTTAATAAGAAACAAGGGACCATCCAAGTTTCGGTTGACTACTGTGATATCAATCAAGCATGTCCTAAAGATAATTACCCCACTCCATTTATATATCAAATCATTGATGAATGTGATGGGAGTGAGACATTTTCTTTCATGGATGGGTTTTCTGGTTTTAATTAGATCAAAATGACTCCAGCTAATCAACATAAAACCTCTTTTATCTATCCATGGGGAACCTTTGCCTACAAGAAGCTCCCTTTTGGTTTGAAAAATGTCGGGGCTGCCTTCCAATGAGCTATGTCATATGCCTTTCATGATATTAAACACATAGTTCAACCATATCTTGACAACATTCTAGCTCATTCCACAAAACGTCGAGATCACCCCGAACATATCAGAGCAATATTTCTTCACTGTTGATACAATAATATCCAGTTAAATCCTCATAAATGTGTCTTATGCATAGAATCAGGTCGGCTCTTAGGTTTCTTGGTGTCCAAAGAATGCATTCAGATAGATCCTCTTAAAGTTGAGGCAATCATCAATTTTCCTCCTCCCTCTTCTGTGCATCAACTGCCAAGATTGTAGGGGAAGGCCAATTTTCTCCGTCGGTTCATCCCAAACTGCACCAAGCTTTCCAAAGGATTCAATCGCTTGTTAAAAAAGGGAATCCCATTCATATGGGATGAAATTTAACAAAAATATTTCGATTCTTTAAAGAAATTCCTTATTAGTGCTCCTTTATTGCATCCTCCCAACTATCATCGTGATTACTTCCTGTATTTGGCTACTGCAAATTGCACTATTGGTATGGTCCTAGTTCAGGATGGTGATGATGGGAAATAAAATGTAGTTTACTACTTGAGCCACAACCTCTTTGATGCCGAGACAAGCTATTCTCATGTTGAGAAACTCGCATTGGTCGATGTTCATGTTTGTTAGCATTTTCGTCATTACATTCTCCTGCGTAAAACTCTAGTGATTTCAAAGTGCAACCCCATGACTTACATTCTTGCACGTCAGTTGCTTGGGGGAAAATAATAAAAATGGATTATTATTATCCAAGAGTTGGACTCAGAGTTTTCCACAACCAAATAAAAAATCACTTGTTTTTGTTGAGTTGATCCGCGATCTTCCCACTACGATATATCCCACTACCTTACAATAATCGATTCCAGATAAATCTATCTTTCTCATCAGCACTCTTGACCCTTGGTATGGAGACCTCATCGCTTATCTCCAAATCCAAACCTTCCGACTAGAGTTATCTCACTCTGAGAGATGACGGATTCGTCACCCGTCCCAACCCTGCCGCATTATTGGAGATACTTTGTATCACATTGTTGTTGATTCCGTCCTTCGGTTATGCCTGACACTAGAGGAAGCTGAGAAAGCTCTTAATTACTGCCACTCTGGGGCCTATGGTGGTCATATGTTCGGTTATGCTACCACTAAGAAAATCCTTTGAGTAGGATACTTTTGGCCATCTATTTTTAAATATTGCATTCTTTCCATTCGAAAATGTCAAGATTTCCAAATCTATTCTCAGAAAGAGTGTGCCCCACCCTCACACTTGCACCTAGTTGTGACCGCCAGACCATTTGCAAAATGGGGCATCGATTTCATGACCTATAACCGGGGGGGGGGGGGATGGTTATATTATCGTTTTCGTCGATTATTTTACAAAGTGGGCCGAGGCGATGCCTACATATGATAATTAAGGTCAAAATCCAAAGCAATTATTGTTTAATCACGTCATATCTTGGTTTAATGTCTCGACATCCATTGTCACTGATCATGGCTCTGATTTTCGAAATCATATGATGATAGATATGAATGCTCAGTTTGGGCTACGTCATGATAGCTCCACTCCTTACTATCCATAGGCTAATGGCCAAGTCAAATTTGTTAACAAGGTTTTGGTAAAAATGCTTCAGAAAACCATTGGGGGACATAAACGGTATTGGAATCTCATGATTTTCTCAACTCTATGGGCTTACCGAACTTCCACTAAGACTACTACCATATTTACGCAATTTCAACTGGTGTATGGTATGGAAGCCACACTCCCGATCAAGTGTGAAATCCCTTCTTTGAAAATAGCCATTGAGCTACTTCCTGGTACTTCACCAAGAGAGGAATGTTTTCCTTACCTCGAGTGTCTCGATGAGACTTGAAGACTTGTTTCTTTATTCATTTAAGAAAAAAAGGAATGAGTTAAGGCTTAGAACAAAAAATATGTCAACCCTCATGTTTTCTCCGAAGGTGACTTGGTCCAGATTTATGTTCAAGCCCACAATAAAATGGGAGTCGAGAAGCTCGAGCCAATGTGGCATGGGACCTATATTGTCCAACGCATATTGGAAAGAGGTGCCTATAATCTAGTAGATTATGAAGGTAATAAGTTAGCTGAGCCCTGAAATGGGATCTATTTGAAGAAGTATTATGCTTGATCATAAGTATGTTACTTTGTACATTAGTGTGTTTTTTATATTTTTTGGTGTGAATGGTTGATTTACAGACATGGTTCCTCTGCTTATCTAGTGTTCCACTTGGTTTTCAGATGTCGTCGAACCATTATGTTGGTTTTGTTGATGGTGCTTTCCATAACACACAGAGCTTATCTTCCATAGCATGGGAACTTTTTCCCCTTATGGCGAGTTGATTAATCTACAAGGTATTTTTTTGGGTCAAACAACTAATAATATTGTCGAATATAGTGTGGTTATCAAGTTATTATTGGATGCAATTGATCTTGGTATTAGAGATTTGGTTGTCAAATTAGACTCACAAATCGTTGTGTTGCAATTAAATGGTCATTATTCAATAAGAAACCAGCAAATTTTGTGCATGTATTTACGTGTTCAGTTATTGGAAATACATTTTGATTATAGTACATATCAACACATTCTAAGAAATTTGAATAGATTAACATATATATTAGAAAATTATTTATTAGATAGACATCTGCATACCATGTAAAAAACCAATACATCATCATGATATATGAACACTTAGTAGCTGTAGAAACATGAATATGTGTGTATGTGTATATATATATATATATATATATATATATATCGAGTCTGTCAAGTGTGTTACATCAAAATCTCAAAAAATATGTGTTTTGTGACACAAATGGCTCTCTGAGCCTACATCAATACAAAAATATAAACTAAAGGTTGTTATCCATCCACATGGTGCTCATGATAGCATGTGACTACTCAAATGAGTCACCAAAATAACTAACACAATCTTCTTGGGACCCAAACTGTATGCCTATGGTAGCGTAACGAAATCTCGTCAAATTTAGTGTACTCCGGGATGCCTCTCATGAGGCCTGTCAAGTTGTGCCCCACCTTTGCTAGTGGGTCTGCTTCCTCCTCATATGAAGCATCCTCGATTTGGCGAGCTTTCCTCCTCACAATCGGGGACATATCGGTTCATCCCTCAGGTGCAACATCTGTAAAAAAATTATAAGTTTAGATCTTAGAATACATAAAAAAAACATTAAAAATTAAAAAATTCTAAAAACAATTATTTACCTGCATTAAACCATTGTGCGCCTGGTGGAAGAGTTATATATGGATATCCTTTGAAATTGGTGCCTGCATATGCATAGTCATCAACCATGATCAGCTGATGACGTAGGAAACTAAAAAAAATTGTCGAAAAATGCATCTGTTTTCCCCCTCCCTGATAAGGTGTGATATCGCACCACCTTAGCAGCCTCGGATGCCTCAACTCTGCATCATATACCTCTAACCGATGGTACTGAAATATAGGTAGTCTATCCAAAAAGAAGGTAATTAGGCTGGATCCATATCCAAATTGTTTCAATCGTCCTATCTTGCACTTGGTTAGTTGGCTCTTCATATTGGCCAACAACCCCTCGCACCAGTTAAACATTGTGGGAGCTAGAAAATCCACTGCGTACTGGAACTGGGAATTTGTTTCCTCATGCAATGCCTGGGCCCTGGTTACTCAGGCCATACAATGAAAAAATTTCCTCAAAGGTAGAATGGTGATGGTTTTGATGTCTACCTTCTCGTTGCTAGTATTTTGGACACCAGGGAATTGTCTCTGGATGAGCATGCTAGTGCTCTCTCCTCCAATATGAGCTCCAGATATTTGGATCCTCTCCCCTCTCCTGGACAACCCTATGATGAAGTGGATGTACGAGACCTCTAACTCAAGTTCTTGATCCCCAGTTATGAAAAATTAGCAATCTACCTCCCATATCCCAATTAGATACTTGAGAAGCTCCATCTTAGATCTTAGCCCTGAAGTCTGGAAGAAATTAAGAAATCCGAAATTCCTTAGTGTGTTTATGCAGTTTGGGTCTTGGAGAGCTTGGTGGTCTTCCACCTCGTGGCCCCTCTCTTTCCATTCAATTACCATCTTCACTGAAAATACCTACAAAAATTTTAAAATGACATTTTAGGAGCTTTCATTGGAGTAGTTTTTGAAATAAATAATTTTAAAATGGGTGTTTTTCTTGTTTTGAATTATTCCCTACGGTCAGTGCACTTGTTAGAATTAAAAACGCATTAACGGAATGCTACCCTAATGGGCTAAGAGTGATCAACGTAGGTCTGATAGCTTGAACCCGCATTGATCGCCAGTGAAAATAAACTTTGAAATTCTTCCCCCAAAACCAAAACTTCTAAAGCTAAACAACTTAAGAATGGAATTAAATAAAAGAGAAAACTTTGATCTCTTACCTACATTTGACGAATTGTTGAAAAATGTCCCTAGATCACCTGTACCATTGATCTGAAGTTCAAAGGAAAAAAGGGTAAAATGCACATTCACAATTTACTCCAAATAGAATGGTTAAAATGATTTACTTTTTGTCTATTTATAGATTTTTGAAGATATTTTGACCATTATTTTATTATTTTTCCTTAATATCAGTGATGTTTGTAGTTTTTGCGTAGTAATAGGATATTTTATACTGACGATGATTATTTCTGATATGTCGAGTTTTATTTTATCTCTTTTTTTGACTCGGTAAAAATAAACAAAAAAGGAACACCCCTGGAGTAATCTCTTAGCTCTTTTTTCACTCTCGAAAAATGAAAATATTGTCTAGTACTTGTCTTTTCGAACTCGTTAAAGTAAATGAATTGACGTGGTCTCAGTATATGTTTACCCCTTTTTTGGGTTGAGATTAACTATTTATGAAAAAGGAATACCTCGGTCAAACATGGTCAATAGGTTCTCTTGGATATTGTTTTCTACCTTTTCCAATTTGAGAGACGATTTAAGAAAAGGGGCATGATGGAGTTTTATTTTCCGTTTCTTTTTCAAACTCGCTAAACATGAAAATGACACCGAGTTCCCCTTCCGTTGAACTCGTTAAAAATTAAATGGTGAAAGACTTGTCAACATGACGAGACTGAGTTCCTCCTTCCTAGGGCTCGTTAAAATTACTAGGATGGATTCATTCGAAGAATGAACTTATATGCTCAGCCTATGCTATCTTATTCATGTTGGCTATCAAAAATAAAGAGTTACTCGTTAGCAATAATGGAGGAAAATTGAAATTGGAACATCTTAAGTGTTTTGGGCAACTTGTTGCTCTTGAACATGCCACTCATCTGTAGTTCATGTCAGGTTGGTGATATCCTTCATTCGTCTTTTTTCCTCCAAGGTTTGGGAAATCCATTTTCCCCTAATTTGATTACCATTTCTGTCATCATGAACTTTGATCCTATATAAGTTGAATGTTGCCACACTATGAAGTTGTTTCGCTGATATGTTCAAGAGAAGTCCTTTTTGTCAAATTCAAACATCCTCTACTTATTTGACCACCGATGTAACATACCTGAATCACTCCTATTATCTTGAGATATCCATTGTTTCATGTGGATGATGTGAGAATCATTATGGCCCTCCTTCAATGAATCACTTCCTATCAACTTTAGCTTGTTATCCAAGAAGATGGTTTAGAAACTCTTTTTCAGTATCATGGAGCTTGCATGCCTCAATGGCAAGTTCTTTGTCTTTGACGACAGGTTCACCTCATTGGCCTTCGATCGAATGATTCTGCAAGTGTTCGATTTCAAGTCATTTATTTTCACTTGTATATTGTGTTGTTGTACCTTGAGTTCCATCCTCATTATTGGTGGTTTCTCTCATGCATGTTAATGGTTCTCATCATTGATCAGTAATCATGTAGCTTCTACCATGTTCGAGATCAGAACATCTATTCACATGGCTAGATTTGTACGTTGGGTAGATTGAGATCATGACGAAGCCCCTGGATCACGTTTGGTATTATCCAAGCTGCGTGGAGTTATTTCTTATTCATGATTTTACATATGATCCTGTCTATATGGATGGTTGCGTCCATTCTGTGGATCTATTTCCATGATCTCTTTCAGGTGGATGGTTGCGTCCATGTCGTGGGTTCATGTGTTATTTGATGACTATTCCATACACATTTTTTTAGGCATATTCATATCTAAGATATCATATCTTGTATTATGTTTGGTTTGGCAGGTTTCCTGGTGGTATTCCAAGTTCTTTGCCTTGGTTCGTAAAGCATTTCAACCATCACTCCCCGTTCTACCTTCATGCTTTAGGGGGTATCTGTTACAAAATAATATGTCACTATGCTCACTTCCTATCCCTGATCTTGAAGTTCCCTATGAAAAATCCTGTGTAGTATATCCACATAGGAAAAATACATAAATACATCCTCTAAAGACTAAAACAAAGTTGACTTGAAAGATCATTGAAGAAACTTAGCTAAAACCCTAAATTTCTAGGTAAACGTGCTCCTCTAGTTGCATGCCCATGCTTATGGTAGGTTGATAGTTTTTTCCTAGCACTGTCAATGCTCTTTTGACTGAGAAAACCATGTAGAACCCTTTCTGGCAGTGTTACCTCAAACGGTGGAGAAGCTTCGACCTCTAGAAGTTTCCACGATGGCAAGCTAGATGTTATTTGGTGGAGATAGGGTCGAGCTCTCTCATTTTGAGATTTTCATCTAATAAATCAGGGAGTATCCCTTGAAAAGTGGACCTTACTCCTTCTTTCATGGGATCCTAACTCCCTCTCCCTTCCTATAATTGTATCCTCATCCTTCCACTACTGGTTGGTCATTTTTGGGTTGGTTTGATCATTCATTTTCCTTGCATCCCTGTATTGTGTTAACGCCTAAGCTATCTAGGAGAAGGAGTACTTTAAGAGATTCAATGAAGGGCTGAGACATTATGAAAGGGAGGCCTCCAAAATCAAGGCCATGGTTGTAAGATATATCTTTTATATTTATTATTAAAACATCTAGTGTTTTCTTTCTATATTTGTCTAATGTTTTAAAAAAATAGTCTAATGTTCCTTGATCTGTTAGATAACTAATATTCAATGTATTATTTGTATTGGATTACGTTTGTTGTTGTCTCTTGATCTGTTGCAGGTAATCGTACACCATTAGTAGCGAGGAGCGAACCTAATTGAATGTGGATTGAGGGCATCATCAAAGGATTCGAGCATAGCATCAGGAAGAGGTAGTCCTATTTGCTTTTTCAAATTGTTTTGAATATTAGCTAAGAAAGGTTGCATTATATAGTCTCGTAAGTTGCTATACCCACTATAGGCTAGAGAGATCACCTCTATTCGTAGAGGGTATTTATCTTCAAAACACTCCATTAGATCTCAAGAGATATTTTCAATATCTATCAGGAAGGTCACGTAGTTGAGCTTGAGCTGGTAGCCTTAATAGTGCACATACCTAGAATTTATAATATGTCCAATTCCATCCATTGTCTGTTGTGAAGTAGATGCAGTGGGTTGTTTAGGAGATGAAGGCTACTGGAGCTTTATTCTTGGGAGTTAAAGGTTTCTTTGGAGGCTAAGGTGGAAAACTTAGCTTTAGAATCAAGAAAAATGATCTATTGTACTTCATGAAATTGAGGATTAGTATAGACTTTAAAATTTCCTGCAATATGCAAAAGATAAAATGGATCTTTAGGCTTAATTTTAGGCTTATTAATTTCAAGAATTAAAGATTTTCTATCAAAAGAATATGTATCTTTATTTTTTGACTAAAGAATATGAAAATATTCAAGCAACGCAACCAACAAAGCAGTTTGAAGATCTACTCTTTTTCAATAAGATATGAGACTCTAGGGGATAAACCAATAGGCTTAAGTGGTTCTTCAGAACTATTTAGATGAGAGAATGACTCTTGAGGATCATATGATGTAGATTTAGTCCTACATATGAAAGAATATTTTCTGATAAACTTTTCAGGATCTAATAAAGGTGAAGTTGGTTTAGGATCTAGATTATATCTGATATATTTGATGAGCCAAATTTTTAACCAATGGTGTATGCTAGATGAATGATATAGGTGATAAATCTATTTTTCACCATCAATGAGGTAATCTCAATCATTGTCCCAGGGAAAAATAACTTCAATTTCACGTTCCCAGACAATGATGCCAAATTGATGTTGTCATTTTTTGACAATTCCTTGCTAAAGAATTGTGTCAAAGCATATATGCAAAGAATGTGCTTTAAAAATGGTTGGTTCATGGATAAAAAATATTTTTATTTAAATAAGCCTTTCTTTTAAAATATCAACCAAAGTGATGTTCTCTAGCAATAACACCACAAAATATTTTAAGAGTATTGACAAAAGAATGAAGGAACATTTAAACAATTGATAGGTATACAAATTGAATACTTAATTATCTTATGAGAATAGAATGCATATATAAATATATCCCATAACTAATGTTAAAACATTTAGGAATTGTATACAAGGTAAAAATCTACAAATTGCAGAGTAACTAAAACAAATAGACAATTTTCTAAATTAAATTAGTGTTGAACATAACTTTTACAGGGGGTGTCAGGGAGGATAATCCTCAACCCAGCCTTTCCCAATTATTTATACAATCTTAATGTACTGAATAAATAGATGATGTAACATTAGAAGAACACACAATTGAAACAATGTTGCCATAAGCTGAAAACAAGACTCCTTGATTAACTTTGAAAATATTCAGGTATTGCTAAAATATTCAAAACTTTGGTCCAAGAATCAACCCTTTTCGAATAAAAATGAATAATATTTATATGATATTTACAAAATGATATCTTATAAATATTACATGAAAATAATTTTTATCGAAAATATAACTTGGATAATATTCAATAAAACATCGACCAAAATATAAATTTTTTTCCTTGATTTTCTTCAATTGTCCTGGATTTCTAAATTTAGTCCCAAAATATTTGAGTATGCTCTGATTTTTCTTCTTTGAATATGGATCTAGCTTGATTATCTCCCAAAACATAGCTTACCTACGAGATACTCCTTTGACTTTTAAAAATAAGATAAAATATTTACAAGTTGTTCCCATTCTTCTCCCATTGGATAAGTTAACACAACCACTTTTCTATAGGTTTCATCTACTTGAGTATATATTTGGAAGACTAGTTTAAATGTGAACATATATTTGATTTCATAACATATGAATACATCATAAACTAAATTTTATATAAGACCTTGACCAATCAAATCTCCTTTTACTCAAGTAAATTATGATTTATCTAATGCAACATTGTTTAGTAATATTTGATATTCATCTTCAGTTATCATGTTTCCCAGTGAATATTTAAAGGAAGGTAAACCTTTTTTGTTGCAGAGCAGAGAATTTCATGTTAAACTTGTTAATCTATATTTGCATGGAATTAAATTTCTCCTTCATTTGAATCATCAAAATTTTCTTAGCCAAAGCCTTTTTATCTTGAATAATTGAATGAGTCCAGTCAACAATATCTTTCTCCTCTAATTCTTGTTTTTTTTTTAAATTAAAAAACTTTATTATGTTAGCTTGACTAGGCTTATTTCCAAGCTTATTCTTAATTTCATCTATTCCCTTTTCTTCTCTTTCTAACAATTCTTCTTTCTCAACTATGATTTCAATTGATGTCCAAATATCAGATAATGAAGATATGATCTCCACCCATATTATTTCCTTAGGTTGTGTTATCACTTCGCGAGATTCCCAAGGCCGAAGAAGGAATCCCAATAGAGGTAACCACAGACCAAGATTTTGACTTGGTAACTAGCCCTACTAAGTTGGAGATGTTTTCTCCAAAGGGTCCTAGCTAGGAGGGCTGGAGAAATTAGGGGGTTTAGGCTAGATATGAGTGTAGGGTTTTTTTGATTTGATTTGGTTGGGTTTCACTGGATGAAGAAATTAGGTCAAGGAAAGCTAGGTCAAGGAAAATGAGATAGGGTTGCGGGGATCAATGGGGCAAGGTAGTCATAAGGCTTATCACTTAAATATGAGTGTGATGGAATTGTTTTGAGACTGATGAGAAATATAGGAAGATCATGGGAGATGTATTCTTCATAATAGAGGAAAATGGACAAATTATGATCAGTTCCCCAAAACAGAGCATGAGCAAGCATGTGTTCTGATTATTAAAATTGAAAGAGATAATACCATAGAGATGAAGTGAACATGAATACAATACATTCTAACATATGAAACTGAATAAAAGACAATGATAAACATCATACCACATGTATCCCAAAAAATAGTTGCAACTCTTCTTTATTAACTGGCCAAACTGAGTATAATAGTTCCTTGATCAACAAGCTAACATCCAAACTGATTCCAACCCTTGCTAAGAATGAAGAAAGGTACTAAATAGACATCAAAACATCATTCACTCATCCTCAGGGGTCGAATCCATGAGGTGAGGAAGAGAACCATGAAATACTGAACTGAAAGCTGGAGTGTAGGATGGTCCAAGTGACTCACTCCTCATTACATTCAACTGATTCATTATGACTCAATGATGACTTTTACCCAATGAATCTACCCCTAGGTAGCTTATCTTTGACATAATTTCATTTACCATGATGAACTACATAATTAGAAACATGATTTTTTGAAGAAAATTCAAAATTTCAGAGAAACTTGGAAAAATTTAGCAAATTGGTCATTTGCGCTCTCCACTGTGCATTTGTGCTTTGGTAGTGTCATTTTCCCCCTCCATGTTCAAGGCCACTTTTACCTGACCTACAGGTTTCCAAATCATGCCCAAGATGGCTTGTTGGAAAGCCCTACCTGTCCTATCTATAAATATGCCTCAAGTTCTAAAAATTAAGGTCATTTCCCCCTTCAAAAATTAAATCTTCCAAGACACAGTGCCCAGATAAAAAAAGGGGCAGAAAGGTGATTTTTTGATGGTTTTTTGAGCTTTTCACCTATAAAAATTGCAAACCAAGGTTGGAAACATGGTTTTTTGAGATGAATTGGTCATTAAAAATCCAATGGCACCTTTATTTCCCTAAAAAAGTGCCCCAAAAATTTGTGTAGCGCCTAGGGCATTGTGGAAATGACCAAATTTCTGCTAAATGTATGTTAAAAAAAACTCAGAAAATAAACGATTTTGTAGGAAACTTTTGGAGGTCTTTCCTGTGTCCAAATTGGGCCAAGGATAGCTCTTTGGAAATATTATATTATATAATTTTCATATCTTCCTTTATTTTCCAAAATGAAGGTCATTTTCCACCTAAAAATTTCATTCTCCCAAGACTGCTATTTGCGCCCTCACACAAGGATTTTCACAACGCCTTTTTGCAGACCACTTTTGGAGGCCTTCCCAAAACCCAAATTGGGCCCAAGATAGATATTTGGAAATATTATCCTGTATAATTTCCAAATATGCCTTAATTTGCAGAATTGACTTGATTTGACCTGTCAAAAATTGATTCTCCAAAGGTCGCTCCAGAAGTGCAAAAACCCTCTTGTAGCACTTGTATTTTTAACATTTCTACCAAAACATGATACCTGCATAAAAACGGAAGGAGGTTTTTATTTTTTTACCTATTATGGACAAAAACCTCTCTCATGTTTATGAAATTCGTCTTTGTTTGGTCAAAAGCATACTTTGAAGCAAAACTGGGCCTATGAGTGGCAAATGATTTGTCCCTTGGAGTGAATTCTTGAAAAATGGTATGGAAATGATGTTTATGAGCTGAAATGACTTCATAATTGCTGATATAATCTATATTATGCCTCATCTTCTGATATGTCTCTGATTCCATAGCAAACCCTAGCTCAGTGGGAGAGGAAATTAGGGTTTGGTGTAGGAAAAATAGGGGATTTAGGACTACCTTGTAGAGGGAGGGGAATGAAGGGGTTAGGGGTTGTATAGATTCTTTGGGAAATTTTGGGGGATAGCGATATATGTTAGAGAGTAGGGTAAAGTGGAATTTCAAGGATTGAGTGAGGGGAAGGGGTCCAAAATGGAAAAACACATGCCTAGTCTAGAAAAGTGTCAAATTGTAGCAATAGGCTAGGGCTTGTGGAAAAATGATGATTATGAGGGATAGGAGTAATTTGAAGTGTCTAGGAAGGTATATTAAGGATATGGGAAGTTTTAATAGCATCAGGATACAAGTCTTGTTGATGATTTAACCATGGAAGTCATGAAACCAAGAAAAATGTCCTCAAAACCCTAGGAGAGGGAAATGAGCTTTCCAAGTAGAAATGAGAGACAATTATCGTAAACACAAAGCCACTTACTTGGAAATTATAGTTTGGAACCTAAAATTTTTGAATACCTTTGACTATTACTACTCCTTAAAAATATGACTTTGATGGTGAAATGACCAATTTTCATGATTTTGACCCTATGACCTAATGATGGCAAAAAATGGAAGAATGAGCTGAATGATGACCATGATGACTATGGGACTCTTTTAAAAATTAATGACCTTACCATGATGATGTAAATTGACCATGGAGGTGAAAGGAGTAGTAATGATCTCATTACCCTAGTCATGGTGGAAGAAGAAAACACCTAACGATCTAAACCAGTGAACACATTTTTATTTTGAGACTCGATGAAATATTTAAAATTTGAAAAAGACTCAGACAAATTTAGAAATAGGATACCTATTTGATCACCGGTGATAGGAAAACTTGACTGGCACTAACATTGGCCTTATTGGGGATGGCAGCTCCTTGGAGGTGTCAAGAACACCATAGACCAAGTGCCTAACCATGTGGGCCAATACGGTCAAAACTCAAACTGAAAAACATGACTAAATGCTGACAACTCAAATGATGCAAGCTGACTAAAAATAATAATAAAAAATTACTAAACTTATTGATGGCAACATATCACCGAGACTTGAGGGCTTAAAATCTTGATTCCAACCACCTATATGCTAAAGACATATGTACAATCATGTGAAATTATCCTTCCAGTGTAACCAATCTAGAAGATGGCTACTTACTGAAATTCTGCTCTCATTTTCCCCGAGCAGGCAGAAAAAACAAAAAACTAGGCCACTCCAAGTGTCTACTGAACTTGTGCTTTTGGTCTATGAAAATAAGAAAATACATCTTCCCTGCTAACTATAGAAGATCAGTAAAGGGATCTTCAAAAATCTGAAATGTTAACTTGTCTCAAGATCCAGCAAAAACACAAGCAGACTCTTCATTCTGATTTGAAAGAACACTTGGTTGTTGATCCATAGGAGAGCATAGGGAAGCATGACTTTCTGCTATTTGAGTGTTGGCTACAAATTCCTGAAGCATGAGAAACTATGATTATGTCTCTGGCATACTATCTCTCTTAGGCTCATACTCCTCAAATTCATATTCTAAATCATCTTTGAACAGAAAACATTCTTCAAGATTGTTAAACATGACAACCATATATTCTTCATGAAAGAAAACAATATTTTTTAGTTGATCTCCTTGCAGCAAATCACCATCAAAAATTTGTTTACTCACAACAACTTCCTGTATGGCTTCATCAGTCTCATGATTATCATCATTCAAACCCAAACTTATGTTTTCAATAATGGAAGATGCTTCACTCACACGTTCTTGGCTGTGTGAACACTGTAACAGATGAAAATATACATTCTCTTGGGCTGTAACATGATTTTTTAGTAGCTGATCTATTTCATCTTCAGACAAAGGAGAAAACTGATTTTTAAAGAAATTTACATTCATTTGGCGATTTTCATTTTCAGGTTCGAGAATTGGCACTTCTCTTTCTTGGTCCTAGTGTGTATCATCTAAGGAGGGAGCTATTGATTATTTTTGGTGCTAAAAAAGGTTCTCATGCAAAGGCTCAAGGATCTCTTCATCCAAGGAGGAAAATTTTGATTCTTGTTGGGAAGAAAAATCATGAAGGGATTCTATGATCTTACCATCTAGACACTCTTCATCCCCATACACTTTCTCAAGATTTTCAATAAAACTATCAACATGTTTACAACATTCCTAAACTAATATTAAATATGGAAAAGATTCTTTATATCTTTAAAAGAACATGGTATGAAAATAATTTAAACAATAAATATAAGTAGGTGGCAAACTTTCATACCAAGATTGAGCTTCATCTTCCAGAGTGGCCATGAATATATTCATCAAGTAGTCTTCAGGAAAATCAATCTTTAATCTACAAACATTCATGTAAAATCTCACTAGATGAAGATCAACATCATTACCTTTCACATCTTTGAACTTCAAAAGATATGTCATCCAATTAACCCGAGGCATGCTGTTCGGAAAACCTGGTATGTGATCTATGCTCATGGGAGCATACCTTCAAGAAATTAAATACATTTTGACAATAATGAAGTCACCAAGAATATCTTCAAGCTACCGATTCTTGAAGAGTGGAGTCACCTTGATATTTCTAAAACTTGCGATTCTTCGACACTGGAGTCGCTAGGTGAATGATGCACAACCTTCTTGTGCCTGATTGTTGTTCACCATCAATAATAAGATCTGATATTTTTCATTCTTTCCCAGGGAATATTTATATTTTCTATCCCTGGAAATGACACAATAATGTTATCACTCCACTAGATTCCCAAGGCTGAAGAAGGAATCCCAACGGAGGTAACCACAGACCAAGATTTTGACTTCGTAGCTAGCCCTACCAAGTCAGAGAGGGCTCTCTCCAATGGGGCAAGGTAGGCATAAGGATTATCACTTAAATATGAGTGTTATGGAATTGTTTTGAGATTGATGAGAAAGTTAGGAAGAGCATGGGAGATGTATTCTTCCTAAACAGAGGAAAATGGACAAACTATGATCAATTCCCCAAAACAAAGCATGAGCAAGCATGTGTTCTGATTATCAAACTTGAAAGATATCATACCATAGAGATGAATTGAACATGAATAAAATACATTATAACATATGAAACTAAATAAAAGACAATGGTAAATATCATACCACAAGTATCCGAAAAAATAGCTGCAACTCTTCTTTATTAATTGGCCAAACTAAGTACAATAATTCCTTGATCAACAAGCTAACAACCAAACTGGTTCCAACCCTTGCTAAGAATGAATAAAGGGACTAAATAGACATCAAAAAATCATTCAATCATCCTCAGGGGTCGAATCAATGAGGTGAGGAAGAGATCAACAAAATATTGAACTGAAAGCTGGAGTGTAGGATGGTCCAAGTGACTCACTCCTCATTACATTCAACTGATTCATTATGACTCAATGATGACTTTTACCCAATGAATCTACCCCTAGGTAACTTATATTTGACATAATTACATTTACCATGATGAATTACATAAGTAGAAACATGATTTGCTGAAGAAAAGTCAAAATTTCAGAGAAACTCAGAAAAAATCAACAAATTGGTCATTTGCGTCCTCCACTGTGCAATTGCACCCTGGTAGTGTCATTTGTGCTCTCCATATTCAGGGCCACTTTTGGCTGACCTACAAGTGTCCAACTCAGGTCCAAGATGGCTTGTTGGAAATCCCAGCCTATCCTCTTTCTGAATATGCCTCAATTTTTGAAAATGAAGGTCATTCCCCCCCTTAAAATGTCAATATCCCAAGACTAGTATTTGTGCAATGCCTAGGTCAAAAAAGGGGCAAAAAGGTGATTTTTTGATGGTTTTTTGAGCTTTTCACCTATCAAAACTACAAAACAAGGCTGGAAACATGGTTTTCTGAGATGCATTGGTCATTAGGAGCCCAATGGTACATTTTTTTCCCTAAAAAAGTGCTAAAACTTTGTGTAGCACCTAGGGCACTGTGCAAATGACCAAATTTCTGCTAAATGCATGTTAAAGAAAACTCAGAAAATCACTGATTTTGTAGGAAACAGTTGGAGGCCTTTCCAGTGTCCAAATTGGGCCCAGGATAGCTTGTTGGAAATTGTATCTTGTATAATTTCCATATCTGCCTTCATTTTCCAAAATTAAGGTCACTCCCCCGCTAAAAATGTCATTCTCCTATGACTGCTATTTGCGCCCTCTCTTAAGCATGTGTGCCCTCATAGAAGGATTTGCATAATGCCTTTTTGCAGACCACTTTTGGAGGCCTTCTAGAACTCCAAATTGGGCCCAGGATAGCTCGTTGGAAATATTATCCTATATAATTTCCAAATATGCCTTTAGTTTACAGAATTGAATTGATTTTACCTATCAAAAATTGATTCTCCCAAGTTCACTCAAGAAGTGCATAAAACCTCTTGTAGCACCTGTATTTTTGACATTTCTCCCAAAAAATGATACCTATGTAAAAATTGAAGGATGATTTTATTTTTTGACCTATTATGGACAAAAAAATCTCTCATTTTTATCAAATTCATCTCTTTTTTGTCAGAAGCATACTTTGAAGCAAAATTGGCCCTATGAGTGGCAAATGATTTGTCCCTTGGAATGAATTCTTGAAAAATGGTGGGGACATGATGTTTATGAGCTGAAATGACTTCATACTTGCTAATATAATATCCCTTATGCCTCTTATACTCATATGTCTCTGATTCCATATCAAACCCTATCTCAGTGGGAGAGGAAATTAGGGTTTGGTGTAGGCAAAACAAGGGATTTAGGACTACCTTGTAGAGGGAGGGAAATGAAAGGGTTAGGGGCTGTCTAAATTCTTGGGAAATTTTTTGGGGATAGGGATATATGTTAGAGAGTAGGAGAAATTATAATTTCAAGGATTTAGTGAGGGGAAGGGGTCCAAAAGGGAAAAATACAAGCCTAGTCTAGAAAAGTGACAAATTGTAGCAATAGGCTAGGGCTTGTGGAAAAATGATGATTTTGAGGGATAGGAGCAATGGGAAGTGTTTAGAAAGTTATATTAATGATAGGGGAAGGTGTAAGAGCATCAAGATACAAGCCTTGTTGATTATTTAACCATGGAAGTCATGAAACCAAGAAAAATGTCCTCAAAACCCTAGGAGAGGGAAATGAGTTTTCCAAGCATAATTGAGAGACAAATATGGGAAAAAAAAAGCCACTTAATTGGAAATGATAGTTTGGAACCTGAAATTGTTGAAGAAATTTGACTATTAATACTCCTTCAAAATATGAATTTGATGGTGAAATGACCAATTTTCATGATTTTGACCCTATGACCTAATGATGGCACAAAATGGAAGAATGAGCTGAATGATGACCATGATGACTATGGGACTCTTTCAACAATGAATGACCTGACCATGATTATGTCCATTTACAATGGAGGTGAAAGGAGTAGTAATGATCTCAATACCCTAGTCGTGGTGGAAGAAGAAAACACCTAACGATCTAAACCTGTGAACAAATTCTTATTTTGAGACTCGATGAAATACTAAAAATTTGAAAAAGACTCAGACGAATTTAGAAAGAGGATACCTATTTGATCACTGTGATAGGAAAACTTGACTGACACTAACAAGTTGAATAAGTCATTGAACACTGTCAACTTGACCTAGATACCCTTCAATCTACTTCTGTAATATGGAAGTCTTTTACATTTCAACAACCAAAGAATTATTTGATTTAATTTTCTTACGCTCAAAATTTTATAAATATTTCTTTAGTTTATTAATATATTCATTCTTTAAAATTAAATATGATAATGCTTCGTTTAACTCCTTTGTTGCATCGTTTCATTCTGAGTCCACTTGAGATTTAAAATGAATTGTACTTCCTGCTTGTTCTCTTTCCTTCATTAGTTACTCCATCTATGATTCCATTTTATGTATCTGCAAATTATACTCAATCATCATTGATAAGAGAAATTATTTCTATTTTTCCATCTCTCCAACTTCTTGTGTTTGTGGATGTTCAGTAGTTGGCATCTTTAATATTTTGTGGGGAACTTTAATATCCACATTTCTATTCTTAATTTTTTCTTGAGTAGAATTGATATCATGAGGATATAATCCCATTTTGATAATTATATCCTACAGTGATGTTAGGTCCCTATATTACTAGTTTAGTCCCTTGTTGTTATTATTGTAGCCCCCTTATTGTTATTGTTGTACCCCTGTAACCCCAATATTGTTATTATTGTGCCCTTACATTATTATTGTTAGGTTGGCTAGGATTATATTGTGGCCTCATGGACTCCTATATATAGAAGGAGGTTTTGGTTATTTGTATCATCCAAGAATTTTTCATTTATGTAATGTATTGGAGGTTTCCCCCTTGAAGAGGCTATTTCTAAGGCGTTGATCTCTCTTTTCTTCTATTTTTGGAGCTGGTTTCATAACATTTGGTATCAGAGCTTTGGATTCTAGGGTTTCGCTACTCCAAACAGGTCATCGTGGATTTTTTTCTATAACGTTTTTTATAAGAAGGTTCAGAAGTTGAAATTTTACAAAGCGAAGCCGAAATCCTGAGGAAAATCGTGGAAAAATTTCAGATCATGGTTCACAATATTTTTGGAGATATGATCTGTGCAATTTAGGGATTGTTGAAGGCTCCTGAATTTAACCTAAATAGGTCATCGTGCAATTTTCACTATAAAGTTTTTTGTACGAGGGTTTAGATGATAAAATTTTCACAGAGTGAAGCCGCAATCCTGAGGAATGTCGTGGAAAAATTTCAGAGCTTGATTCACAATATTTTTGGAGATAATTTCTGTGGAAGTTAAGGATTTTTCAGGCTCCAAAATTTTATCTCAAAGAGGTGACCGTGGGAAAATCATCATAACTCTCTCTCTGAGAATTGGATTGGAATTCTGTAAAAATTGGCCACAATTGCACAGAGTCTAGCTTCCTTTTTATCAATTTCAAAGTTGAAGGAGGAAACAGTGACATGCGGCACTCTGTACAAGGTTGCCCTAATGAACTAGTCCATAATTAGGTCATTGTGGGAGATTTTGCATAACTTTGTCTTGAAGAATAAAAATTAGGTTAGACCTCTAGAATTTGAAAGAAGATTCAGAGGGCTACTACATGGCCCAATTTCAGATATTGAATATCTGAAATCGTAGAGATAATTTAGTTTCAATATCGAGCTCCTCAAAAGCAAGAAAAAGGTGTGTATTTTTTTCGAATTAGATAAGTATCGTTTGAAAAAATTATTTTGAATTTATTCCAAGGGAATATTGAAGAATATGTATCAGTATTGGGTTCTAAAATTTTCCATAAAAAGAATTCAACACCGATTAAGCCTTCAGAAGGCTCTACTATGACTCATGAAGACAAAGAAATGCAACATGAGATATCAAAATTACAAGAGAAAGTGAACCAAATTTCGCTATCGCAAAGAGCAACAAAAAATGAAAGGGATGGTTTGAAGAAAGGTGCGGAAGCTAAGATGAATGGTTTGGAAGCTAAGATGGATGGAATGGAAGTTGGCATGGAAGCTAAGATGGATGAAAAAATTAAGACAACATGGAAAACATGAAGAATGATCTAAAAGTAGACATCGAAGGTTTGGCAAAGTTGATACAAGAAATGTTTCCTAATGGCGAAAAGATAGTAGAGGAAACTCATGATGAGAACAAAATAAATGTTAATCGTGACTTTATAAAATCTAATTTTGGATGGAAGAACCACCATATTCCAAATATGGATATGAGGAAGTTTGATGGCAAGGATCTCGTAACATGGATACTACAGATGGAGCAATATTTTGATCTCAATAATGTGCAAAACACACAAAAGGTACGTATTGAAACTTTACATTTCAAACAAAATACATTTGTATGGTATCGATGGCTTTGCTCTCGTAAACAAATTTTCACTTGGTCAATTTTTATGGAGGAAATGATAACACATTATGAGGATACAAAAAGCAATACCTTCTTTAGCCAATTGATAAATCTCAAACAAAAGGGTTCAGTGGTGGAGCACATTGAGGACTTCCAAAAATTGAACATAAGGGTAACAAATATTCTAGAGGAACAGAGGATTGATGTATTCATAGGGACTTTAAAGGATAACATCCAACACGAAGTTCACATTTGGGAACCTGATTCATTGGAAAAGGCATTCAGGTTAGCAAGGAAAATTGGAAGAAAAAAGAGCAAAAGGGCTTTGCTACAGTTGTGATAGCAAATACATTAAAGGTCATAAGTGTGTTGAGAAGAAATTATTTTAGAGAGGAAGAAGAAAATGAACAAGAAGCTTCAAAAGAAGAGGATATACACTAGGAACCAACCCTAGAAGAGGAAGAAATGAGTCCGACCATATCATGTAATGCACTGGAAGGAATTACCACTCCTCAAACTCTCAAGATAGAAGGACATATCAAGAAGAAAACGGTAATATTGTTGATTGATTCGGGTAGTACCCATATTTTTATTCATTGTAAGGTAGCCAAGGAATTGAATTGTTTCATATACCCAGCACTAGAATGTCAAGTGATGGTTGCAAATGGAGGAACTATAAATTGCTCTAGAAAATTCCATAATATCAAGCTAACCATGGGAGAATATGTATTGAATATTCCAATTCTTTCCATTCCAATGGGAGGTGTTGATGTTGTACTAGGAGTACAATGGTTACAATCTTTGGGGATGGTAGCTTTTAATTTTCAAGAAATTTTCTTGAATTTTTTTTTCAGAAGGAAAGGAAGTCGAATTACAGGGTATCACAAGGAAGCCAGGAAAGATAATAATGTCATGACAAATCTTTTGAAGAAAGAAAAATGAGGCGTAATTGCACAATTATTCTCAATAGAATTTCCAACATCAAAATCATCTATTTATGCAAATCTACAAGAAGTCTTGGACAATCATTCCAAGGTGTTTGAAACTCCCAAAGGACTCCCACATATTCGTGTTCATGATCATGCTATTCATTTGATTCCAGGAAGTGTTCCTCCAAACATCAGGCCTTATAGATATCCTTATGTCCAAAAGAGTGAAATTGAACGTATGATTGCAGAAATGTTAGAGGCTGGTATAATTCAACCTAGTCAAAGTTCTTTCTCTACTTTAGTAGTATTGGTGCACAATAAGGATGGATCATGGCGCATGTGTCCGGATTATAGGGAGCTCAATAAGCTCACCGTTAAAGATAAATTTCCCATTCCTATGATTGATGAATTACATGGAGCAATTTATTTTACCAAGTTGGATCTTCGTTCAGGATATCATCAAATTAGAATGAAGACTGAAGATATTTTGAAAACACCATTTTGAACTCATGAGGGTCATTATGAATTTTTGGTCATGCCTTTTGGCCTTACCAATGCACCTTCTACATTTCAAGGGTTGATGAATTCCATTTTCAAACCCTTCCTTCGAAAATTTGTGCTAGTATTTTTTGATGATATACTAATCTAGAGTAGGTCTTGGAAGGATCATGTTCAACATGTTGACAGGGTGCTCAAACTATTGCAGGAGAAACAATTATATGCAAAAACATCCAAATGTTTCTTTGGAGTATAAGAGGTGGAATATCTGGGTCATATTGTATCTCACGAGGGTGTTAAGTTAGACCCTAACAAAATTAAATCCATTAAGGAATGGAAAGTCTCCACAACCATAAATCAGTTGCGAGGATTTCTCGGGTTAACAGGGTATTATCGCAAGTTTGCTAATAATTATGGGAGAATAGTAGCACCTTTAACAACATTATTGAAGAAAGATGGATTTTCTTGGACTCCTAAAGCAAATAAGGCCTTTGAACATATTAAAGAGGCAATGTTCCTAGCACCAGTCTTAGCTACGCCAGACTTCAAAAAAACCTTTATTGTGGAATGTGATGCCTCAGGAAATGGAATTGGTGTTGATTTAATGCAAGAAAGAAGACCCATTGCTTTTGAAAGTTGTTCAATCAAAGGAAAGTATTTATAGAAAGCTATTTATGAGAAGGAAATGTTAGCAATAATACATGCACTAAAGAAATGGCGACCTTACCTAATGGGAAGAAACTTCAAGGTAAAAACTGATCATGATAGTCTTAACACTTTTTGGAACAAAGACTATATTTAGAAGAGCAACAAAAATGGGTCACAAAGATGTTGCACTACAAGGAAAAGACCATCTAGCAGATGTTTTTGAGGAACCCCACAGAAAATACCCCATACATCTGTTTCTAGTGGAGGTTACTAGAGGAGGTTGGCGGGCAGAGGGTTTTGCGGATGTTTTCCTCTCGGTGTGCTTATCATTAAATTTCGCCCCGGTACTCTGCAATACTGAAAGCATCGGTCAGCACAAAAACATTGGCACACTGGACACCATGCACTCCATACACACGCTCCCGGTGCGTTGTATTATTCTATAGCACCGGTGCGCCACACATCTTCCACACCGATGCATTATAAAACACCGTGCCAAACTGAAACCGCCTGGTACGGTAGAACGAAACCACATCGGTGCATCATAAAACAACGTGCCAAAACACAAAATGACCTGTGTATTTTTAAGAAACAACACCAGTGCGCCTATAAACCACGCGCACCGGTAAAGGGTTAAATTAAAAAAAAATACGGCAAAAATCTTGGATTTTTCATTTTTCTAGTGCTCCTAAGCTCTCAATTACCGGTGCACGCTCTACCATAGAACGCACCAGTGCGCACAAAACATTGGCACATCGGAAAAAGTGCGCGACGTACACACCTGCCTGGGGCGTCCAATTATGGTAATGCACTGGTGCTTCACTACTCTTCCACGTTGATGCATCATAAAACATCGCGCCAAGACATAAACGTGCCGGTGCATTCTTATCCACGAGCACCGGTGCGCCTATAAAACACACACACCAGAATAGCGTTAAATAAAAAAAGAATTAAGGCCAAAAAACCAGTGCTTTACAACTATTTCGCACCGGTGCTTTATGAATATTCCACCCCAGTGCACCATCAAAACAACGCGCCAAAACTGAAACATCCCGGTGCAGTGTTAGGGAACCACCCCGGTGCATTATAAACAACGCACCAAATCTGGCACCACCCGATGCAGTTGTAAGTAAGTGTACCGCTGCACCTATAAAACTCCGCGCATTGGAACAGGGTTAAATAAAAAAAAAATTACGGCCAAAAAATTGCATTTTTCACTTTCCTTAGTGCTCTAGAGCACTCAAGTACCGGTGCCATTTCCCATTCTCTGAGCCGCCCTAACATTGGTGCTCTCATTGTACCCATTGCACACATTTCTGCTCTACATTGGCCACCAATCTCTAGATTTCATTTTGAAAAAAGGTGAAAAAAATTTCTTTTGCAAATTTTATAGCCAATATGCCTCCTCGACGACGAAATGTACAGGTATTTTTCTAGTTTTTCCACAATTAAGCCTTTTAGCGGATTAGAATTTGAAATAAAATTAAAAATAGCCATTAAAAAAAAAAAAAATTGTCGCATGGTGCACCTAAGCCATTCAGCTCGCACCAGATAGTGGTGCTACATGTAAAATTTACATGCCGCACCGCCACCGGTGCTAACAGTATCTGCACCATTTCGGGGGCGGTACCGAAAGGTGCCCCGCATAATTTTAGATTAAAAAAAATAAAATGCGGTGCGCTCATTTATCCAGGTGCACCGTTGAACAATGGAATCCCAGTGCGGTGCATTGACGATATAAATCTGCCCCGATATATGTCAACGCACCGCATTCTGCATTCCAAGAGGGTTAATGGTGCAGTCGAGTAAAAGACCGCACCGTCGACTATGTAATTGTCATGAAGTCAATGTGCTAACATGACTATATGCTCCAGGGCATATATTTCAGTCAACACACCGCTATTCTAAACCTAGATATAGTCAACGGTGCTTGAAAAATAGACAGTTGCACCGAGGTCGGTGCGTTGTATTTGATTAGGGGCACCAGGAACAGGGCGCTACATACTTAAGCCACACTGCCACCGGTGTGTGACTGTTTTTGTGGCACACCGAGTGGTATAATTTTTTTTTCAAATATATATATATATATATATATATATATATATATATATATATATATATATATATATATATATATTTATATATATATATATGTATATATATGTATGCATATATGTATATTCCTAAATACATGTCTATTTTAATTAAAAAAAATTATTTAATATGTCAATGATTCAGAGAGAAGAAGAGGAACAGTAGCAACAACAGGCTGAACAGTATGACATGATTCCCCAATGGGAGGCCCGAGAGAGGGAGAGAGATGCATACCCTCGGCCAATTACAACAGATACTTAGGGGATCCTTAGGCAAGTAGGCCTCCTCAAGTTCTATGAGGAGGCTACTTCCCTAAAGGCCCATAGTGTGTTTTTGAGATATCTTATCCACAGGTGGAATGCCCACCAACAGGATTTCCAGGTTGGTCCTGACCAGTGGTACACACCCACTAAGGAGGATATTTATTTTACTATAGGACTATAGAGGAGAGGGGTGGATTTTCTCTCATTCCCAGATGTGCCAGCTGGTTGTGTAGCAGGGAGTCAGTTATTTTACTCCCAGAGATACACTGGAGCACATGTACTGTCTCCTTCAGAGCTTTAGGTACCTGGAGGTCAGTTACATATAGGTGAATTTGGTAGACAAGACGTGCAGTGCCTCTCACTTATCATTTCGACCATTTCGCACAACACCAGTGACGGGCAACACATTAGTTTCTCGCTTTTATATTATGTTGATTATTTAGTACAACAGCCACGACTTGTTAGGTGGTCTGCCATTTTTTTGCGGTAGTTTTGTATGGCCTTAGATGGATGTCATGCTCAAGCACAAGGGAGGGTCAACTTCCCTTTTTCTTCAGAGCTGTTTTGTTTATTTTTTGAGAGGTTTCCAGAGATGAGACCTATTTTTGTTCAACAGCTTCATAGGCCGATGTTCGAGGCTTGGATGCACATGTGGGGGCAGATAATGCCCAAGAAGGGAGACACTATGTTTCCAGCTAGGATATCACATGATGCACTAGACTTACTAGCCAGTGTTGACGGGCTGCATCCCTTCATTTTGGTCCCATGTCCTTATGCTAGATTAGATTGGAGAGGGTGTCCCAACATGCTCTTCACAGATGACGAGCCACCAGATGATAGAGGTAATATTACTATTTTATTTATATTTATTATAACATGTTCTTTAACTTGTTTTTATTAAATTGTGTAATGAAATTGTCTAATTATTGTTGTGTACTTGTATATATTTTGCAGACATTAGCTCTTTTGATGGCAAGGAGATGTCAAATCCACCACATGATCTAGGTGTCGATCCTGATGACGATCAGGACATGGATGATGTTGAGGATGATCATGATTAGGATGAGGCTGGTGCAGCAGAGAGACATGCTCCTGCTCATGGTGCACTGGTACCGCCTTTTGCTAGGCGTGGTCGACCTGAGACTAGATATAGGATGGAGTTGGGCAACCAAATTTGTGCATTGATTATTGATGCGAGCATCAGGACCACTCATTAAAGTGACATACAGGCCGATGATAGGTTGTTCTGGATGTGGAGAGGCATGCTGCGTGACATGTATGGCCTGATGCAGCATGTCGTAGGATCTACGATAATTGTTATGCGACTAAGGAGTACTGTTTGTAGCTATAGGCGTACTAGTCAAGTCATGACACGTGATGGACAGTTCGCAAGTAGTGAGTCACATGCATCTCATGATCATTCACCGCGCGCCATGCCTGATGAGCATGAGGCTGATCCACTAGCAGCATCTAGCAGTCATCATGGAGATGAGGCTAGACCATCGGCCACGTCGAGTCAGCAGCCTACAACATCCGTCAGTACTAGTCATGATCATGAGAAGGCTGGACCATCGACCGTCGAGGCTGCACTATTGACTGAGTAGGTCTCCACTACTACTGCTTATATTGATGTTGTACTAGTACCACCAGCTGATGCATCCATCAGTACTAGTGATCATGATCATGAGCAGGCTCGACCATCGACCATCGAGGCTGCACTATTGACTGAGCAGGCCTCCACTACTACTGCTTATATTGATGTTGTACTGGTACCACCAGCTGATGCATCCATCAGTACTAGTGATCATGATCATAATCAGGCTCGACCATCGACCGTCGAGGTTGCACCCTTTATTGAGTAGGCCTCCACTTGTACTGCTATTGATGTTGTTATACTATCACTAACTGATCCATGACATTTATATTAATGTTGTATATTTTTAACATTATTCAGTTATATATATATATATGGTCCATGTATTTTATGTTCATGTTGCAGTTGTACTTAATTTACATGTTGGTGATCATCATGATGTGGCCCATATTGTTAGGTCATGTTAGATATGTTCATTTAATGTTTAGCTTGCAGATAGATGTGTATATGTGATAGCATGAGTTATTTTACATGAGATGTATTTGTGTTGTGATGATGTTAATATATAATGTTAATTTTATGTTTGAATGTGTTTTTTAGTCGAATATAATGTTTGTGCGATGGTTATCATGATCGTGATGATTTTTATAAATTAATTTAATATTAAATGGCCATGATATTTATTAAATATTATGTCGTGATTGTAATTGAAATTGAAATTTTAATTGTATGTAAAATTGTAAAATTGTATTTATATTTGTACTAATTATAATTTTAATTGTAATTGTATGTAAAATATTTATTAATGTAAAATTTTAATTGTAATTGTAATATTTAATTTATTGTGAAATGATTGTAATTATATATATGAAAAATTGTAAAATTGTAGTTGTAATTCTAATTGTATGTAAAATTCTAAAATTGTAATTGTAATTTTAATTGAATTGTATGTAAAATATTTGCAAAATTGTAATTGTAATTGCAAGTGTAATTCTATGTAAAATTGTAAATGTAATTAGATATAAAATTACAAAATTGTAATTGTATTTGTAATTGAATTGTATGTAAAATATTTGTAAAATTGTAATTGTAATTGTAAATGTAATTCTATGTAAAATTGTAAATGTAATTGTATGTAAAATTAGAAATGTAATTGTAATTATAATAGTAATTCATGAACGTGAAATTAATGTAAAATTGTAATTGTAATTGTAAATGTAATTCTATGTAAAATTGTAAATGTAATTGTATGTAAAATTAAAATTGTAATTGTAATTCTAATCGTAATTCATGTATGTGAAATTAATGTAAAATTGTAATTGTAATTGTAATTCTAATTGTAAATGTAATTTTAATTGTAATTGTATTTAAAATATTTGTAAAATTTTAATTCTATTAATGTGAAAATTTTAGTTGTATTAATGTGAAATGATTTTATTAAAATATTTAAATTTGTAAATTTGCAAATAATTGTAAAATAACAAATCTAGAATAATACGAATGTTTGTAACATAATAAAGTTTAGAAAATAATGAAAATAAATTCACGTACTTTAGAATTATCATTATTTTACTATGATCTTACATACAAAAAAGAAATGAACTTTATATAGTTCGGCGCGCTTATCATCATAACACGCATCGGTGCGTTGAATTACAAAGACGCACCGGTGCTTCCCAACTCTTCTGCACCAGTAACGAATAAATGCAAATAAAAAAAACACAACTCCATTTTTTTTAAGTGAAAAAAAAGCGACAATTTGAAAAATGGGCGGAAAAATATTTTCAAAAATATAATTTCATAAAATAATTCTTTAAATACAAAACACTTTTCATTATTTCACTATTTTTGCTAAAATTTTTAGCCAGATATTTGCAGGAGACAGACCTGGAGCAAGAGAGCACGAGGGCACTGTGGAGCAGCGAAATATGTTCGAACAGAAGTATTCAGACAATAGGAAACCAAACCTCTGGTGATTCAAACCCTGTATCATAGAATTTCAAGCCATCTCATGATTAAATTTGATTATTTTTTTTACTTTTTTTCCTGCAATTTTATCCATTTTTACCCTAAAACCTTCATTTTTTTTGTTTTTTCCCTTCCTTCTCCCTGTTTTTGTGATTTTAGAATTAGGGTTTTTCATTTTAGATTGACTTCCAACCCACGAGACGACATGCATAGTCGGATTCCAATCCATTCGGCCATTGCATGAATTTTTGGAAAAAATGGATTTTTCTTTATCGGTGCGCCTTGCATACGATACCGCACAGGTGCACTGTATTATACAGCGCACTGTGCAAGTACTATGCAGTAAAAAAATTAAAAATATTTTTTCAAAATCTGTGCGCCATATCTGAAATAGGGCACCGGTGCTCCATTTAACGAGGATAGCACCGTATGGTGTATTACACCATTTTGGTGGTGTTTTTTTAAGACCCCATGCACCGTACGGTCTATTACATTGTTTTTGCAGTACGTTTATAATACCCAACACACTGTACAGTCTATTATACTATTTTGCGGTGCGTTTTTAATATCCCCACACCGGCTGCGGTGCGTACCTCATGAAAGGTGCACAGATGTCTTGAGATTTATTTTCTACCTGAGAAGTTGAGAATTTATTTATAAATATATTAATGAATGATATGGTACAGGTTTCAGATTGATAAAGAAATGACTGACAAGAGATCAAGTAACAAAAATACTGTTAACACATCAGGAAAAGCAAAAAAGGCAAGTTCTTTGTAAAATTCTTTATAAAAAATATTATTTTTGAACTATATGTAAGTTTAAATAATATGTATTGTTTACTATGTATCATACAGAGCCACAAAATGACAAATCTCGATATGATTATTTCTAATCAAGGACCAGAAGAGTGAAAAAGTTTAATGGAAAAATTGCAAAAGGATGAATCAGGTGAATGAAAAATACTATCGATCCAATATGAGTTTCTTTTTTTAATTATCATTAATAATATACTTAAAATTATTAGATAACATGTGTCAAACAGTCTACTAATTCACATCTGTTTAATGTTCTACAGGGACCAACAACTCAGAAAATGAATGTTGTTCTAAGAAAAGAAAAAAATAGAACATGCAAATGAAAATGAATTGCTCCTTAGCTCATCTGGAGTGGTGTTGGAAGTTAACGAAAGGGGGAAAAACTTTTACAAAAGTTTGAGGGATCTAGTGGAATGAATGTATAGATGTTCTTTCCACTTACAATACAAAAATCAATCCAATGATTCCAAGAACCAAATTTTATCTAAACTACAGGAAGAGTTTCCAGAGAATTGGTCAATGAGACATGTCAGAGTTTTAATAGCAAAAACGTACAACAACAAAAAAGAAGGAATGAAAAAACAATATTCCTTTAAATGTTTGTCTAGAATTATTTATAAATATCACTTTTGTTATATTTACTTTTAATATATCAATATAAAAATTAAATAGTTTATTGTCATGTTACATTTTCGGGAAGATTATGAAAATCTCAAAAGATGAACGAGCTGATATCAGAAATATGCCAGTAGGAATGTCCAAAAAGGTGTACAAGGAGATGGTCAAAGAAATGGACAAAGTTGCATCGCAGGAGGAGCCATCTCAACAACAACGTGCTTCAAATGTAATGTGTAATCATTGAATTTTTAGATAATTAGGTACAATAAATAAACAATTTAGCATTAAATATTAATTTTCAAGAATTTTCTTGCAGAAAAGAAAATAAAATGGAACCCATTCAACACATAAAACAAGACGACAAGGAAGAAAAGGGTTGATATCTAAGTTTGTGAGTAATTGTTACTTCCTAATAACAACTTAACTAGATTTCATTTTTATATTTTTTAAGTTGTTTTACAAAAATCATCATTGAATGTCTTCAAACAAGTTCTAACATACAAAGAAGAACCATCAGATGAATTGATTGAAATTGGGTTAAATATGGGTTGTGAGTATATGTTGGCATATCAGAATTTAATTGTGGAATTTGTAAGCATCTATCGATCTTGTTTTACTTAGCTCTGTCTATAATTAATAGAACAAAAACATTTTTTATATTAAATATATGATTTGTTATGGGGTATAAAACTTGCAGGAAACAAAGTATGGAACTACGCCAACAAATAAAATTTTGAAAGATGGCATGGTACATGGTTTTGAAAGAATGTGTATAGTTTATGAGTCAATTGTTGCTATGGTATGTCATTTTTCTTTTCGATTTACATTGATGTATATTATTTAATATGGAAATTTTCATTATTCTCACCAATGTATATACACTCATTTCAATTTATTTTTATGTTTGTAGATGGAAGGTGAAGAAGAAGAAAACAATCAACACCGTGAACAAAATATTCCTGAAAATAACCCAAGTCATGGAAGTAGCTCTAGCAGTGACAGCAGTTCAAGCGAAGAATGATGATCACTATGTTTGGATATCAAAGGAAGACATTTTATTTTTTGAAATATGTCTGTGAAATCAGACATTTTGTTTAATGTAATGGACATAGCGTCCCAATTGAAAGACAAAGGGATACGAATAACTGTCCCATTTTGTATGATAAAGACTGTCTTATTCATATATATATATATATATAGTTATGAATAAGACAGTCTTTATCATACAAAATGGGGCGGAAGTTAATAAAATATATTTGGTTTCAGTGGGGCATGTATCATATAGTAATAAATGTCGATTTCTGATTTATATTTCAAAAAATAAAATGTCTTCCTTTGATATCCAAACATATTGATCATCATTCTTCGCTTGAACTGCTGTCACTGCTAGAGCTACTTCCATGACTTGGGTTATTTTCAGGAATATTTTGTTCACGGTGTTGATTGTTTTCTTCTTCTTCACCTTCCATCTACAAACATAAAATTAAACTAAAATGAGTGTATATACATTGGTGAGAATAATGAAAATTTCCATATTAAATAATATACATCAATGTACTAATAAATATGTTTTAATTTATTCTATTGCATTCTCCATTGTCGTTGTCAAATGCACCAATAAAAATTTAATTCATATGAATATTGTTATAAGATATATATGTGTTGACTTTTGATGAATAATGAATTTTAAAAAACCACAATAATTCTGATATGATATAACAAATTAATCCAAACAACACATTCAAATGCATTAATAAAGATGTACTTAATATGAATATTGTTATAAGATGTGTCGAATTTTGATGAATAATGAATTTAAAACAATCACAATAATTGAACTGTCATAGGTCGATGTTTCTAAAAAAAACAAAATGAAAATTGGTGCATGTCAATAACTGTCGACTGGTACGTTTATGTGTCTATACGCACTGGTGCTGTTGTACGATCTATGGGCACCGCACAAATACCGATACCAGTTATAAATATCAGTGTGTTTGGGTGCTACTGCATATCGGGGTGTTTATGTATCTATAAGCACCAGTGGATTTGTATGATCCATGGGCACTGCACGAATACTGACACCAATTATAAATCTCGGTGCCTTTCTGTGATACGACGCACCGGTGCTTCATAAAGGTATACGCACTGGTGCATTTATATAACCTATGGGCACTGAAAAAATCCCAAGACCAATTAGAATGGCCCCGTGCGTTGTATGACCAACACTACGCCTGGTGCGGTTTTACACCTAAACATCCTGGTGCGTTCATTCAACTGAGGTAGCCCCGAGATGCTGTCTTCATGTACACAGTGGTGCGTTAAATCCAGAGTAGTGCACTGATGAAAAAAAATCCGTAATAACCTCCGACCGCACATTTTTTTTAGTTGTGTTGAATTTCCGTTAAAATCTCCACCAAAACCTCTGTAACCATAAACGAATGTTGTAGAAAATGCTTTTTTGACAATTTTGGCCAATTTTATAGCACTAAACACCTTCTTTATAACCTCCACTGGAGGGTCTTTTCCTTGTAGTGTTGGGTTATGAATTTGAAATAATCTACAAAAAAGGGAAGCTAAATGTTGTTGTAGATGCACTCTCAAGAAAGAAGGAAGAGGTGGAAGCATTGCTTTGTGCCATTTCTATTATCCAACTAGATTGGATAATCGAAGCAAGGGATGAATAGAAGAAGGACGAAGAAGTGTGGACACTCATTCAAAAGTTACAACAAGATCCTAGTACATATGATACATTAAGTTGGAAAAATGATTCCTTATGGTACAAAGAGCACTTATATCTTTGTAAGAATTCCCAACTAAAACAAAATATTTTTTTGGAATTACACACTTCTCCTTTAGGAGGACACTCAAGATTTTTAAAAAATTACCACAAGGTGAAGAAATAATTTTTTCAGGATGGCCTTAAATCTGATATTCAAAATTTTGTGGCGGAATGTTTGGTTTTCCAGAAAAATAAAGTTGAGACAATTAAGACCCCGGGTCTTCTACAACCTTTATCCATTCCAAGTCAATGTTGGGAGGAGATTTCAATGGATTTTATCATAGGTTTACCTAAGTCCAAAGGAAAGAGTGTCATCATGGTGGTAGTTGATATAATTACCAAGTATGCACACTTTTGTGCATTATCTCATCCATTTAAAGCAAGTACAGTTGCTACTACATTTATGTACACAATTCTAAAGCTACATGGAAACCCAAAAATTATTGTGAGTGACAGAGATCCCATTTTTACTGGAAATTTTTGGATGAATTTATTTTCTTGTTTGGTTACTCAATTAGCTCATAGCTCATCTTATAATCCTCAATCCAATGGCCAAACTAAGATAGTGAATAATTTTTTGGAAGGATATCTTCGTTGTTTTTTATCTGATAAACAAACTCAATGGGTCAAGTGGTTACCTCTCTTTGAATGGTGATATAACACTTCCTTCCATACTGCAGCAAAAATGACCCCATTTATGGCACTTTATGGATATCATCCACTATCCATCACATCGTATTTAAGATAAAATTCTAAGGTTCAAGCAGTGGAAGATCACATCGAGCATCAACAAGAAGTTCTCCAACTCTTAAAGGATAATCTAAATTTGGCACAAAATCGAATGAAACAAAGGAAGATCAACATCACAGCAAGAGAAGTTTTGATGTAGGAGAATGGGTATTTTTACGTCTAAAACCATAAAAAAAAATGTCCCTCAAGAAAGCTAAGAAGGATAATAAATTATCTCCAAAGTACTATGGTCCTTACAAGGTGTTGCAAAAGATTGGTACTATGAGCACTTAAAATTGAGCTTTCAAAAAACTGCACACAAGTCCCATCATTTTCATATTTCATGCTTAAAGAAGTTAATAGGTGAAAATCTTCCAATTCAAACAATATTGAAAGAACTTGATGATGAAGGAAAAAATGTTGGGCACAGCAGGTCACGGAAACAAGAACTCGACGGCTACGAGATCGATCCGATTTCAGAGTATCCCATCAAGTGGAAGAACTTACCCACTAAAGATTCTACATGGGAGGATGAGAATTTTATACAGAAGCACCCAGAATTACTCAAGCATTGAGGACAACACTTTTTTGAAGGAGAGGGGCATGTTAGGTACCTATATTACTTGTTTAGTCCCTTATTGTTATTAGTGTAGCCCCCTTATTGTTATTGTTGTACCCCTGTAACCCCAATATTGTTATTATTGTGCCCTTACATTGTTATTGTTAGGTCGGCTAGGATTATATTATGGGCCCATGGACTCCTATATATAGAAAGAGGTTTTGGTCATTTTTATCATCCAAGAATTGTTCATTTATGTGATGTATTGGAGGTTTCCCCCTCGAAGTGGCTGATTTTTAAGACATTGATCTCTCTTTTTTTTTATTTTTTGAGTTGGTTTCATAAAAATTGATTTGATCCTGGCGTATCTTAGTAGAGAGGAAATAATTTCATATTTAACTCGAGAAATTGTGTTATTTGATGAATTTTGTAACTTTGACAAATTAATTGTAGAATAGTTAAATTAGAATAGATCATCTCCCATATCTCTCTATGAAGATCGATTTGGTCGTACGGATGGATTTTTTTTTTTTTGGTAAATAAAAAATACACATATGCCAAAATATTATTTTCACATCCTTATTTTGGGACTTTTGGCTCTAGAAAGGCTAATTGAAATTGTCCCTTATCAGCATCTAGTCTTTGAGAGTAATGTGTTCTTTGTAGAAGACGTTTTCTTGTTTTCTTCTAGAATTGAGTGTAGGTAATTGACTTCAAAGCTTCATTCTTATTTTTAATCTCCATGAATTTAGAAAATATACTCTGATTAGCAGAGGAAGTGTTGGAAATGTTGTCATTGATGGCAAAGGAGGTAGCAGATGCAGAGACAGGAACAGTTACAAGGAGACAAAGATAGACAATGGAGGTAGCAAAGAGGAAATGAATATAAAGGAGAAAGGCAGAGGCAGAGGAAGAAAATACGGAGACAGAGCTGTTATCACAGCAGTAGAGGCAGAGGCAGAGTGATAGAAGTGGCAGAGGCAGAGCCACAGCTGTTATTGCAGAGAAACCGCTATTATTCCAAGAATATGTATATATATATATATATATATATATATATATATATAAATTCTGAGAATATTTTATACAGTCGGGCGTTACACATAATATAAATTAATTTCCGGACTTTATATTCAAATGCTCTGTATTTAGTTGAAGAACTCGACTTCTGGTCGATGTGGTGTTTTTAAATTGTACATACCTAGACTGTAATGAGCTCTACGAACCAGCGTGAATAGGCTCTGTGGGGACGAGCATTGTACACATAGCCACAAGGGTTATGAATGGTGGAACTCTGCGTCAGAGTATAACGGAACCATAGTCGAATATATATATATATATATATATATATATAAAATTGAATTCCTCAACCGGAGATTAAACCCGGAGTTAATAAACAAGAATATACATGGGAGAGCGCAAACCAGATGTACAACCGCGGTCAATCACTGTAGCAAAACCGCGAGCGGGTTTACAAGGTGGGTTGCCCCTCTTCGCACCGCTTTAGGCGAGTAGGTGGTATTCCCCTGAACGCGGGTGATTCCATAGAATATCTGACATGTGGCTAGGCTACTGTTCCAATACCACCACTTAAAGTGCGCCATTGTGCGTAAAAAACCGACGTAGGATGCCGAGCGAAATGCACACGGGTCGTTGATCTGGAAGAGGGCCATCGGACGGTGATCGTGCGTTGGACTTGCCCGGAGTTTAACCAAGTTGCGCGAACGATAGTCCAGATGTGACGCGCCATCGCGCGTTATCTTTCGCGCAAGTTTCCCATGCGATATTCGTTGGATCGGGCAATGTAATGACAGCCGTCGGATGGGCGCGTGAGTTAACAAAGGTACGGTCTATGCATTCACGATTTACTGTGGGCCTGGGGTGGAGATATATACAATGAATTTGGTTTATTTTAATGATGTTTATAAAAGTTTGACGGGTTATTAACATACGGTGGAAGACTAAGGTTTCTATTTAATAAAATATTGCCGATTATCTTTGGACTCCGTTGTAATGGTTCCAATATTAAATAAAGCGTAATATATGTGTGGATATATTATGTATAATGATTGTATATGTAAAGTGGCGAAACATGGAGTTTGTGAATATGGTTTAATACGATGAGGGTCAATTATTATGTTGCGTAGAATGGTTGTAAATGCAGAATTACCGCATATGTACACATAAGAGATTGCCGAGGAGTACTGAATTAATATCGCAATTCTATGAATTGAGATATTAAAATAACCCGGACTTGTTTATATAAATTGCCGATTAATGGAATTAAAGAGAAGTGTGAGATTGCCGGGATTGGGAAATGATTGGGCATAAAACTTGAATGCAATTATGGAAAAGGAAAAAGAAGAGAGAGCATGACAAAGATACCCAGAGATTACGAGTTTGATAGGAATATGTACGGGAATGAGTTGGAAGGAATGAGTTGGACGGGTGAATAAGCACAGAACGTTCAGGAAATGCCTGCAGACCGTGACCCACAAAGTGTATGCGGAAAGACGGGTTCTTTACAACGACGGAAAAAGACAAATCTAGTAAGCCAAAATCCGAAAGGAGGTGAGTGAAATTGAAATATGTAATTAAAAATGTGAATGTAAAATGTTGTAATTAACTTTTTTGTTTTTTGTGATACAAAAACTAAATATCTGAAGAATAACCCGTCCCATTGTAACATTGAAATTTGTACATATTGTTATAATTTTAAAATGAGTTGGAAAAAGGAATGAGAAGACAGAAGCCAAAGAGTCATGACTGTTCACTCCAAATTACTTGTGAAATACAAACAGTCATGTGAGAAACTCTATATATAATATCAAATGGATATGAATGAGAGAGGTCAGAGAGAGTAAATATAGAGAATGCAAAGTAGAGAAGAGTGAGGCAGAGAAGATTAAGAAAAGCAGAGAAGAAAGAGATGCTATAGAACATAGCTGATATTTGAGGTAAATCAACAAACATTCAGTTTGATAAGTTGAGGAAGTTGGAGCTTCCCTATCAAGTTGCAGCTTGATAGCGCTTTGTCGATTCTTGGCAGAAGCGGGGTTGGAAAGCACCTCCTGTAGGTTGGTGCCTGCAGAAAATTGAAGGATTTGGTGCTTCCTTGCAAGTTGTAGCTTGCAAAATTGAGGATTGGAGCCTCCTATAGGTTGGTACCTGCAGAAAAACAGTGGTGAGAAGGAGTTGGAGCTTGCCTTTGCATCAAATCAATAATAAGATGTGGTTTTCTCCCTTTATGGCTTTCCACTTATATATGGTGTCTCTGTGCATGATTTATATGTGTTGATCTTATTTATATCTTTTGCTTAATACCTGCTGCTCTCATATTAAGTCTACTGTTATATTATATTAACACTTGTTGCTTACATTCTAAGATTACTTACACATTAAATTGGATATGAAATGAAGGTGTAATTAAGTTTAATGAAAAGTTCTAAAAGATCGGGAATGTGTTAAATTGATTCCCCCCCCCTCTCAGTTTAACTAAAGGTTCAACAATTGGTATCAGAGCTAAGTTCCTTAGTACCAGTCTAACAGCTGAAAGGAGATCCTAGGTTCCCAAGATGGCTAGTAAAGAAGGATGCTCAACCAATAAAGCCACTTTCTTCATTGGTGAAAATTATGCTTTCTGGAAAATTAGAATGAGGACATACATAATGTCTCTAGGAATAGAAGTCTGGGCTGCTATGGAATTAGGATATGCCCCAAAGACAACTGAAATAGAAAAATAAACAAAACAATATTTTGTGGCTAATGCAAAAGCCATGAATGCCATATTGAATGGATTGTGTGAAGTAGAGTTTATTAAAGTAATGCACAAAGACACTGCCAATAAAATATGGGATACTCTTGAAAACATACATGAGGGAGACCAGAAAGTAAAGACTGCCAAAATTCAAGTCTATAGAGCCCAGTTTAAAAACTTAAAAATGAATGATGATGAAGACATTGCCAGTTTCTTCCTAAAACCTGCAGAAATTATTAACAATATGAAAGCTCTTGGAGAAAAAATGCCAGAAAGTATAATTGTGCAAAAGATTCTAAGATCTCATCCATCTAGGTTTAATCCAAAGGTGTCTGCAATATAAGAAATAGCTGATTGGGAGACCTTGACCATGAACCAGCTACTTGGAAATCTAACAGCTTATGAAATGAGGCTCCCACAGAAGAAGCCAAGTACGAGGGAAGCAAAATTTAATACAGAAAAGAAGAAAGAAGAAGAGGGAGACATATGCTCTTGCTTAGATGAAGAAGAGGCAAAGTTTGTCAAGAAATTGGATAGAGACTCAGGTAAATACAAAGGTAAACTCCCCTTCAAATGCTTTAACTGTGGAAGAGTGGGACACTATGCTGCTAAGTGTCCTAACAAGAAAATAAGGATTCAGGCTCAAGAGTTAGAGAAAAATAAATCAAAGAACTGGCAGAAAGGAAAGAAGTTCAGCAGAAAATCCTTCTATGCTCAACAAGACAGCAGTACATCTGAAGATTCAGATGAACCCTCAAGTGAAGAAGGAACCTCCGAATTATTATTGATGGCCATAGAAGATCTTGAAGGACTCCTGCTAGAAGATGAAGAAGAAGAATGGGAAGTCGACCTTGAGGGGGAGCTAAGAAGTGCTCTGGAAGAGATTGACAGACTCAAACTGAAGTGCAGAAAGAAAAAGGACATTCTTCTTAAGTATGTAAGAGAATAACAAAACTCAGAAGTCCTCATGCAGCTAAAGGTAGAGCTTGAAGAAGCCAAGAAGATAGAAGACATGTTACTTCAACAAATCAGATAAGCGAGAACAAGAGCGGAAAAAGAGAGGCGACGCACACTCGGGGAAGAAACTACAAAATTCTCCAAGGGACGATTAACATAAACTCAGCTACTCAAACAAGCTCTAGTAATTTGAATGAAATTCTGGTTGCTCAAAGATCCCCAATGATAAAAAAAGGAATAGTCTATGAAGGAGAATAGAGTAAAGGCAAAGAAAAGGAAAACAAAAATATTATTTTTGTAAAAGCAAAGACGACTGATGAAGTAGCTCAAACAATTCCTACAAAAGAAGAAATCAGAGATCAGAAGAAACCACTAGTAGCAAAGAATGTAATAAATACTAAGACCCCTGAATATGTAAAAGTTGGAAACCATAAAAGAAGATTCTTCCCTCCAATGAAGAATGCCACCTATTATGACTACCACAAGTTGGGACACATTGCTGCATATTTTCATGCAAGAAGGAGTAATTCAAACCAGCAAAAGATGCAAACATTGAAGAGACATGCCCATCGAATGTAAACAACTTCTATAGTTCTTGCTTTTATTGTAAGGAATTTGATTATAAAATCATTGAATTTAGAAAGTATGGACAAAGATTGATTTTCAACACTTCAAGGAGGTTTATGAATCAAGGAAATTTTGTTCATACTCACAAATCGGCAAAAATTATGACCAAATGTTGTGTATGCAATCAAGTTGGACATACTTCTTCCAAGTGTCCTCTCAGAAGATGTAGCCCATCATATCACAAAAGATACCAAACAAAAGGGTGCTTCCGGTGGATAAAGAAGGAGAATAAATGTGACTTGGCTTTAACTGCTCAAGACCTGAAAAGCCAATGGTACTTGGATAGTGGCTACTCAAAACACATGACTGGAGACAAAAGCAAGTTTATAACTCTTAATGAAAAGAAATCTAGCAATGTTACTTTTGGCAATGATAAATTAGGAAAGATCAAGGGAAAAGGCTCAGTCAACATAGACAATGGTAGAGGAAAGGCCCAAGATGTACTATTTGTGGATGGACTGAAACGAAATTTACTGAGTGTCAGTCAGATGTGTGACAAAGGCTGTGAGGTTCTTTTTAGAGCACAAGATTGTGTAGTTAGATCAAGCACAACAAGAAAGACTTTGCTCAAAGGTGTTCGAACAGAAAGTAATGTTTACATAGTAAAAGATGAGGTTGAAGCCTGCCATATTATAAAAATTGAGGAGTCAGTTCTTGGTATGAAGATGGACATCTGAAGCATTGCTATCATCTGACCACAGTAGAAAGCTGAGAATGCAGAAATAAAAAGGCATACAAATACATATGCAAATCCCTTAGTGGAAATAACCAGCATCCTTTAAATGAAGATAAATGCTCAGCAGAAAACACTCCTCTTGTACATGGATCCATGGTTCTTTGCATTCAATTGAGGTAAATCCCCTTCTGTGTGTGTGAATGATTCTCTCAGGACTGACAGTTTCCTTTCTCAAAATAGTGAACCAACAAAATTTAGTGTTAAAACATTAGAAAATAGCTGATTTAACAGATATGAGATGAATGAAGAAAAGCTAGAGCAAGTGTAACTGAGACCTGCTCTAGTTAACATGGAATAAACAACAATTTGCATTTCAGTGAGACTAAGGCATGAAGATAAAAATGGTCTCTCTTGTGTTCTTTGGAAATGAAAACAGAAGTTAACATTACTCAAAACTTTTGGGCAGAAGCTGTACACATAGCAGTACATATTCTAAACAAAGCTCATTTAAGACCTAACAGTGACAAGACACCTTATGAGCTGTGGCATGGTAAACCTGCATCAATCAAGCACTTTAGAGTCTTTGGCAGCAAGTGCTACATAAAAAATAATGATGAAAATCTGGGGAAGTTTGATGCAAGAGCAGATGAAGGAATACTCTTAGGATATGCATCCAAGAGTAAAGGATACAGATGCTACAACAAGACTCTTCGAAAAATTGTAGAAAGTATTGATGTAATATTTGATGAAGAACTTCCAAACAAGACAAGAGATATAGATTGCAGTAGCCATCCTGAAAATCATGAAGAAGAGGACCAAGATGATGAAGAAACAAGAAAAACATCAGAAAATGCTGAACTGAACTCAAAAACCCCCTCAAGATACACTAAAAAGAACCATCTAGAAGATCAAATCATAGGAGACAAGAGTGTAGGAGTGCAAACAAGAAGGCAGCTAACTGAACAGACAGAAGAAGTATACATAGAAATGTTATCACAAATAGAGCCAAAGAAGTTTGAAGAAGCTAGCAAGGACAAGTATTGGGTAAAAGAAATGAATGAAGAATTGGACCAAATTGAGAAGAACAATACTTGAGAACTAGTTCCTAAACCAATTGAGAAGAATATCATTGGTTCAAAATGGGTATTCAAAAACAAAATGAATGAACAAGGACAAGTAATCAGGAATAAAGCCAGGCTGGTCAGCAAAGGATACTCACAAATTCAAGGACTTGATTATGAAGAAACATTTGCCCCTGTAGCCAAAATGGAAGCTATCAGAATGATCCTGGCATTTGCATGCTACCAAAACTTAAAGGTATATAAAATGGATGTAAAGTATGCTTTTCTTAATGGAGATCTAGAAGAAGAAGTGTACATGGAACAACCAGAAGGTTTCTCATTGACAGACAAAGAAGACTATGTATGCAGACTGAAGAAGGCCCTATATGGACTGAAACAGGCTCCTCGTGCTTGGTACTCAAGACTGGATAAATATTTTCAAAAATAGGGTTTTAAGAGAGGTGGAGTAGACATCAATCTATACATAAAAGCCCATGAAAATGAACTCCTGATTGTTGTAGTGTATGTTGATGACATTATGTTTGGAAGAAACAAAGATGAACTAGCAAAAGGGTTTGCTGAAGAGATGAAAACAGAGTTTGAAATGTCTATGATTGGAGAGCTCAGTTTCTACTTGGGACTGCAAATTCAACAAAAGTACACAGGCACTTTCATCTCTCAAGAAAAATACTTAAAAGAAATGCTGAAAAAATTCAAAATGGAGGAATGCAAACCTGTGACAACACCCATGATCACGGGTTGCAAGCTGTGTGCTGAGGATGGGACTTCAGATGTAGATCAAAAACTCTACAAATCCATGATAGGAATCCTGTTGTATTTGATAGCATCAAGACCAGACATCATGCTAGCATTAGGACTAGTGGCAAGATATCAAGCAACACCTAAACAAAACCATCTTCTGGCAGTAAAAAGAATACTCAGATATATACAAGGAATAGCACAGTATGGACTTTGGTATCCTAAAGGCAAAAGCTTCACTTTAACAACATAAACATATGCATATTGGGCCAGCTGTGTTGATGACATGAAAATTACAAGTGGAGGTGCTTTCTATCTAGGAGAAAGTCTGGTGGCATGGTTAAGCAAGAAACAAACATCCGTCTCTCTGTCTACAGCTGAAGCAGAATATATAGCAGCAGCAGCATGTTGTACACAAGTCATGTGGGTGAAGAAAACTCTTCAAGACATGAAGGTAAGCATTGATGAACCTATTTCAATCAAATGTAATAATACAAGTGCTATAAGTATATCTAAAAATCCCGTGCTTCACTCAAAAACCAAACATATTCCAATAAAGTATCATTTTCTCCGAGAACAAGTAGCTCAAAAGATAGTCAAACTGGAGTATGTACCAACAAAAGAACAAACATCAGATATATTTACCAAACCACTTGCTAAAGAGCCATTTGAATATTTGAGAGACAGATTAGGGGTAGTATCTGTAGATGCTACTCTCTGATATAAAGAGAAAGCACAATTTCAGGGGGAGAACAAAAACGAAAATATCCTTCCAAGAGGAGAATAGCCAGCAAGGAAAGCATGAATCAGGTTCTCAGAATCAAAGGATTAAGGCAAAAGAACACCAAGTTATTATCCTAGAGTTATCTGCATTATTCAAGCATCAAAAAGTCAATTACAGAGCAAAAGGATCAGTATTGTACTCTGAAACACTATATTAAGAATCTGAAACATAAAAGACGAGTAGTGATTATCATTTGAAGCCTCTCAGCGTTTTAGTTGCTGAATCCAATCATACATCTCTGACTAGATAAAGCTGCTACAATGTATTCTGTGAACTATCATTGATTATTCTCACTTTTAGCTCTATATAAGTGAAATAACTGTATCAATTTACAGTGTATTTTCAAATTCGATAATCCTCAAAGTGTTCTCTCAACAAGTCTTATACATCACTATGGAGCAGCATGGTACAAAGTCAGCATAAGAGGGCCTAAACATACCTCAGAGAGAGGAAATGCAAAAAGAAACCCTTTTCCATTGATTTCAAAGGGGGAGGAAGAGCAAACAACAAGAGAAAGAGAAGGCAAACAGAGGAAATGCATTGCCATCAATGCCAAAGGGGGATACTGTTGGAAATGTTGTCATTGATGGAAAAGGAGGTAGCAGATGCAGAGACAGGAACAATTACAAGGAGACAAAGATAGACAATGGAGGCAACAAAGAGGAAATGAATATAAAGGAGAAAGGCATAGGCAGAGGAAGCAAATACGGAGACAGAGCCGTTATCACAGCAGTAGAAGCAGAGGCAGAGTGATAGAAGCGGCAGAGGCAGAGCCATAGCTGTTATTGCAGAGAAACCACTGTTATTCCAAGAATATGTATATATATATATATATATATATATATATATATATATATATATATATAATTTCTGGACTTTATATTCAAATGCTCTGTATTTAGTTGAAGAACTCGACTTCTAGTTGATATGGTGTTTTTAAATTGTACATACCTAGAGTGTAATGAGCTCTGCAAACCAGCGTGAATAGGCTCTGTGGGGATGAGCACTATACACATAGCCACAAGGGTTATGAATGGTGGAACTCTGCGTCAGAGTATAACGGAACCATAGTCGAATATATATATAATTGAATTCCTCAACCGGAGATTAAACCCGGAGTTAATAAACGAGAATATACACGGGAGAGCGCAAACCATATGTACAACTGCGGTCAATCACTGTAGCAAAACTGCGAGCGGGTTTACAAGGTGGGTTGCCCCTCTTTGCACCGCTTTAGGCAAGTAGGTGGTATTCCCCTGAATGCGGGTGATTCCATAGACTATCTGACATGTGGCTAGGCCATTGTTCCAATACCACCACTTAAAGTGTGCCATCGCGCGTTAAAAACCGATGTAGGATGCCGAGCGAAATGCGCACGGGTCGTTGATCTGGAAGAGGGCCATCAGACGGTGGTCGTGTGTCGGACTTGCCCGGAGTTTAACCAAGGTGCGTGAACGATAGTCCAGATGTGACGCTCCATCGCGCGTTATCTTTCGCGCAAGTTTCTCGTGCGATATCCGTTGGATTGGGCAATGCAATGACAGCTGTCGGATGGGCGCGTGAGTTAACAAAGGTACGGTCTATGCATTCACGATTGTACTGTGGGCCCGGGGTGGAGATATATACAATGGATTTAGTTTATATTAATGATGTTTATAAAAGTTTGACAGGTTATTAACATACGGTGGAAGACTGAGGTTTCTAATTAATAAAATATTGCTGATTATCTTTGGACTCCGTTGTAATGGTTCCAATATTAAAGAAAGCGTAATATATGTGTGGATATATTATGTATAATGACTGTATATGTGAAGTGGCAAAACATGGAATTTCTGAATATGGTTTAATACGCCGAGGGTCAATTATTATGTTGCGTAGAATGGTTGTAAATGCAGAATTAGCGCATATGTACACATAAGAGATTGTCGAGGAGTATTGAATTAATATCGCAATTCTCTGAATTGAGATATTAAAATAACCCAGACTTGTTAATATAAATTGCCAGCGTGGAATTAAAGAGAAGTGTGAGATTGCCCGGATTGGGAAATGATTGGGCATAAAACTTGAATGCAATTATGGAAAAGGAAAAAGAAGAGGAGAGCATGCAGAGATACACAGAGATTACAGGTTTGACAGGAATATGTACAGGAATGAGTTGGACAGGTGAATAAGCACAGAAAACAGGGAATATGCAGATGACAGTGAACAAAGTGTATGCAGAACAGGTTCTTAACAGCAGCAGAAAAAGACAAATCCAGTAAAGCCAAAATCCAGAAAAGGAGCTGAGTGAAATTGAAATGTGTAATTAAAAATTTGAATGTAAATGTTGTAATTATTTTTATTGTTTGTGATGCAAAGGCAAGTATCCTAAGGAAAAGACAAAATCCCACTGTAGCATGGAAATTTGTACATATTGTAGTAATTCTAAAAATGAGTTGGAAAAAGGAATAAGAAGACAGAAGCCAAAGAGTCATGACTTTTCACTTCAAATTCCTTGTGAAATACAAACAGTCATGTGAGAATTACTATATATAATATCAATTTGATAAGCTCAAGTGAGATAGAGAGAGAGAGAGAGAGAGAAAATATAGAGAAGGAAGAGTATAGAAGAATAAGGAAGAGAAGATCAAGAAAAGAAGAGCAGAAAGAGAAGCTACAGAACATAGCTGATATCTGAGGTAAATCAGCAAACATTTAGTTTGTTAAATTGAAGGGAGTTGGTGCTTCCTTGCAAGTTGTAGCTTGCAGAATTGAGGTAGGAGCCTCCTGTAGGTTGGTGCCTGCAGAAAATTGAAGGGAGTTGGTGCTTCCTTGCAAGTTGTAGCTTGCAGAATTGAGGATAGAGCCTCCTGTAGGTTGGTGCCTGCAGAAAACAATGGTGAGAGGGAGTTGGAGCTTGCCTTTGCATCACAACAATAATAAGATGTGGTTTTCTCCCTTTATGGGTTTCCACTTATATCTGGTGTCTCTATGCATGATATTTATGTATTGATCTGATATGTATCATCTGCTTAATATCTGCTGCTCTCATATTTAGTCTACTGCTATATTATACTAACACTTGCTGCTTACATTCTAAGATTACTCACACATTAGATTGGATATGAAATGAAGGTGTAATTAAGTTTAATGAAAAGTTCTAAAAGATCAGGAATGTGTTAAACTGATTCACCCCCCCCCTCTCAGTTTAAATAAAGTTTCAACAGGAAGGAGTTGAAGAACACTTCCATGTTGTTGTTTCCAACTGCTGCAAATCGAATATAGGCTTACTTGAGAGAATAATTGTAGAAGGTGTAGATACATCTGTGGACAAGGTATCTGACATAGCTTCTTATGTTTCTCTCACTTTTTTCCTCTTATAGACTCTTAATTATGTTCCTTATGATTTTAAAGTGGAATGTAGAACATTTTCAATTACCCGGTTAAGTTATTTCTCCCTTTGTTGAGGACTTGCTAAAATATTAATCTTTGTTGGTTTCTCTGCCTCTTGTTCTTCTGGAAATTCTAGGGTGCCTTCTCCCCAATTTTCTGTAATGGTATATCTTTCAATATCTAGATTCGGTGCATGAGAATAAGAAGTGGAACCTTGTTGAACTTTGGTAATGAAATATTTCCAATTGGGTCAAAGACTAGCTGATTCCCTTTGTGAATTTCATTTGTGCTAACAAAAATTAAACCTCCTTATCAACTGCCCTAGTATTTACAACAAAGGGTCCCACTTATGCTTTGATTTTAAATAGAGTATCTTTATTCCTTGGTATGAAATGCATTTGATCAACATTGAGACTATGTATAATGAATTCAATAGAAAAAACTTTGATTGGGAGAAAAACTCAAAAATGATATGGAGGGAGTTCACATTCATACATTCTCATCTTAGTAAATTTTTTATATAAATATCAATCACCTAACTCATTTTGTTCACTAAGCTACAAATTGTGATTGACCTATGGTAGAATTCTTTGGGCTTTATCATTTTTTAAAAGACTAAAACATTCTGATATAAATTGATACACAAAATTTGTAAAAGAAAATTCTTCAGAGTGTTTCCTAACCAAATAAGTCTAGTGAAAAACTAACCATTGAATCCCCTACTTATCTTGTTTTTGTAACTATGTTTGAAATAAATTTTCTAACTGAAGGTACATGAACATATAGACTAAAAATGATTGATGCTTAAATGAATTTTCAATTCCAAATTTCAAAAACTGCTCATGCATGATATATGGAGCCTTCAATGAAATTGAATGCTTCTTTCCTGGTGAAAGAGTAGACAGAAATCCTAAAACCACTTCATCTACCACTTCATCAATTTCATACCCTAATAAAAAACATAACATGGATACAATTGTTTCAGAGATATCTGGGAAAATATTTAAAGGATAAGGAGGATTGCGTTGGGGAATGTTGGTTCCCTCTAGAAAAAATAATTCAAGTATTGAAGTCCTTTGCTGAGAGGTTAATCTCTAACAAGTCTCTGAAAAAACTTCACTAGAAAAATGGTGGAGAGAACCAAGAACAACATCTTGTAGAGCATATAGAATTGACTTAAAGGTAATTAAAAATAAAGGCTCTCCATTCTTGGAAATAATGTCTCTTTCACTTGGTAAATATATATCTAAACACCATACAATGTGTTATCACTCAGGTTTTCCTAGAAGTTGTGTAAGAGGAAAGTATACCCGAGGTAACCACAAACCAACCTTTTAGATGCAGAATCTAGCCAATCTGCATCCAGAGAGGGCTCTCTCTTTATGATTTATCTTTGTTCTTGAAAGGTTTTAGGCTAGTTATAGATTCAAGGGTTTGTTTGGAAATTGGTGGAATCCACAAACTAAGGGCAAGGTTGAGAGCTTTCAGTCCATTGGGCTATGGAGTCAAAGGATGGCTTTACTGGATTTCTATTCTAAGCACAAGATGGTATTACAGGGCAAGATAGCTAGACGGAGAACAATCCTTAAAATTTAAAGTGGATGGGATGATCTTGAAGGGATGAAAGGCAGCTAAGAATCTTTCACCATGTTCAAAAGAAAGAAGTGAAATGACTACAAACAAAGAGCAATGAAGGATTATTTATTATAGTAATCAATAATGTTTAAATTAGCAAAGCAGGAGCATTTAAGAATTCATGCTTATAACTAATTTAGAAGAAAACATTAAGAATAATCACATTTGAAAACAGAGTACAATTAAGCAAATTATGTTTCAATCCTTTATGTAAATTATTCAGAAATGGATATGATGATATTATAAACTAATATAAAATTTCAGACAAAGGGTAGAAACACTTATTGAACTGTAGTCCAACACATGAATCCTGCAACAAGTCCAGTGCTTCAAATCGTCATCCAGTAAGCCACAAGTAAATTTCTCCAAAAGCTTTTATTCCGAAAATCTGAATGTTACAGCAGAGTAATAGAATCCACCCTCAATACTCTCTTTGAGGGTTTATTTATACACAAAATAATCTTAAACAATCTTACACTATCTTAGCCAATAACCTAGGCTGACTTAAAGCGTAATTTACAAACAAACAAGAGACAAATGGTCTCGTGGATAGAATAATGGGTAACTGCCGATGTGCTATTCCTTTCTTCGTGGACGTGTTGGAGGTAAATGCTGAAATAGGGCTCTGTGCTGTCCCTTGCAGTATTTCTTTGGCTTGTTGGACACTCTTTGTTCCTACGGATACTCTTTAACCTTTTCATCTGATACTCTTTCATCTGTTTTCATTTCTACTTTTCACATAATAGTAAAAGATAAAATTCTTATGCTGAAGATAATTTTCATAAAATTCCCAACATTTCTCTCCACCATTGATCATCTGGTATCATAGTTCTTCTGAGTTTCCTCAATGTCTCATCTGCTTCTGTGAGTTTGTAGAAGGTGGGCTCGTTAGGAAACAGATACCTTATTTCATGTTCCAAATGAAATAAATTCCTTACTCTATCATAGATATTTCTCCCTGTTGGTAATGTTGATTGTGGTAAACTAGGAGAACAAGCAGCTGTATTTCGAGCATGAGCATTTATTTTCTTTATATATGTTTCTAAGTCCATTATTTGATCTTCTGTGAGCATAGGACTTGGTAATCCACTATCCAACAAAGCTTGAAAATTCTCTCTGAAAATGTTGATATCAACCAAAATGTCTGTACAATTCCTCTCTAAATTCTGCATAAAAGTTCTCTTAATGAAAACTCTTTTTATTTCCAAAACTGTGCCTGTCCTGTCATCAATCCCTAACCCTGCAAGTTGTTGCTTTGTCCTGGTGTTCAAAAATTGAATGAGTTGATTGGCCTGCTCAGGCCTGCCTCTTAATTCATGTCTGGTTCTGTTTATTTCTTCTTGGGCTATTTTAACCAACTCATTTTGCTCAAAAATAGCTTGAATAGAGGGCCAAATACCCTTTATTAACTCAATGATGTTACTCCAAAGAATGTCATTTATTTCGTTTAAAGGCTTCTCCAATGAAAGATATTTTTCCAGAGCCTGAACCAATTTTTCCAACCTTTTTATCTCCCTGGTGTTATCAGCAGCTGTCTTTTTAGATGTGTCATATTTTTCCTCCAATTTTACTAATTGCAATTTTGTTTCTTGGAGTTCTGTGACCCTGAGTTGTAGACTTTCCATCTGCTTTATTAATTCATCAGAACTCAAACCAGCAGTATTTACCTGGGATGACTGTATCTGCTGCCCTGTTGTTGTAGTACCTGTTGTTGAAGTCTGCCTGATAGTTTCCTGTTCTGCAATGCTTTTTCCAATTCCTTCTCTGTTTCATTTAGTCGCTCAGTCATATTTAGAAGTAACTCCATTATTTCTTCCTGTGAATTACCTTTTATAACTTCTTGGGTCTGAGGGTGCCTTGAGGCTGGCAATTTTAGCTGCTTTCTGAGTGAAGCTATATCATCCTCTTTCTTCTTTATCAATGCCTCAATACCTTTAATGTCTTTGGGATTGTGACCCAAACCAATGATTATCTCTTCTAAAGATTTTATTCTATTATCTTTGGCCTGTGAGGAGGCCTTCTCAATTTTCAATTGTGCAGTAGTGTTATTCAAAGAATCCTGCAGCGTTATAGCTGCCATGGCCTTGTTGGTGAGAGTAGAATAAACCATTTCCCCAGTTTGTCTGTGTAGCTCTATCTGGTCCAGGGGATGGATATCCTTTGCTAAAACTTCAAAATTTGTTTTGATGTAATCTGCTGCTGAAGTTGGCTTTGGCACCTTTGCTTTGAAGTGGCTCATCAGCATTTTACCTTGTGAAAGGTCAAACGCTGACATTAGCCTTTCTTGATTATGGGGAGCCATCTTCATATATTGATCATATACCTTCATTTTCAATGGATCATTCTTTGTTTTAATATTAATGAAGGTTCTTTTAATATCTCCGGTGTCTGTCTTTGGTGGTCTGAAAGAAGATACTTCAGTGCTTAATTACTTTTATAAAGCTTTCCCTTTCTGGCTTATGGTTGTTTCACTTGCTGTGCCAGTTTGTTGACTATCTTCCCTTCCATCATCAAATACTTCATCTATAATTTCTACCTCTGGAGGTGGATCTGATTTGTGTTTTTTAGTTTGATGTACCTGTGAGGCCCCTTTTGGAGGTGTGGTATCTGGAGCCTGCCTCTTCTTCCCTATTTCCACATTTAATGGAGTTTGCAACTCTGGAACTTGGATGTGCTTTGCCTGTGTGGGAGAAAACTGTGATTGTTCAGGTGCTTTGGAAGTCTGTGGTTTTTCCGCCATGACCAAAGTTTCAATGACCTGAACTACAGGTTCTTTTCCTTTACCCTTGGGTTCTGCTGCTACTGATGAACTGCTTTCCTTTAATGCTTGCTGTAGAGTTGCTGCTGAAGAAGTGCCAATGTAGGGTACCTGCACTTGACCATAAGATTCTAGGTCAAAGTTCTTCTCAACATCTTTCATAATTTTATTCATTTTTTCAGCTTCACTTTCTTCCTCAACAAGTGTTCCTTCAACCCATTCATCTTGATTGGCATATTGTTCTAGATCAGGAATCTTGTGGTGTATATAAGGGGATGATTTATTCTTTAATCTCTTTTCACAAATAAACCAAATGGGTCATAAGGAACCCAACGGAAAGATGTTTGGAACTTTCTTTGTAATATATTTTCTGCCTCTCTCTCGGCCTCCCTAGAGTTGCAGATGAAAGGACCTAATTGACTTTTGATCCTTAATTGAGCTTTCTTCTTTACATTACAAAAATGGATCACATCTGAATTGTTCATTTTCCTGAAGTATTCCAAGGCAAAAATCCTCATTGGTACATATCTGGGTAACCTGAATGGATGTAATTCACATCCATAAATCCTGATGATTGTATGGTTTTGATACAAATACCAATCCCCAACCTTATAACTCTTTGATAGTTGCAAGGTCTTTCTAATTTCATTGTTGAGTCTTGGGGGAGGAATTCCTGTTAACAAAGTTGTTGCAGGATATACAAACTGATCAATGAATTCTGAGTAGGAGTAGGGAGAATCAGAGGAAAAATGAATGATGGGGGACCAAAATATGACTGACCTGGGATTTCCCTTGGCATCAAGTTTTTGGATAGGGAAAGGGAACCTTTCTGACTGATAATAGATCATAAGATGATAGATAACGGAGGAGTACTTAAAAACTTTTTCAGTACCTAGCCTTATGAATTGATCATGGATCTTGTTGGCTATGAAGGAAGCAAAGTCATATTTAATCTCAGGAGGTTGCCCAGGAGTAAAAATGGATAGCAGAGCCAAAGTTATCTCATCTACATATTCACTGGTGTTGAATCCCAGGACAAAAGATATTATATTTACAATGAGCCTTCCAAATGGATTGAAATAGTAAAAACCATAGGGAGGAGACCCTTTTGGCTGATGCTCAGGTAACATGAAATGCTGACACATGGATTTTAGCTTTTCTGGGGTTAATTGCCTGGTTTTCTCAATCAATCCTTCCATGGAAAATGGTGCTAATTCTTGGTCTGGTTCAAAGTGTAACATGGCATTGATAGCCTGGGGAGTGATGGGAAACAGAACACTTTGATCAGGAGCTAATACAGCCCTCTGTGTGGGATCATAGTTTGAATGATAGTAATGAATGATTTCAGGGAAAATAAGGACTGAAGGGATGAGATACCTTGGGAGATTGGATTCCCACAACCCTATAAGATCTTGCCCCTTTGAGTATTCGTCTCTGCAGCGACAATAGCTCAATAGGGGACTTTCATCAAAATGCAGGTCTTTAATTTGGAAATCTTCATCTATCAAAGGTAAATAGTCTAATTCACGGTGAGGAGCATTCAATGGAGTGATATTCAGAGCTGCCGGGACCTCCATTTTGGTTCTTGTGGATTCAAAATGGAGGTTTTTGGTTTTCCTTACAAGCCGGGCGAGATTTCTAAAATGAAGGAAATTGGCACAATTTGGTGGTTCAGGGAGCAATTATACAGTTTTAAAACCTCTGGAAAAGGCTCAGTGGCGATTTTTAATCACTATTTCAGCGAAAAACAAAGAACACTGAGTTTTATTTGCAGTCGGGGCGGAAAAGGATAAATACCTGCTTTTAGATGGAAGCTGGTTATTTAACAGGTAACAGGTAATGGCGGGACTGTTCTTCAACACGGGCGCAGCGGAATCTTGGAGTGAATTGGTCAATTGCAGTGGAAATTTGAAAATCGCAGCAGGAGCTCTGTCGTTTTCAGAATAACGAAAATAACAGGAAAAACATGAAAAAATGGCTTTATTTACGAGTCAAAAGGGTTTTTATTTTTTCGAGGTGTGACGTCATTGGCGTACGGGGTGACGTATGCAAGGTCGGGTGATAAGCGGTAAGCGGTAAGCGCCCGCACCGCTTTTGGTCGATGGTGGTTTATATCGGAAGGGCAGCGATTCCACAGGATGATCGCCACGTGGACGGTTGACTATTCAAAAACCACCCATCCCCCGCTGGTTAAAATGCTGACAAGGGATGGGCAGCGGGGTGAACACTGGCCGTTGATCTATGAAGGGGTGATCCGACGGCTGAAGAGATGGGGGAACATGCGGAGGGTTCAGGTGTGGGCCCGTCGGGTTTTAAAACAGTTTAACGTGTAATTTAATCACCCCGGGAGATTTTTAATAGGCGGAAAAGGTTATTAATTAGTCCTGATGACTAATTAATCCCGTGTGCATAATGAAAGGGGTTGCGGCGGGGGTTTGGTTAAGTGGAATGCCAGGTGGACAATCCACGGTGGCGCAAGACTTCTCCGAAGTTTTATTCATATTTTTGCGTTTTAAACATACATATCGCATATTTAAAGTTTTTTTTGTATATATATTTTATTATATGGTAACCAATAACATTATTTAATTACCATAAGGGCGGGATTATAATATATTGATAATTTTAACCAAAGGGCATATAATGGGTTTTTATTTTAAATGCGCGGGGATATAAAATACTTTGGTTAAACTTTATAATAGGGGGGTTTTTTTGGGTTATTTATAAAAATGGATTTATATACTTAGGATAGGGTATTTGACTAGGGATTTAGTAAATATAGTTAAATGTTAATATGGCAAAGGACAAGGAAACTCAAAATATTTTTGCACATCTAAGAAAGTGATAACTTGTGAAGTAAATTGTAACATTTTATCTCCAGCACTTAAACTTAGAATAACAAGTTATGATGAGGGATTTTTATGGAATTGTGCATGATGTTCCTAAGTAAAAGGGGGTTTTACTTAGGACCAGGTTAAGGATGGATTATTATGATGATGAATTCTCTCAAGTACTTAGGTCTTTTTGATCATTAGGCCGAGGGTCTGGTCCCTCCAGAAGTCAAGGAAATGCCTTGAGCCCTTTTGACCTCTAAGTACCCTAGTACTTTGGGGGAAATTAGTAAAACTTTAAGGGAAAAAGTGATGAGGGAAGTTAATGATTTTTAGCTTTGCTCGCTGTAATCTTCCAGTATATTTTCTGTTTCAGTACTTATGATGAAAGTAAAGGATCAAAAACATGTAGCAGCATCATTCATCAGATAACACTTTGCAGCACCATCTACCTACCCTATCTACTTGACACTACCATTTTTTCTGCTTTATTAGGGTGCATTTAAACTTGCAAACCCTGTTCAATATTTTTCTTTTTACATGGAAAATCTATCTAAATCTACCCTTATTACATCCAAGGGCTCAGATTAAACTGTTGAGCACCTTTTATTCACTCTACCTATCTACTTATCTGCCAAGATTAAACTATTTGGTCAGATCTTTATTCTCTAATCTATAACGTGAAATTGAAATATGAGTAAGCCAAGTTTAAACAGTTTGACTTATTCATGAATTGTGGCAAAGGTTTGACAAGCTGCACATAATTGATTTATTACAAGAATGAAATAGCAGTGGCATTTGGATTTGCACACTTTCCTTGGTCTATTTTTTGCTTGGGGTTCATTTCTTTTTCTTTTTTTGACCATTTTATTTCTTTTTACCCTTTGATATTTCTTTTAGGGTATACCCTCTTTACATTTTTTAAATTTTTTGATTTTTGGTTTTTTAAGAATATGGAACACCTTTGCTCAAGTAAGAAGGTTTGAACATATTCCATAATTCAATCAAGACAATCATGAAAGATGAAACCTATTGGTATAGGAGTCTAACACAATGAACTCATGAAAATGGTGGGTCTATGGAAACATGAATTGGGAAATAAATTATTCCCAAAGGAAATATTCATCACTATTATCTTGGAATTTTTGAAATGCACAATTTTGCAGTTCATAAATGTCAAAATCACACTTGGTTTCCACAATATTAGCATCTGTATAGATTAATGGCATTTCATTGAATTTTATAGATGCAGAAGAAGGTGGAATTTTAACCTGAGTTTTTGATGATTTTCCTTTTTGCGAACTCATATTTGCAGTAGAAAAAGGAGGTAAAAATAAATAGGATTACCTGTGAAATGGTAGAGCTTGAAGACACCTTACAGTTGATTTCTTGGGATGAGTCACTAAGAAATTGTGCTTTCCTTATTTTTTTTGTAACTTATTTGTGAAAGGGGGAAATGAGGCAATAACTTTGGATAAAACCAACAAGCTTATAATAATGGTAATATTTTGCGACAATGGAAGTTAATGAAAATAACGTTTGGTATTAGTGATATTTGGTGATGAATAAAATGGAAGCAACGAAAAAGAAAATTGGTGGAAAAATGGAATCGTGTTCGTAGGGGGTGTAGTGGTAAGTGGTTTAGAGCGTGGGGTTGAGGGGGAGTCTACTATTAACCATAGGCCACCACATAATCTGAAATGATTTCTGGAAAATAGTGAAATGGACCCCCTCTGTTAAACATCGAGTAAGAGGGAGGGTCCGCTCTGGAATTATGACTGCTGATCTATTTATGTCAAATGTCCACCATGCAAAAGTTATGGCTCTTTAATTAAAAAGCGTTATTCAAAAAATTTGTAAAAATATAATGAATATATGTGTGTGTGTGTGTGTGTAGCGGTTATAGAAATGCACACATACATTTACTTAGACAAATGCATAAAATCTATTTTTTTTTGGAATATTTTTTGAAAATTTCAGGACAATATAATGTTACAACAAAAGCTCTTCCATTTTGACCAGATGTCGAATTCCAAGAAATCGATCACAACATTGGAGCCATGGTCAGAAGTTTCCCATAGGTTTCTCCCATTCATCCTCTCGAGCCCCAAGAAATTGAAATCCACTTGCTAGAGCTAGCCTATTTGCATATAAAGGTATGAGTCCTCAGTTTCTCTCTCTTGGTAACCTCATAATTTCGGATCACATTCCTCAACATATTTAGAAATTTCAAGATCCAAGACATTGCAACTAAAAATCTGGAAGGGATGGGAGCAAGGAACCACTGGGAATCTTGTGTGATACCTTTCAATGCAAAAGGAAGGTGTGGTCCATATCAAACCTAAAGTATCTGAAGCATTATTTTTCTTCTTGATGGCTAATTGTGATGTGGCTGAATTAAAAATCACTAATGGAAATTCACTTGGTATATTAGAATACCGCTTTATATTCTCCCCGGAAATCATTTTATTTTCCACATTATAAAGATTCCATATGACCCATGCTTGTACTAAATTCAAATTCAATCCATGTGTTACCGATAAACCAACAAGAATTGGATGAAATGTTCCATTTGGAAAGCTCACAAACCAAAATATTAAAGCAGTTAGAAATACAAGTTTGGATAGAAAATTCAGTGGAACACAGATCCACTCTATTGCCACATTGTTGTGAAAGTAGAGCTTTGAGTAAGAATGGTTTTCATGAAGTGAGTTTATTGATTAAAAATTATTATTATGGCTATCCATGTGGGAGACTCCATAAAATGGTGTATGATAGGAGCCTTTCTAATTCCCACCAATCTAGCCAACTCCCTAATATATGAAATGTAATAATGTTGATACTAAATGGAAATTTCAGTTATTGGTATAAGGATAATGAAAAAAATTCCAAGTAACTAAAGAGATGATTTCTACAATTCCTAAGAGTTGAATAACTACAAATTCCAACCCTCCCAATTTTTAAAGGATGTTTATGTCCACTGTTCTTTGATTTGTCGATGCTAGATTCAAGATGTGTCTAGTTGGGGTTGAATCAAAGAAGGATATAGGTGGATGGAAGATACACATAATCAAGGTTGTGAAAAGTATTACCAATACATACATGGAACTCTTTATTGCAATTAATATGTGCACAAGAATGAGAGTTTTAGTGCTAAATGTGGACTCTTGGTCTTGGTTCGGAGGGGTAGCTCAAGTGATCTAGCAATTGCAACCAATTTTTAGCACTTGGAACAACGTGTGCTACCAACATGATAAGAACCAAGGCACCCTGATATGTTGTAGTTATGAAAGAAGAGGAGACTTGCATTTTGACCTTCCAAAATTATATTTCTTCTTACTTTATAATATTTTCAAATATCATTTCATTGATTCTCCGTGCTTGGTCCTCTGTATCCTCATTTTGATATAATTTCTTGGATTCAAAGTCTAAGCCATTATAAATTCTATTTATTTTAATCACTTTTGTGGCAATATCCTCCTAGTTGAAATTTATGTTGCATCAATTTCATTTAAATCTTGGTGGTGTGCACCAACCAGTGTAAAAAAAATTGGTGCCACTGAGTATATATTTAGTCTTTCCATATTGAATTACCTACACCTTTGATTTCAATTGCAATGTCTATTGAGTTCCTAAGTAGATTCTCTATTGCATTTCATTACAACTCTCCTTCATTTTGTCAATGGAACCCCCATTAGAAACTAGGTACCTAATGTAATAGTAAACATGAAGCTTGGTGTTGCCCATAAAAGAAAGGTGACTACAAATGGGGCATACATATATGTTTGTAGCTAGCCCTATTCAACCCTTCCCAATTTTCAAATAAACATGTGAAATCATGATAGGATTCCAATGGTTTCATCTCTTAATAAAAATTGGCCACTCAAATAAGAATAATTGTCTCTTCCACCATTATGCACTTGAGGATGAAGGTGCCATCATAGCTAAAACAAAGGAGATTGATTGCTTAATTAAGGAATTATTGATTTTCCTCATGTTCCAACTCATAAAAAAATGCTAACATATACATCAATTCTCAAACATATTGTCTTTATGCTTTAATTATATCAATTGAAATATTTACTTTAAATCAGAAGATGAAATCCTTGGAGCTAAATTCTAACTGGCAAGCTCTAGGAGAACTCTCTGTAAAGTACTACCTAAATATCTGGCTGCAAAAGTATTATAGAGGTTGTCATAGGAACATAAGAAAATATGCACCATTTTTCCTGTCATACTCCATGATAGAGTGAAAGTATTGGCATTACTGGTATTAAAGCTAACACTATTTGAAGATTAATCTAAAATATTGTTGATTACATAGGATAGGACATAGTACACAAAAAAGAGGATGGAGTATTTCTTGGCTATTGGGAGAAACAAAAATGGAACAGATAATGGATGATGATATGATGGTAGGAAACTTATATTAGTCTTTATCATCATTCCTAAATTTTCAACAAATTCAAAATTTTCAAGCTTAGTTTTACCTCAACATCTTGAAGTTTCTAGGCACACTAATGAAAAGACTGAATTTGAGGCCTATTTTCCATTGAATTAATCCAAAACAAAATGTTGATGTAGTATACTGCTATGTTAAAAATCTAATGTTGATGATTTTTGATTGTGTAACGTTGATGGAATAAATGCTAATGCTAATAGATATTTGTAGTTGATGTCCTTGATGGGCCTCCAAATTAGACACAAATTAAGGCCCATTTGACCATCCTTCTGCACATTAAACCTCTCTTTTTGCATTAGATGACATATTTTTAGCTTTATTATGTTCATTAGGAAGGTTTAGAGATAATTTCATATTTTTGCCTAATATTATTTATTTTTGTAGAATATTACGAAAATATTGGGCAAATTATGAAGATTTGGAGGCTAAGATAATCTAGGGAATTTCTCCCTACTACAAGATGGACCAAGATTGGATAATAAATGAAAAAAATATCATGAAATTATTGAAAATGTATGGATATCCATTGATTAAGAAAATCTAGGAATGTGTTCTTTGTCATTAAATGAAGATTCCTAGTGTTGGGAACCAAATCTAATTTTTGAGGGATTTTGGAGGGGAAAACTGCCTCCTTTCAAGGAGGATGCTTCCCCATCTATTTGTATAAGTACCAATTCTACTTTTTCTCTATGGGCATGTATTTCTTGGTCTAATTGTGGAGAAAATTTGTTATTTAGTAGCTCCACTTTTATTTCTATTAGGGATGTACTTAGATCGATTCAAATAATGAAGTTTGACGCCATTTTTAGCTTCTAAATCTTGGTTTCCTTCATAGGACTTTGGGTATCCTTAGGTTTGGCCATCCCAGGATCCTAAGATCCCTCTTACACAATTTATTTATTTCAATTGAATGTATTTTTCACTTGCATCTCTTATTTTTTCATTTAGTGTCCATGCTTCTTTTGTTGTAGGCTATATTGGTTAAATTATTGAAGTGAGCTGTTTTGAAGGTTATTTATAGAGTCACAAGCATGATGCATCCTTAGAAAAAATTTTAAAATTCATATTCATGATTGAGCTACTTGGATTGGTTTACTAGTTCATAAATCTAGAATTGAAATAATGATTCAATACAAGTAAGATTTTTTTATAATAAAAATGTTTGGAAAAAACCAGTGAGAAGTTTTATAAGCCAATATTTTGGACTTCAGAGTGATTAATATTTATGGGATGTCAATTCACAATTAGGAGTGGTAATTTTTTATCTATTAATACATAATGATAAATATTTTTATTTGGATTTTTGTTTTCTTGTTATTGTCGGCTCATGATATCCTACTTTTAACTATTAATATTCAAATTAATAATTAAATTTTAGTTTTTAATTTTCTTAATTAAGGCTTCTAGGTATTACTAAGTTTTAGATCGTCATCCCTATTCAAGATGTTTATCCATTTTTAATTTTCTATGGCTTCTTTAACTCTTCTTTTTAAATAGTGGTCTTCTTTTTGGATAAGTTTAGCATTTTCCATGAAGATGTAACGAGAAGAGGAGCATGCATGTTCTTCCAAGGCGTATTTTTATGTTCTATTCCTCAATATTTCAGTTGCGTGCTCTTTGAGTTTAGTGCTGACAGATCTTCCTGTTTCCCCTATATATTCTTACCCACAAGAAAAAGGAATAATGTAAACACCTTTGTGTTTATTAGGGTACACTTGGTCTTTGACAGAGTCAGTTATTTTTCTAATGGTATTCGAGGGGTGGGGTTAAAGCGAACATTATATATATATATATATATATATATATATATATATATATATATATATTATTTTAGTTATTTTATTAGTAGATCATTTTATGAAAGGAAGGACGATTTTACAAAGGTATAAATGTGTTTTTGATTTCATTTTATTTAGATTTTGGTGCATTGTTCTTTTAATAATGTTTCTATGATATCCATTGTCTTCAAAGGTTTTTTAAAGATGGTCAATTTCATGATTCAAATGATCTGGATCAAAAATTCTTGTTGCTCTCAAAGCTAGGGTTTTAATGATGCCCTAGCTATGAGAGAAACAAGAATTTCTGATCCAGATCATTTGAATCATGGACATGAACATCTTTACGAAACCTTTTAATCCAATGGATATCATAGAAATACTATTAAAATAACAATTCACCAAACTCTAAATAACAAAAAATCAAAAAAACCTTTAGAATTTCCTAAAATCACCCTTTGTTTCATAAAAGCATCTACTGATAAAATGGCCCAAAAAAAATATCATGGTTGTTTTCACTTCCCCAAATGCCATTATAAAAATAGTTGACTCTTTCAAAGACCTAGTGTACCCTAATCAACACAAAGTTGTTTACATTATTCCTTGTTATTGTGGGAAAGAATATATAGGAGAAACATGAATATATGTTAGCATTAGAATCAAAGAGTATGCATCTAAAATATTTATGAATAGAACATAAAAATATGAGTTGGAAGAACATGTATGCTCCTCTTCTCATTACACCTGCATGGAAATTACTAAACTTATCTAAAAATAAGAACAATGTTTAAAAAGAAGAGTTAAAGAAGCCATAGAAATATTAAAAAAAAAGGATAAACACCATGAATTGGGATGACGTTCTAAAGGTTATTAATACCTAGAAGCCTCTATTAAAGAAAATTGAAAACTAAAAGTTAATTATTAATTTGAATATTAATAGTTAAAGGTAGGATATCATGAGCTGACACTAACAAGAAAAAAAACACAAATAAAAATATTTATCATTATGTATTAATAGCTCAAAAATTACAAATCCTCATTGTGAATTTCAATCCCCTAAATATGGACTCACTTTGAATTCCAAAACATTGGGTTATAAAACTCCTCACAGTTTTTTTCCAAACATTTTTATTATAAAAATCTAGAATTTTTGGAAGTCCTTTATAGCAAAATAGTAGTAATTTTCTTCTATTTTTTAGAATTTCTTGATAAGCTTAATTTGAGTTGATTCCACTTGTATTGGGTCATAAAAACATTCAAATTAACAAAAACGTTTACCCCATATAATTTTTGCTTGATTAGGTTAGGAATTTGGTAGGTTAACTAGCTCACTAATTCTTGAATTTCTGGTTTTTAGAGGAGTAAATTTATGCTATTTTTTTAGCACATTTTAAAAGGGGTATTTTTGAGTGATTCAACTTGTAATGGAGTTATAAAACATCCTAATTTATATATAAAATAATTCCCATATAATTTTCATTTGATTTTCTTGGGCATTTGACAAATTATCTCAAGGACTAGCAGTCCTATAGCAGTCCTGTAAAACATGTAAACTTGACCATATTTGTTCCAAGAGCTTAGTTTAAGTCTCTTAGGATTTAATAATGACCCATATGCTTTGAATCCATGATTGGGAAAGACCAAAAACCACTTAATATTTCCATTTTCGCCATTGCAACACATTCCAACAATTAAGGGTTTCTCTCTCTTTGTTTAAGTCGGAATTAGATTGCAAAAATTGTAATTGCAGGTTTGATCACCACCTCTCTTGTGGGAAGTGTGGGTGAAGAGTATACAAAAACAAACCAAAAATATGTGTTTATGATTCCTTGGAAATTTCTAGGATTTATATTGAATTTATTTTGCATGCTTGTTTTTTGCACATTTTAAGTTAAACTAATGATTGGGTAAATAGATTTGATGCACATGGTAAGATAAAATAGATCTTGAAGAAATAAAATTCAACTCATCTTTTCCATATTGATTTATATTGTTGCAATATTGATAAATAGATGCATGTTCTGATTATTGGCCTGCAAGGGATGCCAAGTGACTTACAGGGGTTTTCACAATCATCTACATCCACTTAGACATATCCACCCTCCTCCTGGACATCTCATATTGATCCCAAGCTCTACCACTCAGATCATCCTTTTAGGGCCAATGAAGGACATCATAAGCATGAAATTTTATGCAAGATAAGTCTTTGAGGGGTGACAATTTTTGCAAAAGGCCTCACACATCCTTCATTCACCCTTATCCACCTTTATCCACATTTAGAACACCTTATTTTCCCTTAGGCCCACTCTTGTAGCAAAATATAGTTTCATGTAACACCCTATAGCAGTCTTGTAGCAATAGCCAAACACAAAAATATTTTCCCTAGGATCTTGATTTTTGTATCTTGAGATTGAATGATGAACTCCAAGATTTGAATCCATAATTAGGGAGACAGAAGGACCACTCTAGACCCATCCTTCCTCCACTACAAGCACAAAAAAACAAATAGAGTTAGGAAGCAATTTTCACATTTGAAACTCTTCAATGCAAGTGAAGTTTCTGAATTTCTTGGTTATGTGTTGTATATTACATTCTTCTTTTCAAGAAATTTTCAATTATATTAATGATTTCCATTCTGCAAGTAGAATAATTGATTTTTGATTTGTTTGCAATTAGAGTAGCATGGTTTATTTCTGCAACTATTCAGGTTAGATTTTATGTCATTCACTTCATTGCAAGGACACATTGCATGCTGCACATATAGTGCTAAAACCTATTAATTTTGTATGAACCCCGAGTTGATAATTTAAGTTGATAACCTTGGGAGTTTCAAAATTCTTGGTGAAATAATGGGGCTCATCAGTCCTATACTAAAGCTTGAGCTGCATTCATGCTTAAAAATTCTAAAACCGTTGAAACTAAATTGAAATTAAAGGACTATAATCTAATGTTGGGGATTGGATCCCCCCTTTTCTTTTGTTTATTGGAATAGTACCGCAAAATGATGTTAGAACCACAAAATAGATAGCCTTCACCATAAACCCACATATTTAGTGCAATTCTATCTATGTGAAAAAAATTTGTTGAATTAAAACATAGAAATAAATCATTAGATTATTGACTATTAATGGATGTCATTAACCAATGCGATACAAATCACCATTGATGTTAATAAGTGTCAATATGCAAGGGTGAATTTCGACAGGTATGAATGGATGTGTTGAAATTGAGTCACCTACAGGATTTGGAAAATAGGATACATTGATATATTCCTTTTTTTTTTTAGTGAGGAGATCTTCCATTGATGAGGAGATCTCTGATATTGGTCCCATATAATGTGATGGAGCCGATTAGACAAGACTTGTTGGAAGGCGAGCCCTAAGGAATCCCATATCAACCAACTCGAGCATAGAATTAGAAATATTTTTTAAGAATGATCAATACCAACATGAAATTACAAAATTTATTGTGAATCTTTCCCACTAGTTGTCTAGTTTTCAATAAATACTCATTCCTAGTTGTGCCAATTACCTGGTTTTCACAACTAGAATTATTTTTGTATTTACAATTTTATTCATTTATTTATTCTACTATCCTATTCTACTTGAAAAAGAACATTCTCCTTCAAGTATACAAGTATTTCAAGTGAATTCATGTGCACAAAAAGATAACAAATGTATTCATACTCAGGTATGAAAAGTATTCTTTGATGTATACCAGAGCATGAGAGACCAAATGTTTTGAATGATATGATGAGAAGAGTTGTTGAGGAAGAGAGTGGCACTTTGATCTGATGATTATATGGAACCAAAATTTGATATAGTCCCAATATTCTTGACTCTCTTTCTCATTTGTTCCACTCGACATGACATCCTTTGCCATGCCATGAAAATCTTTTTCCATTGGATGGTTGGTCTCTTGAGTGAAAGTTGGATTTGATGATAGACATGTTAGGAAATCCCCGATATTAGGTTCTAAAGGCTTCTCTCCATCAAATTTGATCCATTATTCTTTTGTATCCTTGGAAAATTGGCAAGGATATTCATAAAAGCCTTCTAGATATTATTGTAGAGGTGTCTCATGGATCACTTCTAGGGAGGCATATATGCTCTTGATTACTGCCAAGATTTTCTCTTCTTGAGAGGTAGATATTTTTCTAAATGTCTCTAGAATATGATAAATTTCTCGAAGTAACATTATTCAAAATTAATTATAAAACATGAGTTCTTATTTCTAGTTGTTGATCCCTGTCCAGCACATGGATTAGTTTATCAGGGTGAGGGTTCTTACAACACCTTGAAAATATTTTTTTTAAAGAAATAAATGAAATATCTAAAAGAAATAATTTCAAGGAAAAAAATATCATATACTTGGACACCCTCATGCTACTAAGACCCTGTTGTCACCAATTTCTCTATTTTCATGAGTTATATTCTTCCTTTCCATGAAGAAAACTAAGAAAAAACACACTTTATTAAAAGAAACACATTGCACCAACACGATATGGGCTCGTATAGACTCACTAAAGTGGTTGCACAAATTCTCACCTCCCATCTTACCTTCTCACTCCTCCAAGTCTTAAGTTTTGGGGAAATCTAGAAAAATCATTTGCAAAAAGAAAACTAGACTACTAATGCCCTAACCCTTTTATAAACTCCCCGACAACGCCGCCAAAATATTGGTCAGGTTAATTTCTTAATTAATCCCAACCTAAATTATTGACCAAGATTTGGTAGACTTCGAGATGCCACACTATATGTGTGGAGTTCAGGGTATCAATAGGATTTCAAACCTATGCTCTATGAAATAAATAGAAAGGAATCCATACAGAAGATAAATATAGGAGATGTGTGCTACCTAGGGTGTCAACATAGGGCCCCTTCACCACAGGTTTCAATATTTCATAATGACTTGATAGAGTGTTTGTTGTGGTGGATTCAACACATGGGTGTATGAAATCGCCCGAGTTTAGAGAGTGTGGTTTACTCTCTAAACTACAGGTAACAGGAAGTATCTGGGGGAGCTCAGAAGTATAAAAATTAAATGAAGTAATACACTAAAGTATGCTCTGTTAAAAAATTAAAACTAAAAACACAAAAGAAGTTACATAGAGAGTTCCGAATAGTAACAAGGTAAACAACGACTCGATGGCCTCTTCTTATTGAATGCTTGGAATAAAAAAAAATCTTACCCACTTGCCAAAGGGCCCCTAGGCATTGGCTATAGGTCCCGATGCAAGGATGTTTGTCCTTCAAGTTATGACTTCTGATGCAGTCCAAATCTCTCTCTCTCTGCTGCAATGGAATAAGATTGTCGGGTGGCCAACAATTGAGTCCTCTCCTGCTTCAGCTCCTTGGGTCACACAAACTGCTGGTGTTGCTTGGGCAACTTTGGCCAGCATAACCTTGTGATCACACATTGTTCATCTCTTGGTGGGTATATATAAATGAGCTTTCAAACCTCCTTCCCTCCCTTGGTACATGATGGATGGTGACCTATGGGAGGGGCATGACTCCATTGTGTGCTGAAATATGCTTTTGTGTGCTCACACAATGCCTAAGGAGGCACTGGTGCTGTCCTTAGGCGACTTTCACATAAGGAGAAATTGTCCTTTTCTTGCTTGTGGTCCCAAAAGATAATTTTTTCTACTTCCAGGAATGTGCGCTTATCGGGCTCCAGTGCACACAGAAGGCACTCTTTTCGAAGGAAAAAGCGTGCATTTGAGCATTTATGACTAGTTCAAATTTGATTTTCTTAAAACCTTAGAGATTTTAAATACTTCTTGGTTCCATAATGTATCCTTGTCTTGTAAACCCTTAGGCTCGACATTAATTGATGTCGTTTTCTGCTGTACGATTTTACAGTGTTAACAGATGCCCCCTAATGTGTGAGGTCTAGGAAGAACTATATAGCCGAAATACATTATAGTTTCTTTTATGTATCGTACGCAGAGAGAGAGAGAGAGAGAGAGAGAGAGAGAGAGAGAGGCCAGCGTGTAGAATAGACAACACCTTGCACCGGTTCCGAGATAACCATGGCCTAACGGACCCCCTGCAAGAAGACAAAATATACAACATATTTGCAAAATTTCAAAGAGGTGGGCATGTCCCATGCTTGTGATGCTATGGCTAGTTAAACAAAATTGATAGAAACATGTGCTGTCTGTGCCACTACTGTGGTAGTGATATTGGTGGTTGCTGACGACGATTTTTGATGCCCTCAAGGGCGTTTTTTCTTCGACGATAGGTGGAATGTGGTACCCATATGCGTAATATTGGTGTGGTATATCATTGTGCAGTGTACGCATATGTACTGGATGGGACCTTCCCGTGTAAGCATTGTTGTCAGAGATTCTTATAAAGGCACAGGTCTTCGATGGATCTTGATCACAGTGCAATGGTTTTAAGGTAAGATACCATCGTGACATGAAAGCTTTTGCTGTAGTCAAATGTCAAGACAATCAATGACATCTATGGACAATGATGTCTCCCATAGTGCCACCCGAGGATACCCCTTTGCATGGGGAGGGGTAATCTAAGGTACCGCTTCATTTTTGGAAAAGAGGTGTTGATGTCGACAAAAAGGAAGCCTTAACCGAACCATAATGGGTTTAACATAGGCATGTTGGTGAGCGGTAGCTGAAAACGGATGATGGGGATTCAGTGGCCTGAGGTCGAAGTATATTTGAGTAGTTTGGCGTCAGTCATAGGTATTTCTGAAGGGAAAAGTACCTGGAGTCGGTAGGACTTCCAGGGCGGGTATGAACCGGCTATGATTGTCATAATGGTGCGTGCATGGGGGGTATGGAATACTTCGACCAAGGGAGATGGGGGACTACTGCCATGGGAGAAAGAGTGCAATATGAGGGTGAAGAGGCAAACAACATTGTTTGTGATCTTTGTACACTTACCAAAAGAATAAAATAATGGGGTTTGGTTTGTACAAAACACAGAGACGGGTACCCCAAAACATAAAAGAGGGTCGCTCACTTGATGGTGTGAGGACGGTGTTTTGCTGGGGTTAGGGGTCCCATTGGTTGGTCTCATGTGCGGGGTTGATGAAGCGAAAGATGTCGCAGATGGGTTAATGTTGATGGAGGTATGGTGGGACAAATGCGGTGCGTGGAGGTGCGCATTCTTTCTGCTTGTACAACCCGATTGTCCAGGAAGGGGGTTGGTTTAGATGGTGAACTTGACCTTATGCATGGATATGGATGGGCATGAGGTGCTTCCCGGACTAAAAAATGGTATGGTCATGGCATCAATTGTGGGGTGATGTATGGTCTACTTGGGATGACGATCGCCATGGAGGGGAGGCTCTACTGACCATCATAGACGTTTATCATATGCAAGGTGAGGTGATGATAAACGTGGTTGGGTATGAGGACCCTATGGTTTATTTCTGATGGAGAAATGATGTCAGGATATGCAAAGTTTTCTGGGACTCTATCATGCTGAGGGAAGAATGATACCTTCTTTGGAACTTTTGGTGGTGGGTGTTGTGAATGGTTTGCGGGTTCTTCCTGCAAAAAAAAACTACCTCAAGTGAAAGCATCTTCTTTTATTGAAAAACATGAATTTTGGAAAGGAATATGGGAAGGTGCATACGTGCCGGTGCTTGAAAAAATATTTCTTCGGAAAGTGAATGTAGGGCATCGCTTTCATTCGTCATGGTATACTGATTATGGTGCAACTTACGATTTGGAGAATGGACCTTCTGATCTCCTGTTATGGACCTCCGAAGTTCTCGAAAAGGGCGATAAATAAGGGATTATGGCCCTAATCCTATTCATTTGTACTTGTTGAGTTTTGGGAGATCAAAGGTGATAGTAGAGACTTTCTTTCCGTTGTGGTCAGCCTATGTACCGGGGATTAGCGATATTATGCTGAGGTAACTCTTATGATGTCCTGCATTTTAATTTTTCCAGTTTGGTGACGCCGGGGGTCATACAAATTAGGTTTGTACGGCCTTAAAGGGCATTTTTTCCCTATATTGCGCGGGCGATCTAGGAAAATAGGCACCCCTAATGTGCTCATTTCTCAGGTGCAGCCGCACGAGGGTGCACTTTTCCTACCTCTTTGCACACAAGGGCGCGCCTGTGAATGAAACAGGTGTGCCAGTCTGAGAGACAAGCGCGCAAGGGCAGTGTTTTTGAAAAAACTTGGGTTTATTTTTTTGTTCTTTATGATTTCTCTCCTTTGTACTGATGAGTGCCTGTTGCTTGGTAGGTTGGTGTGGAGAGAAAGAGATTGGCCCGAGATCTGGACCACTTTGGCTGCTGATGTTGGGGCGCGCCATCAGTTGGCCACATGGGGCCTCTTGAAGTTTGCTGAAAACGAGTTCCTTCGGTCATAGGACCATTTGTTACGTTATATCATATGAAATTGGCACAGGAGGCACAATATGTTTGTTCTGAGGGGGACAAACCTGATTATCCATCTGGAGACGAATATTTACTTTGTGACCGGATTACTACCTCAGGGAGAGGCGCCGAGGTATCCACTTCCTGCTGGACGGGTGAACATGGACAGGTTCTGGAGGAGGCATTGCAGTGGTGCACCTCTTACTGAGGGGTGCATCAATATCGCCTCAGTGACAGATGTGGCCGAGCGGTGTGCTCTGTCCATTTTTGTGAGACTGGAGGGGTCATTTGTGCCTCATCGAGCATCGAGCCCATAGGTGGAGGTTTTATGCCATTTGAGGAACGAGCATTTCTTTGAATTTTACCATTTCGATTTTGATGGTATGGTGTCGCAACTGAACCAGGTCCAGCATGGATCTAAATCATTTGCGTATGCCAGCATTTTGTGCAGCATTATGTACGACAGGGTCATGCTGCTAAGGCTTGTGGTGGCTGTGCCTATTAGGGGGCCGAGGGAGCCACGCATGAGGAGGTGGGCTCCAGTGATGCCACGCGATGGTGGTGGTAGGGTGGGTCATTATTGGAATGACACGATGGAGGCCTGGTTCGAGGCCAATCCACAGATGTTCTTTCCATACCCTTACGCAGGGATGGACTTTCAGGGTGATCTAGATATTGGTCTCCCTTTTGGTTATGTCTGGGGTCCTGCAGGTATGTGTTATATTTCTACATTTACTCGAGTTTTTTATGTGCTTGAGTGTTTTTTATTGACACTGACATTATTTTTGTTACTCATGCAGATGTTGGCGAGGTGGGATGCCCAGTGACCCGACTGGTGGGTCACAATCCTCTACCACGACCGCCTAGTGGTCGGTGGGGTGGTGCCGTAGGTGAATCGAGCGAGGGTACCGGTAGACCTGGCGGGGATGGTGCTGGTCCTTTTGGTGAGGGTAGTAGCATGGGTGCAGCTGAGGTAGTGGCTAAGAGAGATCGTGTAGATGCGGCTGAGGTGCGCATCGTAGCACTTACAACTCAGGTAGAGGCTCTAGAGGACTTCCGGGGTCGAGTGGACCGATTGACACACAGGATGCCTGCTCGAGGTCTTATGGATGACTTCGAGGAGGTATGGCTAGAGACAGTGATGGCCCGTGAGAGGGACTACCAGCCTACTATACAACGAGTAGCTATTGCAGTGGCGACAACAACTCCGGTGGTGGCACGAGGAGCAGTGGTGGGCACAGGTGCTCCTCTTGAGGGGGCACCCCCCTAGGGTAGATTTGTACAGAGTGAAAGCACCCATTATGAGGATGCTTCCCTTATGTTTGACGACCTCTATATTTTTGGGCTGGCCAATGGGCCAGTGATACTATTTTTGTACTCTGATACACATATTTTTTTATATATATACGAGAGATATTTTTTGCGGCTCTACATGGTGTGATGTCTATTTCGGTTTATGCATTTTGTGTTATGATGATGGATATACATGTTTTTGGCTTTTATATATGGTGGTTTTCTCACAATGCATTCTAGTCTAGGATATTGTTAGCTATGCGATCAACTGTTTGGTTTTGATTCCTTGATACATGTGAGAATGTAATATAATCAAATCATCAACTTAATCTTTTGACACGCAAATATTTTCCGAATAGGCTTTCATCTCTAGTTTCAAATGTTTGGTTTAACTGCGAGACTACTAACTGGAATCTAGGTAGACATGCATATGGCGGATTCCCTGGTGGAGGGCCTCACACGTAAGTCTGATAACAACATCATAATCTTCCTGATTGTTGGTTATTGAACTGATGCACACACCGTTTGAGCATAGTGGCGATCGGTCAAGGTAGTAGATGACCTAGGCAGCAGCAACTAAGTTTTGAGACCATCGTGATGCTCCATCAAAAAATCTGAAATAAGGTTCAAGTTGGTGTTCCATGGTGATATTTTGAGCGCACTTAGGTTGTTTGGGTCAAAAATATTTTGGTATTGGGATTTTTGTGTACTCTAGCTCTTGGGGATAAGGGCTACAGGGGCCCTTATGGGTATAATTTCTTGAGGTAAAGGTCATTGACAGGGTTAGTGAGGTAGGTCCCGTCTGGTTCCATCAAGATGTATGCCCCATTCCGGAGGCAATTTTTGATGATATAGGGCCCTTTCCACAGGGTTTCAAACTTTCCTAGCCCTAAGGCTTCTTTTGCGACATCATAGTGAAGGAATAGCTCTCCTTCAGTAAACGAGCGAGGGTTGATGTGGCTGTCGAATAATGCTTTTACCCTTTTCTTATGGGCCTCATTATGTTGCAGCGATTGACGCCTGTTTTCATCAACTAGCTCTAGTTTTACTAGGCGTTGCTTTAGAGGCTGGGTGTCATCAAGGAGTTCGATGGCTGTATGCAAATTTGGGATCTCGCGTAAATTGATGCAAGGGCGTAAGGTGCCTTGGTTTTTTGTGACAGGAATAAAGCCGAATTCCTGTGACGGTGGGGTTGTTGAAATCCTGTTTTGGGCGTGCGATGTGGACAGTGGTGGGTATAATGCCCATAGGTGTCACAGAGGGTGCATGCATGATTGGTACGCAACAGTTTTCCTGTACTTTTGGTGGCAAGTTCCTTTTTATGGGAATGTCATTTTTAGGTTCCTGCCTCACAGCCGAGGAGTGGTTTTAACTCGTCCAACTCTGGGCATATGTGAGTAGGGTGTCCTGTGACATCACATATAACATAGGCTGATGACTCCTACTCTATGGTGGGGGTCACCACTTTCTTTCCTTTCTTAGCGATTTTCTTTATCGTGGTTTCCGGTTTCGCAGTGGTGATTTCCCTTGCGGGGGCGGTTTTGGTTGCTACTTGGGTAGGTTGGGGCTCCTCAGGACCAGTGGGCTTTAACCCAAATGTAGTGACGTTGGTAGCTGGCATTCCTGGAGGGGGAATGAGATACCACACTGGTAATTCCAATGAAAAATTGGGTAGTACCAGTGTTTCCAAGACCTTTTGGGAGTTGAAGCCAGGAGGTGGGTATAGGAAAGTAGTTTGGGAGGCGGCATAGACTATGGAGGTTGCAGTAGCTGATGCCTCGGTGTCGTAATTGCTTGAGTACATGTCCTGACTAACCTCGGTGCTTGATGTGGACATCATGCACACCGGGGCCCCTGTGGCATCAGGCGATACTTCAGGGATAATAGGAGGATCTCCTAGGAATGAGCCTAGGACGGACGATGGTTTGAATTGGCCAGGGCCATATTCTTGATACCGTAAAAGACCATCAGTGGTTCTGTCTACATAGGGTAGAACCATATCTGTGTTGGCCAAAGGAAGCTTTTCAATGTGCGTCAGTTGGTCTACTGTAATGATTCAATCCTTGTGGGGAAACATCATGATGCGGAAAATGAAGGATGCTATGGAAGACATGGCGTACATGTAACTCTGTCCAAGGAGTATATTGTAATCCAAGTGAGCTTCCAAGACTTTGATGTCTATGTGGACCATTTTCCTGGCTAAGTATACCAGTACATTTTGGAAGAGACCGACAGGGGTCGACGGCCGACCGTCGTATGCTCTGAGTGTTATGACGGACGGTTTGAGTTCTGGGGCTCCTAACTTCTGCCATACATTTTTTGACATGATGCACGTGGATGCACCGTCATCAATGACACATCAGTGAATAGTGATATTTTGTACTGATACTGGTATCTGGAAGGCGACCATGGAGGGAAGCCTAGGGGTGGCTTTGTCTAAATCAAAAGCCATCATGCGCGTGTCGGCAGGGTCGACGGCGCCTAAGGCAGAAATTAAAGCTTTTCGCTGCTTTGGGCATGACTGCAGTACCTCCAAAGTGGACATAGCAGCAGGTGACTAGGCTAAATCGTATATGATGCTATAATTGTGGGCTGCTTTAGAGTAGTTACCTACTCGCGTATTAGGCCCTTTAACCATTTTTGGCAATGGTTCCAAAGGAATATTTGGAATGGTCAAAGGTGCAGTCGGCGCGCTTGTACTAGCCCCTGACATACCTGTGTCTGGTGGGGTGTCGTAGCTATGATTCTGGGTTTGGAAAAGCATTTCTTCACCGGCCATGTAAATTTCATGTTTGTTTTTCTCAGAATCGTTTAGGTTTTGCTACTGAGTGCTGACTGTTCCTTGATGGGGGAAGGGTTCTTGCATAACTGCAATTGTCTGGGAAGATCTTCCTTGTCCTCATTTACTCTGAATATTTTTAAGCTGAGGTAGTTCGGGATAGTGGTGAGTATAGTGCCCGTACTCACCACATATCGAACAAGAATGGTTTGTTCGTAGAGGTGGCTGTTTGCCTTGCTTTTGGGCATTGCTCGGCTCCTAGTTCTGGTTCCGGTTGGAGTTATCTCCAGCCCGGGTCGCATTGGGCGCTGTTGGTTGCTGCCCCCTGTCCAAGTTCCCTTTGAGTTTGTTTTTTACCTTTATTTTGACCATGTTAGGAGGGTAATTCTCCTGATCATACTGGTGTGGTTGATTTTGGGACGGCTGCACAAATTTCACCTGTGCATTGTTTTGCATTGGTGGGTTGTGTGCTTGGGACTGAGCATGCTGTTGTCCCATGTTTTAACCTGGCTATTGGGGGGGAGTTCTTCCGTTAGTTTTTCTTCCTGCGTACTGGGTCCCCTCGACCAGAGGGTAAGGTCCTCCTTGGTGATACGCTGGTGCCCTATTAGTCAAATTTTGCTACTGCATATGATGACTTTGGAATCCGGGTTGAGACATGTTTTGGGTAGACCCATGCGTGTAACCGGGATTCTGACTGCTACTGCCTAGGTACCCTTGGGTCATTGACCCAATAAGTCCATCTGCAGAGTTCGAAGCGCCTGGAAATTATTGATAAGATTGCAGGCATGGGGCGTTAGGCAGGATATTATATATGTATCCTGATTGCATATAGATCAGTTCAAGCTGTTGGGCTTTACTGATTGCGTCCTCTTCGGATGTGGGGTTATGTTGCACAACATCCTTTGAAATCTTCGCCATCAAAGTTTTCAAGAATAAATCTAAAAGGACTCGGTCATCGAGTTGTGCTTTGCATAAGCTACGACACCGTCTACACTCATGGAGATGTTCAGAAATGTGGGTAGAGGGGGATTTTCTGAAATGAGTCAGTAACTCCATTCCCAAATCGTGGTGAATGGGTAACTAAAAGTATGTGAGGAACACAATAGTGAGGGTGATAAAGGTTCTATGTGAAGCAGGGGGTTGCTCGACGTATAATTTCAAGGCCACTCCCAATGGATTATCAACTACCTTGAGCAGTGAAACAAACAGTTGGAAGATCAGCAAACTATCATGGAGTTGCAAAATATACGTGAGAACTGGCAAGCCGCACAAAGGAGCCAAACCAAGATGACATCCATTGAGCGAGAGATTGAGGCTGGTCGGGAAACTTGGCTCGAGAGGGTAAATATTCATTTGGAGAAGCTATTGGAGAAGGCTAACAAGGAAAAGAACATGTTGAGGCGCATGAAGAATCATTATTGGGCAATAAATCATGTTTGCAAGGCACGAATCAAGATCCTGAAGGCAAAGTTAAAGAGGGCATTAAAGCATCACAAAAGGCATGATAGACTCTAAATTTTGTCCGAAACTTACTTGGCCTAGCATAGTGCATAATGGTAGGCACTCAGCTCAAATTTCAAGAAATTTGGGACACATTTTGTCAATTTGGTTTTTTTTGGCCTAAACACAAATTTTTCTGTCTGACGCGTCGCGCCATTTGGCGCACGCTTATGATTGGGAGCTCCTACTGGGGAAAAATTTGTATTTTTGGATTTTTTATGAAAAATTATGCATTCCTACCCATTTCCCAGATATTTTGACAAGTTTTGGGCCTCTAGAAGGGTCAAAAACACCCTAAAAATAACCTTTCTGCCCCTTTTTGGACACACAAGAAGCAGTGTTGGGAAAACTCATTTTTGGAGGGGAAAATGGAAACCAAATTCAGTAATTCCACTTGGGTTGGAAAGTAGACAGGAAAATATTTCTAATGAGATATCCTGCACTCAAATTGGACACTAGGAAGGCCTTCAAAACTGGCTCCAACCTGGCGCGAGACATAGAGATTTCAGTCGCGGTGCATTGGGGATTTTGGCTCATTTTTCACTCAGTAACTCTGTTTTTCACCTAGTTTTGGCTAGTTTGACTTTATTACTTCCACATGTAAAAATATTGATGTAATTTGATGTAATTTCATGGCTCTTGATGTAATTTTGGCAAATTTATACTCATGGAAGTAGATTCATTCATCAAAAGGTGAATTGTAACTGAATGAATCAGTTTCCTATCTTATAGAGGCAAGTTGTTCCACTGCCTATTTTCCAGTTCTTAGTTTAGATTTTGTTGAAACAACTCCTAAAATAGTGAGATCAACCCCTAGAGGCATGGGGATGAGTTATGCTTATCTATATCTTGTATTTTTTAAGTCATTTTCAGGGTTGGACACTTGGGATTGTTTTGAGCTTCATTGTACATTTCATCTCTGTAGTTTGGCAAAGGAATAGACCAAGGTTTGCAGAACTCCTTGGGATTCATGTGGCTATTTTTTTTGATGATGTCTTTCTCTCTATGATTTTAAGTTTACTGATGTTTCATGTGTATCATCTTCCTTCTTATTTCTTCTTAAGTTAAACAAACAAGTATAAAGGTGGAATTCATTAGATTTGCAGTGCTCTACCTTGAGTTTTGTTTAATTTTCTATGTTTTCAACTTTCTGAAGAGGATTCTTGAAAGTCTCTTTCCCTCTTCAAATCCTCACCGATCTGAGCTATCCATTTCATTCAAAATTGAAACATCAAAATAGTTTCCTACCTTGCCCCATTTAGCTCTCTGCAAAACTGATCATTCCCCAGACCCAAAATCTGCCCTTCCCTTTGATCCAAAAAACACCCTCAAAATCAAATCAAACTCCTTTACATATATACCTAGCCTAAAATCAGCCTTTATTCAATTCATCTCAAGCCTCACTGATGATATTTTGTTGAGATTGACCAGGAGAGATCCCTCTCCCGATCTGCTAGGGCTAGCTACCAGATTAAGCGTGGTTTGATGTTACCCTAGACCCTGCCTTTCTCGGCCTGAGGTAGATTTAGGAAATAACACAACTTATACCCCTTATGGTCTGAATCCTCTCGGACAAAACCATTGAGGGCAGAGTTATACTCAACCAGGATGGAGTATGGGTACGGGTCCTTATTGGGGACCTGCTATGCCTTTTAACCCTCAATTACCTTTTCTCGCCACGTTGGAGTTACCGGATGTGTCCAAATTGACAAATGATCCCATTCTTCATAATACTTTTTGGCCTCTGGTTCCAAAAAAGGTTCCAAGTGATTTTCCCAAGTATGAGAGCAAGTCTAGAGAAGACCCTCAAGCACAGGTCATGACATACCATTTATGGCATTCTTCCAATTCTTGGGTGGATGACTCTGTCCGACTCTGTCTTTTCCAGCGCTCTCTTACCGGAGCTGCTGCTAAGTGGTATATTGAACTGCCTCATGGCATGTTTCAAGATTTCAACACTCTCACTATGGAATTCCTTACCCATTTCCAGTTTCCAGTTTGTTATGAAGCTGGGACGCATCTCCTAACATCCTTGAAACAGGTCTGGGCTACCCATATCTCAGACCACATTCACTAATGGTCGTCGCCTGATCAAGTTCAAAATTCCTGATCAGATTCTTACTCATTGGTTCACTACCACTTTTTTCAATCAGATTGCGAAAGACATCGCCATGGGGTCTTGTGTAATCGAGGAAAAAGCCATCGCTCATGCCCAGTACCTTGATTTAGTGTACTCCCAATCGGGCATTTTGTATGACATATTGACTGAGGCTCCACGACTTGGGACCTCTAAAGCACCGGCTACCCCATCAGTCAACAGAGTTATTGGTTTTATGTCTCAGACTTCATGCAAGTCTTCCAATGGGAAGCAGAAATCAAATTCTTCCAATAATTCTTCTCCTCAGGCTACCCCAGATTCTGGTAAAACCTCAGAGGTCAATGTCATCCAAGCCAATCCTGCAGACAAGACTTCCAAAGGGAAAAAGAAGGACAAAGGCAAAGGCAAAGTCGATGCCACAAAATTGGAATCGTCTAAACCTCGTGCTGATGATGGTTCATAACGAAAGTCGAAGTATCCCTGTTTGATTTGTGATAAGGACCACTACACTAAAGATTGTCCTAGACGATCCGAGGTTAGTCAAATGCTCAAAGGCACTATGGGAACTCCGGTGGTCCTTAAAGAACCTTTCCCATCTCAGCAGACCCAAATGGTCGAGCAAGCTCTGCCATCTACGTCATTTGGCTCTCAAGTATTCATGATGAACGGTTCTGCACCCATTTCCATCGCTACTCGGTCGAAGGATTATGTTGGATCATGCCAGGAAGCCAGGAAAGAGGCCATTGATGGTCCTCCTCCCCCACCTACCTTTGGTCCTCTTGAGATTGAAAGGCTCAATGTTGAACCCATTGTACGGCCACCTTCTAAAGGTGTTCTCTAGAAATCTTCTTATAATCCTAACGCCCATGCTGCCAAGCATTACAGTATTGTTGAGGACTTAGCACAGGTGCCTTCCACGATGTCCGCATTAGAAGTGCTTCAGATTTGTCCATCTCAATGGAAAGTGTTACTATCTGCGATCGGTGGGATTGATCTTGCTGATTCTAGCCTTCTCTCTTTCGACTTAGAGAATTTCATCCCCCGACTTCTGCACCAGATTGCGCTTGTCATACAAGTCGGCATTAACGGTCTCAACATCCATAGAGCCGTAGTGGACGAGGGTGCATCTACCTGTGTCATTTCCTCTACTTGCTAGAAGGCTATTGGCTCTCTAGCCCTGACTTCGTCACCTCATGCCCTTGAGGCATTTGATGGAAGGGAATCGAAACCCTTAGATGTTCTCACTAGCTTTCTGATCACGTTGCAAGGAAAGACGGTCGCAGTTGGAATCACGCTATGTTGTGCGTTCCTTCCACCCTCTTCCGACTTCTAAAGTTTCCACACAAGGGAAAAATCATTACTATCGATCAGTTGTCATTATTTACCTCGTCTTCTGAGAAAAATGTGCCATATGTGGATAAGATTCCTTCTCCCCTTGACAGTGTAGAGCCAGGTCTTTTGAAAGATCCCATTTTCATGGGCATATTTTCCTTTCCGCCACCGAATACCGTTCAAGTTAATATGGTCTCTCGGTCAGATGACCCATGGATCATCCCTTTACCTGAACAGGTTGATTCATTTGGAGATTCAATGCCTCTTAGTCCAATCGAAATCAATTATTGTGAGCTTACCGTTGCATCTGATTCTCCCCCTCCTGAAGCTGCTCCTTTGAGCATGTCTCTTGACATTAATTCTCAATCCCCCTAGCTCGGCAATGCAGATTTTCCTGATCCTTTTGAAAGAAGTGTTTCCATCCGACGAGGATATCATGGAAACCATGTCTCTCGAAGATCTACCATGGAGCGATGGGCATCATCGTTCCTCGTTTATGCCTGGCCTCGGGGAAACGTCTAACTGTCTTGATCATTTTGTGTCTCAATTTCCTTCTCCGCCACTTCAAATGCATATTTTGACTCATGAAGTCTTCGCTGAAGGTAACTTGGGTAAAATTACTCAAACGATGCCTATCGACATTTCTGTGAAACCGGGAATTGTCGAGAACATCCATGTGGGAGTCACTTACTCTTCTGAGGAAGTCCAAGTGTACACCAGCCTCTTTCATGAATTCTGTGATGTTTTCACCTGGTCTTACGAAGAGATGCCTGGAATCGACCCCAGTATTTTGGTGCATGAGATTCCCACCTACCCAGGTGTGAAGCCTGTTCACCAGCATCTTCATCCCGTGCATCCTCGGAAAGCCGCCACTATCAAAGCTGAAGTTGAAAAACTTTTCAAAGAGGGTTTCATTTATTCAATTCCTCTGATAGAGTGGGTTTCTAACATTTTCCTTGTGGATAAGAAGTAGGGAGAAGTTCATGTCTGTGTTGATTGTCGTGATATCAATCGGACCTCTCCTAAGGATAACTATCCCACCCCTTTCATCGATCATATCATTGAAGATTGTGCGGGGAGTGATATTTTTTCCCTTATGGATGATTTTTCTGGCTACAATCAGATCAAAATTCTCCCGTCCGATCAACACAAGACCTCTTTTATCTGTCCTTGGGGAACATTTGCGTATAAGAAACTACCTTTCGGCTTAAAGAATACTCGGGCTAAATTCCAGTGTGCGATGTCTTATGCCTTTCACGATATTTTCATATTGTTCAACCATACCTGGATGACCATCCATCTCATTCAGATGTGTGAAAAGACCACCCGAACCATCTCTAGTAGATCTTTCTTCGTTGTAGACACTACAACATTCGGCTCAATCTGCATAAGTGCGTCTTTTGCATCGAATCTGGTAAAATTTTAGGGTTTATCGTATCTAAAGATGGAATTCGCCTTGACCCACTTAAGGTTGAGGCTATTGTTAATCTCTGTAATATTCCAAATCTGAAACAGCACAAAAATCCTACTGAAATAATGCACTCATGAGAAATATATGCATAGAAATGAGTTTTCAGCTCCTGGATCCCTTAGATTAGCTCATCTAAGATATAAATCCAAAAGGAGAGAAAAAACAAATCAAACTAGGTGGGTTAAACAAATCTCCCACAAACTAGTCTAGCTGAAAATCACCCAAAGAGAGGGGCTGCAGCTATATGCAAAGGACTGCTTCAGAAATAACGTAGTTTATCAATTTATAGGCATGAGACCAAGATGGAGGTTCATCTTTCAGCTATACATCATCAAAATGGATTTACAATACAGCTTATAGTGTATAACAGAAATAGAATGAATATACAAGACAAAAGCCTCAAAATGAGTTGCTATAACAACAAGAAATGGTAGAATAAGCTTAAAAACGTTATTTTCATTACTGAAGCATGCAGTGGATTACAACTCAGATCTAGAGCATATCTTCACATAAAATGATAGATCTGTTTCAGATTTGTGTACAAGATAGGCTCCTCTATACATTCCCCTTGGGGATCTCAGCAAATCATGAACAACGGTGAGTAGATCTGAGATCTAAGTCACAGATCTACAGAAGTATTCAGAAAATTCTAAATCATGACATATACAGCAGATCAGATCTGAACTGACATGGATTGGTTTTCCAATCCACGGATCACCACAGTGAAAGGAAGGATCCAATCACTAGAGATCTTCCTCCTCTAAACTGATGCCAAGACACCCTGCAACTCTGCTTTTGCAAATAACATAGTCATGGAAGAGGGACTGCACTGTAGGCCCTGAGAATGCTTTTGCCTAATGCTAATGTGTGGATCTAAAGCTAAAACAGTGGATGCACTCTTCTAGGAGGTTAAAAGACACATTCACTGAGAAGAGGCTCCAATATAAGCTAGATCTTTGAAGATCTAGAGTTCCACTTGCTGTAGCTCACATGGACAACCCAATCCTCAGTAGAACTACGTTGTATATGAAAGATGTGGCTTGGCCAAATTTTGGATAGTGGACTAGACAAAAAAGACTCCTCCAAGAGCTGTTCAAGGAAGGAGGTGGGAATTCCTGAACAGGAAAACCCAACAAGGGATTTCTAAGCAGACAATACCTTTAGAAAATAATAACATCAACAACCTTTTCCTGTTGTCCTACTCCTTCTTTTATAAGATGAAAGCCTTGCCAAACCCTAAACCACCTCAATGAGTTAGCTCCTTTCACCTGTGGAGCCTCCATCTAAAACTACGCTGTCTATCCATGAGGTTCATTGCATCTAGACTGCGTTGTTGACTTGGTCAAAATTGACCCAATCTCATGATTCAAACCCATTCACACCTGCAAGAGTTTATTTACATGGCCCAGATATGTCTTTTTTTACACAGGCATTGATTTATTCATGATTTTAAGGAGTTTTACATTTCCTCCTTCACATTTTATTCATCAATATGAAATGCAAGATAAAACAAGGCATAATAAGATATTCCCCTTAGCTTGGGCTAAATGGGAATATTACAATCCTCCCCTCCAAAATTTTGCTTTTCCTCAAGCAAATGATAAGGTGATTGCTACAAGGCTTCTCCTCCTTTGGTGACATCATCAAAGATCAAGCTCCCATCATAAGCTAGATGCTCACCAATCCAAACCCCCATGAATTTTTTCAAAGTCAATATGAGATGTGCAAAATCCCTCCCATGAGGAAACAAGCTCTCATGTGAAACACCCATGGTTTGCCTAATGTTCCCTCTGAAATATATAACATAAGACACATGGAGATTTTTCAGTCCATTAGGCACATGCATACCTCCCCTCATTCCTCCATAGATTCCCATAAAAAGTACAAGCATGTCATCAATGTATGGGAGCAAAATAATGTACAAACAAATAGAAAGGTGTACATATGGAGGTGGGTCATAGTCCCACATGTGGAACCAGCGTAATGCATCTCCTTCCTGCATCAACCCAAAATGTGGTAAGTGGTTTTCCCACCACTTACTTGCAGCCCATGCCATCTCACTGTAGCTGAAGGTGTGAAATATTTTTGGTGCCTTAGGAAAGCACCCATCATGAAACAAGATCTCCCTTTGTCAACCAAGGGAGTGGCCAAGTACAGCAATTGTTGTGGCCCCATATTTTCCATGAAATTGAAAATATATAATAGTCCTTCTTGGATTCATGGCCTGCAAAAAAATGGTGTAAGAATGCATTAAGTCAGAATATAAAATACATGTATTAAGAGCATGCTCTTCACCAACAATTCTCCTCCTACCAATGGAGTGGTGCATAGATCAACTCTCCCCTTCAAGGGAAGGAAGAGAGGGCTGATTTAATTCTCCCTTAGAGCCATATTTCTACCCAAACTCCACAGAATCCATGCATCTATGACAATACTGATATAGTTCCCTTTCAAATCCCTCCCAGTAATAACTCCTCAAGATGATATTGTTGAGCTTCATAGGACAAGTGTGGCTAATATGGAACTCTTCATAAGCCCTTTGTAGAAGCTTCCCCTTGAGCTTGGAGGCTCTAGACAAAAATGTTCTACCATGATTATAGATGACTCCATCAAGGATTGAATAACTCCCTTAATGCAACCACTCATCAAGAATCATACAAGTATGGATATCCTTGGAATACTCCACCAATAATTAGGATTTCCTATAGGGATCTAGTGTGCCCAACAATGACAGCATCGATAATGTGCCAATTGAAGTGGCTGCCATGTTGCTGCTCTTCTCCTTGAAATCCTCTATGTCCAAGGTGTATGTTGGAAGGCCATGCCTCCCATTCTTCCCGTCTTTGACATCTCCCATGCCAAAGGTATGAGATGAAAGGTTGTTATTCCTTCCTTGCTGCCCTCCTTGCTCATGCATATGCTTCAGAGAGGAAGGAATCTCTTGGGAGTCAGTCTTCCATGGAAGGCTATCATCTGTCCAAGACCTCTCTGTCTTGGCCAAAGCATGCATGTGAGACCACCATCTCTCTTTCAGCAGGGAAGAGTGTCCTTCAAACAATTTTGTCTTCTGATTCAAATCTTGCCTCCCATGCTTCATAATGGTGTCATTTCCTCTTCTTGCAGCATATATCCTCAATGAAATTTGAGAGGTGAGGATAGATAGTGAAGTCAAAGCAAAAAATTTCTCCCTTCCTTTGTACCTCCCCCATATTCTTAGCAGTGTAGCATGATCTTCTAGTGCTCCCTCCTCCCTTGGATCTATGAAAGGAGCATCAATGTATGAAACATCTTCCTTCAAATGTGATTCAGGTGTTCTCCCAGATGGTACACCACAAGATATTGATGTCTCATGGTTCATCCCCATGTGAAAAATAGATGGGAACATATCATGACTGCTTCCACTGCGCAAATCAATCTATGATTGTTGTGTGGAAGTACCATGAAACTTGGAGACCCCTATTAATGGTGTAAGAGTGCCTCTGATTGGAGCCCTTGCCCCATTTTCAGATAGTGGATCAGTTGTGTGACCCCTCATTTTTTCTATCTCATTTTCTTTTAGCAAAGACACCTGCTGCCCATGTCCTTCATATGGAAGAATCCCTGGAACTCCTTGGAAAGGTACAAGAATCCCTCTTCTGGAAGCCATTGCTTCATCTCCATCTCCAAATGAAAATAGATCTCCTCCTGCTTGCACAACGCTGGAGGATCTTCTTTTCTTTCTTCCTCCCTTCTCCTCATTAGTGGAGAATTCCCCATCATCAAGAGGTCCTCTATCTTGATATATTAGTGAGGAAGGAATCCTCAAGTCTTCTCTTTGGGGAAAGGGATCTTGCTGAATTGGGGTCTTTGCCTCTGATACAAAGTGCAAAAAATCTTCAACCCCTTCAACAATGTTTAGGACTGGAGTTGGCTCCATGGAATCTTCCAACTCATGCAAAGATTAAGATTTCTTGGGCTTGCTCTACTCCCCCCAAGAAGTCTCAAAGTGTCTCTCATCAAATATCCCCACTAGTTCCCTAGTGAATATTGCATGAGAAGAGATGTTCCTCCCTTTCAAGGAAGAAGACTCAAACAGCCACCAAGCATAAGCCTTCCCTTGAAGATGCAGCGTTGCTATTCTCAAGGCTTCTTCTTATGATACTTGATGCAGCTGAAAGTATGTGTCAAGCTTATTTACCCAAGACTTGGCTGAGTCTTTAGGTGATCCATCAAATGTAGGTGGAGAGAATCTACCCAAAGTGTGCTACATGCACCCTTTCCTCCTACTGTAGCTGCATGATCTTCCTTCTCTGAGTTGACAGAACTCTGGGAAACTGAGATGCTCTTTGAATCTCTATGATTGAGATTCATATTCTTGGATATATTCACCAAGAGATCCCTCATTTGGTTTTTCTCCTCTTCCTCCTTCTCTTGATAAGAAAGTAGGCATGCTACCACGTTGTGGAACAGATCGTGTGGCTGAATGCTCACACACATCATATGAAGTAGTGGAGATTTATTCATGTGAAAACCCTTTTAGAAGGTCTGCTTGTATTTCATTCTTCACTCCCCTGATTTCTCCTTCCATCTCATGCAAAGCTTGAGAAAGAATGTTAGAGAACTCCACTTCTTTTATTCTTCCATAAAAAGGGGCTTCATCATTGATTGCTTTGTCTTCGGTGTAATCATTTTTCTTATGTATTCTCCTATGATACCTCTTCTTTCTATCAAAGAGAGGCTCTCCTCCTTCTAAAGACATATTGGCTCCAAGAATGCACATGCTATGCCAAGAAAGATGCTCTGATACCACTGTAATATTCCAAATCTGGAACAGCAAAACAAGCCTGCTGAAATAATGCACTCCTGAGAAATATATGCATAGAAATGATTTTGCAGCTCCTGGATCCCTTAGATCAGCTCATTTGAGATCTAAATCCAAAAGGAGAGAAAAAACAAATCAAACTAGGTGGGTTAAACAAATCTCCCACAAACTAGTCTAGCTGAAAATCACCCAAAGAGAGGGGCTGCAAATATATGCAAAGGACTGCTTCAGAAATAATGCAGTTTATCAATTTATAGGCATGAGACCAATATGGAGGTTCATATTTCAGATATAAATTAGAAAAATGGATTCACAATACAAATTATACAGTGTATAACAGAAATAGAATGAATATACAAGACAAAAGCCTCAAAATGAGCTGCTATAACAACAAGAAATGGTAGAATAAGCTTAACAATGTTATTTTCATTTCTGAAGCATGCAATGGATTAAAAATCAGATCTAGAGTAGATCTGTACATAAAATGATAGATCTGTGTACAAGATAGACTCCTCTATAGATTCCCCTTGGGGATCTCAGCAAATCATGAACAACGGTGAGTAGATATGAGATCTAAGTCACATATCTGTAGAAGTATTCTGAAAATTCTGAATCATAACATATATAGTAGATCATATCTAAAATAACATGGATTTTTTGGCCAATCCACGGATCACCACAGTGAAAGGAAGGATCCAATCACTAGAGATCTTCCTCCTAAACTGATGCTAAGACACCCTGTAAATCTGCTTTTGCAAATAACGCAGTCATGGAAGAGGGACTGTGTTGTAGGCCCCGAGAATGTTTTGGCCTACTACCAATGTGTGGATATGAAGCTCAAACAGTGGATGCACTCTTCCAGAAGGTTAAAATACACACTCACTTAGAAGAGGCTCCAATACAAGCTAGATATTTGCAGATCTAGAGTTCCACTTGTTGCAGCTCACATGGAAAACCCAATCCTAAGAAGAACTACACTATAGATGCAAGATGTGGCGTGGAAAATTGCTGGATAATGGACTAGACAAACAAGACTCCTCCAAGAGCTGCTCAAGGAAGGAGGTGGGAATTCCTGAATAGGAAAACCCAACAAGGGATTTCTAAGCAGACAATACCTTCAGAAAATAATAACATCAACAACCTTTTCCTATTGTCCTCCTCCTTTTATAAGATGAAAGCCTTGCCAAACCCTAAACCACCTCAATTTGTTAGCTCCTTTCACATGTGGAGCCTCCATATAAAACTATGTTGTCTATCCATGAGGTTCATTGCATCTATACTGCGCTCTTGACTTGGTCAAAGTTGACCCAATCTCATGATTCAAACCCATTCACACCCACAAGAGTTTATTTACATGGCCCAGATATGTCTCTGTTTACACAAGCATTGGTTTATTCATGGTTTTAAGGAGTTTTACATGTCCTCCTTCACATTTTATTCATCAATATGAAATGCAAGATAAAACAAGGAAAAATAAGATATTCCCCTTAGCTTGGGCTAAATGGGAATATTACAATCTCCCCTCCCCATCCTCGTTACACTAGCTCCAGAGTCTCCAAGGAAAAGAGAACTTCTTACATCATTTCATCCCAAAATACACCGAAGTAGCCAAAGGGTTCACTCGAATTTTAAAGCAGGACATCCCTTTTTGTTGGGATGAGATTGCTCAACAGTCCTTTGATAGGCTTAAGACGTTGCTTGTCAATGCTCCCCTATTACTTCCTCTGAATTACCATCGTGATTTCACCCTCTATCTAGCTGTCACCTTTAGTACGATCACCATGGTTTTGGTTCAAGATGATGATGACGGTACTGATCATGTCGTTTACTACTTGTCTCGAAACCTTCTCAACTCTGAAACACGTTATGCACATGTCAAGAAGTTAGCATTGGCTGCAGTCCAAGTCGTCCAGCATTTTCGTCATTATATCTTTTTACGCACTGTGACTGTGATTTCTGATTGTAATCCCATGACTTATATTTAATATCGACAGTTGCTGGGGGGAAAATACTCGAAGTGGATCGTTATCCTCCAAGAGTTTGATTTGGAGTTTACTACCGCCAAATCGAAGAAATCACTTGTTTTCACTGATTTGATTTGTTCTCTCCCCGCTGACTCTGCTCCTTCTCATTCCGAGGATCATATTCTGAACGAAACTCTTTTCTTGATTATCACCCTCGATCTGTGGTACAATGATATCATTGTGTATCTCCAAACATCTACTTTCAGGTCTGAGTTAACGAAAGATGCTCGACGCTGCATTCGGCATCAATTGCAACCTTATCGTATTGTTGGAGATACCCTTTATCGTGTTGGAGTCGATTCTGTACTCCGTCGATGCCTGACCCTCGAGGAAGCTGAGAAAGTTTTAAATGACTGCCATAGTGGCACCTGTGGTGGTCACATGTCTGGTTATGCCACCGCACAGAATATCCTTCGTGTTGTCTATTTCTGGCCGTCCATTTTCAAAGACTACATCGTTGTAGTACACAAATGCCATGTGTGCCAGATATATCAACGCAAGATGCATGTGCAACCTATTCCTTTACACCCTGTCATTACCGTTGGTCCTTTTGCCAAATGGGGCATCGATTTTATGACGTGTAACCCTCGTTCGGCTGGGGGGCATGCCTATATTATTGTCGTCGTCGATTATTTCACAAAATGGGCCGAAACAATGCCTACACTGGCTGCGAATGGTAAGACAGCGGCAAAATTCATATTCAATCACGTTATTGCTCGATTTGGTGTCCCTCAAGCCATTTTTACCAATCATGGTTCTCATTTTCAGGATTTCATGATGGCGGAGCTGACGTTTAAGTTGGGTCTGTGTCACGACAGCTCAACACCTTATTATCCTCAAGCTAATGGCCAAGTTGAAGGCGTAAACAAAGTCCTTGTTACAATGCTTCAACGAAAAATTGGGATCCATAAATCAAACTGTTATCTCATGTTGTTTTCAGCTCTTTGGGCTTACCGAACATCGATTAAGAATGCAACTGGATTTACCCCATTCCAGTTGGTATACAATTTGGAAGCCACTCTTCTGATTGAATGTGAAATCCCTTCACTCAAACTAGCTATGGAATTACTGCCTAATACTTCGCTTGAGGAAGAATGTCTCCTCTACTTAGAGAGATTGGACGAAACTTGTCGCTTAGCTGCTTTGGTCATCGAAGCACAAAAGAAGTGAGTCAAATCTCATTTTGACCAAAAATTTTCCCCTTGTTCTTTTATCAAAGGCGATCTCGTTCTCCTGTACGACCAAGCTCATGACAAGCTGGGGGCAAGAAAATTCCAACCCATGTGGCATGGGCCCTACATCGTCAAATGTGTGTTACAGAATGGGGCTTATGAGCTTATTGATTATGAAGCTTACCCCTTAGCACAGCCCATGAATGGGTTGTACCTCAAAAAGTATTATGCTTGATTCATTCATGCATGATATGTGTACATAGGTGATTTTTTCATTTTTGTGCATGCTTTGGTTTGATGTGCTTTGTGAGATTTTTTTCTGCTTATTGGGTCTTGTTTTCTATGTAGATGTCTATTTCCCCTTATTTTAGTTTCGTGGATGGTGCTTCCCGCAGTACTAGGAACTTGTCTTCGGTAGCCTGGGCAATTTATGATCCTGTTGGCGAGTTGATCAAATTACAAGGTATTTGTCTAGGACCAACTACAAACAATGTCGCTGAATACAATATTGTTTTGGAACTATTAATCGAGGCAATTAACCTCGGCATACGCACGTTGCTTGTGAATTTGGATTCGTAGCTTGTTGTTCTTCAACTTAACTGTCATTATTCGGTTTGAAACCCATGCATTTTGAGATTGTATTTGCGTATTCATTTACTTGAAATAAATTTTGATTTTATTACATATCAACATATACCAAGACGAATGAATACATTAACAGATGCAATAGCTAACATTGTGCTAGATAGACATTTGCGCAATTTATAAAAACATCATCATATGTAAATAGACCCATGTAGAAAATAGATGTATATATATATATATATCGTCTATTTGCAACGTGCGCATAATATAAAACCCCAAAAATATATATGTCTATTTCAGTTACATCATGAGACAACATGTCTCTCAAAAATGTGCATAAATTAAGCCTAAGTGCCTAATCGACATGGTGCTCATGATAGCACGTCACTGCCCGTACCAACCACCTTAGCAAGCTGTGGATACAACTCAAAACCCCTACAGTGTGCCTCTGATAGGCCCGAGGAACATCATCAAAACTAGCATAGTCTGGAATCCCATGGGTGATCCCCTCCAGGTTCTGTACTATATCCTCGTCAATCCCCTCACCCTGAGGATTGAAATCACGAGGATTTCACCTCGCTATCGGCGAAATACCTGTAGGACACTCTAGGCCAACATCTGCATACATATAAGAAAAACTATCATAACATGCATATATACCCAAAAAATTATAAACTCATGAAAATAAAAAATGAGTCTCACCTAGCTCTTCGTCCCAATCCTCTCCCTCCGGGAGCAGGAGGTCTGGGTCTCTGGTGAAATATGTGCCAGCGTAGGGCCAATCCTCCATGATAATTAGTTGTTGTCGGAGCCAATAAAAAAAATCTGGCCTCCAGGACATCTGTTGGCCACCCCCTGTTCTAGGCATCAGTGCGGCCCATCAAGCCATCCGTGGCTCTGTGGGTGGTGGCATCGGGACAATAACCTCCTGACACTGGAATATGGGTAATCCATCCAAGAAGAACGATACTAGAATCGATCCATACCCAAACTGCTTTAGTTTGGTCTTCTTTCACTTATTGAGCTACCGTTTGATGTTGACAGTCACGGCCTCAGCCCAGTTAAAGATATTCGGGTTCATGCACTCTGAGACAAGAAGTAGTTATTTCTTCATGGCCTCATGCGGTGCCTGCGATCCCGCAGCCCTCATGATAGTGTGCATCACTACTCTTAGTGCCAAATTAGGGATAGTTTTGATGTCCACTTTGCTACTCCCTATTTATTTTCATGCCCCTCGGTACACCCTGTCAATTACCATTCCCATGATTTCCCCGGAAGGACAGGTACCAGTCAAGATAGGGATTGCACCTCTACATGAAAATCCAGTTATGAAATACACATCAGAAACTTTGAGTTCAAGCTCCTGATCCTGGAGTACAAACTTCTCCTGATCTTCGTCCCAAATGCTTATCAAACATTGAATCAATTCGGGCTGAGCCTGGAGACATGGTTTCAGGAAGAACTTCTTGAGCCCACAATTTCTGAGGGCGTTCACGCATTGTTCATTTTCCATGGCCTGTTCATCCTCCTTATTGTGTTCTCTCTCTTTCCACTCAATTACAATCTTTTCTGCTTGGTACCTGCATGCATTGTCCATATGAACATTGTAAGTCCCCTTGGGCATTAAAATTTGCAATTAAATGGTTGCATTTTCTTGAAATTAACGCATATTTTGGGTTGCGCAGTTGGCGCAACTGTTTTGCTGATAGTCGCGCCACCTGGCTCGACCCATGTGTAAAAAGGGGTTGATTTGCGCGAGTCCGTGCCCAAAACCCATGCCAACCGTGATGCCCTAGTTTTTACAAATCCCCCCCTAAGGAACTCAAAATGATAATTAAATGTAATAAAATTTAGCTCAAAAGATAGCAAATGGTGTCGGCTCTTACCTAAAACTGACGAAATCCGGATTGGTTCACTGGATTGTTCACAATCATCACCAGAATATCGCAAGGAAAATGGGTCACTGTTGCTTTGCAAAGAGGTAAAAGTGAAAAGTAAATATTATTTACCACTTATGGCCATTTATAACTTTTCAAAATCTTAAAATAGGTTTTAAAACATATTTGTCTCTATATTTTCATATTATTTTCGAGAAATACGTTTTACACGTGTCTTTTTGTGCATCGACATGTTTTCACAAGGTTATGATGAAGAAACGAGTTGTATTTTATACTTTTTCGGACTTGGTAAAAACACGAAAAAGTCACTACTGGAGTCACTTTTCAGCTCTTTTCTAACTCTCTAAAACTAAAAATATCGCCAAGTCGCTTGTCGTTTTGAAATCATTAAATTGGCTGCGAAATGATATCTACCCAGTATACATTTACCCCTTTTTCAAGCTGGGATAAATTATTTACGAAAAAATTTAATACCTTAGCTGACCGCGACTATGAGGTTCTTTTAGATATTTTTTTCTACCTTTTCGGATGTGAGAGACTATTTACAAAAAGGGACTGCTAGAGTTTTCTTTTCCACCATCTTTTCAAACTCTCTAAACATGAAAATATGCCAAGTTCTCCCTTTGTCAGACTTGTTAAAACTTGATGACATCAGACTCCATCATCATGACGTTACTCGAGTTCCTCCTTCTTAGGGCTCATAAAATGTACTAGGTTGGATTTGTCTGAAGGAAAAAATTACATCACAAGCATATGCTATCCCCTTCAAGCTTGTTCTAAAAAATAATTGGGGTACTCACCAGAAATGGTGGGGGAAAATGGAACCACATTATAGTCATGTTGGCAGTATGTCACTCTTGAACATGGCACTTGTCTGCATTCGTGTCAGGTTGGGGACATCTCATCTCATTATTTGTTTGCCTCCATGGGTTTGGGTAATCTCTTTGGACCGCTCATCTTCTCTTTGCCACGTCACCATGACCTCAGATCCCTTGATGTAAAATATTTCCAAATCCAGTTTCGTGCCACCGATATGTTCAAGAGAAGTTTTCCTCTGAAGTTATCAACCTCCCTCTGATTATCTGTTGGTCTTGATTCAAAAACATCATATTCCTCTGTCTCGTGTCGATGGTGTGGGAAAAATTATGGCCCACCTTCGATCAAGGTCCCTTCATGTCGACTCCAACTCATTATCCAGGAAGATGATCTAGAGACTCCCTTCAGGTACCTTGGAGCCTGCATGCCTCAATGGCAGGTTCTTCGCATTCGATGTAAGGTCCACATAATTGGCCTTCGACCGATTGACTCTATGGGTGTTCAATGTCTGATCACTATTCACATTCCGTGGATTGTACCTTTTGTACCTTGAGAACCATTGTCATTATTGGTGGTTTCTCTCGCGTCTATTAATAGCTTTCATCATTGACTAGTAATCAGACGATTTTATTACATGTTCGACTTCAGCTCACATATTTTCATGCTTGAATTTGTACTTTTTTCGGGTCGAGATGGAGTGCAAGACCTTGGGTTTTGTCTGATGAAATCTAGGTTGCGGGTTCTTTGTGGATTACTATGACTTATTATGTGACTCTTCTGATTGGATGGCTGCGACCATACCTGAGTCTATTTATTGATCCATAATGTTGGATAGCTGTGACCATACCTCAGATCTCATTGTTTATGTACTCTATTATGGATGGTTGTGCCCATGCCACATGTCATGTATCAGATGTATCGGTTGTACTTGTACTTGCAGGTCTTCCGACAATAGTGTTTGGGTCGAACGCATTCTCATAAAGCATTTCACCCTTCCCTCTCTCTCGGACCTCATGCTTTAGGGGGCATCTGTTACACAACATTTTGTCACCGTCCCTGCAATCCCTCACCCCGCGTATTGGAGGGTCTTTCCTGTGACCTATGAACAGTGTCATACTTTGCAAACCCCTTCTTTGCATCCTTCTGCATAAGGACATCATTTCTCCTGTTGAACAATTCCTCAGAAAGCCCATAAAAACCTATGTTTTGGAATTGGTGCGGATAGCCAATTCCCCCCTCGCACCAGTGTGGAGGATGTACACTAGAGGCCGTGCCAGCTGGTGCTCTGTCTCTTTGTTGCGCCCACGTCAGCCCTTTTGGGAATGTTTTTTAACAAATTAGAGGCAGAAGTTTCCTTTAACCACCTCAGGGATGAGTCACAACAAGTGGGTAAAACTTGATAAGCCATGGATCTCTTCCTTTAGGTAGTGGTTTTAGAACATTCTTAAAGATAGGACTCCTCTCCATGAATATAGGGATCCTAACCTCTCCTCCTTCCTCTATATAAACAGGCCTTCTCCCTTTACAAAAGCTAGCTGAACATATAGGCAGGAAGCTGAACTTGGAGAAGAGATACTATAGCTGAGTAATCGCTATCGAGAATGTAGAACCAGGGAGAATTCTGTAGAGAGAGCCCCGTCCGAATTCCCGACGAGCTTTATGAGACGCGCTCCATTGGAACCCTGTTGGAGGAGACCACAACGTCGAAGCTTGGTTGTACTCTTCCTTCCTTTTAATAATATACTCGACTATGGTATTAGTTCCATCTTTGTGTTTTGTTTATTGATGCATTGATTTAGTCTTCTTCGACTGACTAATAGTTACGGATGTGAAACAATATGTTTTATATTGTCTTTGTTCCTTGCGTATGTGCAGGTATCCGAGCGTGAGAACGAGCGGATTGTGATCTGTCGAACCAGGAGCGAGAGGTAGTCACTCTTTCGATGACAACAACAACGCAAGATATACAGTAAGTTATCTGTCGAATCTCTGTTCATCTGTTAACTAGGAATTGATGTCATAGCGTGTCTTGTTTGTGGTTAGACCCACTCTAGGGCTAGTGGGATCGCCTCTATCCATAGAGGATATTTACCTCACCAACAGTAATATTACTCAAGTTACCTTCCGTCAAGACGTCATGTGTCAGAATAGGCATTTGAAGCGGAGGAGAAGGAACCTCAGATGCAAAACTCTTAACACAAGTAGACATGGCCCCAAGGCTAGGCATGAATGAGGAATGATGATGACCATCATCCCACAGTAGATCCTTGAGAGAAATGGTTTCCAAGATGGCTTCATCGAAGGGAAACACTTATTTCAAAGGATCAGACAAATATGAATCGCCAAGCTAGGGGGATTAGGAATACATGTCAAGAGACATGCTCAAAGAGGCATGATCAGAGCATAGAGTTTCCGAAGCTGCAATGAGTTCACAATAGTCAATCTCAATTGGACTTAATGGCATCGAATCTCCAAAGGAATCGATCTGTCCAGGCGAAGGAATAATCCACGGGTCATCAGACCAAGATATCATATTGATCTGAACAGTATTTGGTGGAGGAAGAGGAAAAATACCCATGAGGGCAATATCCTTAAAAAGACCCAGCCCTACGCTCTCATAAAGAGAAGGAATCTGATCCACGTATGAAACATTGTTCTCGGAAGAAGAGGTGAAGAAGGACAATTGATCAACAGTAACAATCTTCCCTTCATGTGGAAATTTCAGAACACGAAAGAGAGTGGATGGAACACATAACATGGCATAAGTCCAACTGTGACCAAGGAGAAGATTATAATTGAGTTTATAATCCACGACTTCTACCTCGACATTGACCATATTCCCTTTCAAAGTAATTATTAAACTAGTGAGAACACCTAAAGGCTTTGATTCTCTTCCATCAAATGCTTCAAGGGCATTTGGTGATGAATTCAGGGCTGGAGAACCAATAGCTTTCCAGCATGAAGATGACATGACACAAGTTGATGCACCCTCATCCACAACTGCTTGATGGATATCGAGACCATTAATAACAACTTTAATAATGAGTGCAATCTGATACGGAAGTTGTGGAATGAAATTCTCTAAATCGAAAGAAATAAGGCTAGTATCAACAAGATCAATCCCGCCAATCGCAGATAACAAATCTTTTCACAGAGATGGACAACTCTGAAGTAATTCTAACACAGATATCACAGATGGCGCCTGAGCCAAATCCTCAACAATATTGTAATGGTGAGCGGCACGGGGGTTGGGATTATAATAATACTTGCGGAGTACATCTTTGGATGGTGGTCGTACAATGGATTCAACATTGGGCCTTTCAATTCCAAGAGGTCCAGTAACAGGCGGAGGAGGAGGACCATTAGCGATCTCCTTCCCCATGGCCTAACACGATCCAGTATAATCTTTTGACCAAGTAGCAATAGAAATGGCTGTAGAACCGTTCATCATGAACGTCTGAGAGCCAAAAGGGGAAGAGGAATGAGGTTGCTCTACCATTTGGGTTTGCTGAGATGGGAAGGGTTCTTTAAGAATGACCAGAGTTCCCTGGGTTCCTTTGAGCAATTGGCTCACTTCAGATCATCTAGGATAGTCCTTAGTGAAGTGCTCGTCATCACAAATCAAACAAGGGTACTTCGGCTTGCATTGAGAACCATCGCCAACACGAGGTTTTTGAGAATCCTCTTTTGGGGTATCAGCTTTGGCCTTACCCTTACCCTTCTTTTTACCTTTAGAAGCATTATCCATAGGATTTTCTTGAACGACATAACTTCTGCAGGTTTACTAAAATTCAAGGTGGATTGAGAAGCAACATTATTGGAAGAAGTAGACTTTGGCTTCCCATAGTTTGAAGAAGAAGACTTTTGAGAATTCTGAGACACGGAACCAATAATACCATCGACGGATGGAGTCGCTGGTGGTTTAGAAGTTCCAAGTTGGGGAGCATCAAGAAATATATCATACAATGCGCCAGACTGAGAGTACACAAGATCAAGGTACTGGGCGTAAGAAATGGCTTGTTCCTTAGTTACACATGCCCCCATATCTATGTATTTTTCAATCTAATTGAAAAAGGAGGTGGTGAACCATGAGTCAGAAGCTGATCAGGTATTTCAAATTTGATCATGCGACGACGATGCCACCACTCATGAATATGATCTGAGATATGAGTAGCTCAGTCTAGTTTCAATGAAGTGAGGAGGTGTGTGTCAGTCTCATAGCGGAATGGTAATTAAAAATGCATAAGGAATGCCACAGATAAAAAATTGAAGTCTTGGAAGACGCCACGAGATAGCTCAATGTACCACTTTGCAGCGGCACCAGTAAGAGTTTGCTGGAAAAGACGAAGTCAAATAGAATCATCAACCAAAGAGTTAGAGGAACACCATAAATGGTAAGTCATAACATGTGCTTGGGGGTATTTTCCAGACTTGCCCTCAAATTTAGGACAATCACCAAGAATCTTGGTCAGAACCAGAGGCTAATACAGGTTATGAAGAATAGGATCGTTCGTTAACTTTGACACATTAGGTAATTCTAATGTAGCATGAAACAATAATTGATTGTTGAAATTAATTGGAGGTCTTTGATAAGGACCCATGTTTACATTCCACCCAGTCCGAGAGGGATTCTGTCCCCATGCATTCTATCTCGAAGGATTCTAACCATAGGGGTTAGAAGCAGGATAACTCGGTTGATACTGAGGTTGAGGACTGAGATACTGAGTTAGAGTAGACCATTTAGGTCCCTGCTAAGCAACGTATGGAGTCTGCTGCGGAATGTAAGCATGGCTTTGAGGTTGATGATATACAGGTTGATTTTGAGGGTAAGAAGCCTGGGGCGCACTATATACTGGTTGACATGAACCTTGAGGGTAATAAGCGCCTTGTGGTTGAGAAGGCGGACCCGACTGAGCAGGTTGAGTAGACTGCTGAGCGGGTAAACCTAGCTGACTGTAAGCACGTAGAACTAGCTCATAAAATGATGGAACCGACCGAGGAGCAGGTTCAATCAGTTGTTGAGCCGGTTGAACTGAGTACTAAGGGCCACCTGGTTGTCCTTGTGAAAAAGGTTGTCCCGATGATTGCAATGGACCAAGTTGTCCCTGATAACCAGGTTGACGCGAAGGAGCATAGGGTTGTCCTTGTGGCACAAAGTTTGGGCCATATGAGAATATGGGGGAGGTACAAAGGAAGGGAGAAATTTTTTCCTTTGACTTCACTATCTATCCTCACCTCTCAAATTGCATTGAGGAGATATGCTGTAAGAAGAGGAAATGAAACCATTATGAGGCATGGGAGGCAAGATTTGAATTAGAAGACAAAATTGTTTGAAGGAAACTCTTCCCTGCTGAAATATAGATGGTGGTCTCACATGCATGCTTTGGCCAAGATAGAGAGGTATTGGACAGATGATAGCCTTCCATGGAAGACTGACTCCCAAGAGCTTCCTTCCTCTCTGAAGCATGTGCATGAGCAAGGAGGGCAGCAAGGAAGGAATAACAACCTTCCATCTCATACCTTTGGCATGGGAGATGTCAAAGAGGGGAAGAATGGGAGGCATGGCCTTCCAACATACACCTTGGACATAGAGGATGTCAAGGAGAAGAGCAGCAACATGGCAGCCACTTCAGTTGGCACACTATCCATGTTGTCATTTTTGGGAGCACTATATCCCTATAGGACATCCTAATTATTGGTGGAGTATTCCAAGGATATCCATACTTGCATGATTCTTGATGACTGGTTGCATTAAGGGAGTTATTCAATCCTTGATGGAGTCATCTATAATCATGGTAGAATATTTTTGTCTAGAGCCTCCAAGCTCAAGGGGAAGCTTCTACAAAGGGCTTATGAAGAGTTCCATATTATCCACACTTGTCCTATGAAGCTTAACAATATCATATTGAGGAGTTATTACTGGGAGGGCTTTGAAAGGGAAATATATTAGCATTGTCATAGATGCATGGATTCTCTGGAGTTTGGGTAGAAATATGGCTCTAAGGGAGAATTAAATTAGCCCTCTCTTCCTTCCCTTGAAGGGGAGAGTTGATCTATGCACCACTCCATTGGTAGGAGGAAAATTGTTGGTGAAGATCATGCTCTTAATACATGTATTTTATATTCTGACTTCATGCATTCTTACACCATGTTTTTGCAAGCCATGAATCCAAGAAGGTGTGTTATATCTTTTCAATTTCATGGCAAATATGGGGCCACAACAATTGCTGTACTTGGCCACTCCCTTGGTGGACAAAGGGAGATCTTGTTTTATGATGGGTGCTTTCCTAAGGCACCAAAAATATTTCACACCTTCAACTACAGTGAGATGGCATGGGCTGCAAGTAAGTGGTGGGAAAACAACTTACCACATTTTGGGTTGATGTAGGAAGGAGATGCATTACGCTGGTTCCACATGTGGGACTATGAACCACCTCCATATGTACACCTTTCTGTTTGTTTTTACATTATTTTTCTCCCATACATTGATGATATGCTTGTACTTTTTATGGGAATCTATGGAGGAAGGAGGGGAGGTATGCATGTGCCTAATGGACTGAAAAATATCCATGTGTCTTATGTTATATATTTCAGAGGGAACATTAGGCAAACCATGGGTGTTTCACATGAGACCTTGTTTCCTCGTGGGAGGGATTTTGCACATCTCATATTGACTTTGAAAAAATTCATGGGGGTTTGGATTGGTGAGAATCTAGCTTATGATGGGAGCTTGGTCTTTGATGATGTCACCAAAGGAGGAGAAGCCTTGTAGCACTCACCTTATCAGTTGCTTGAGGACAAGCAACATTTTGGAGGGGAGGACTGTAATATTCCCATTTAGCCCAAGCTAAGGGGAATATCTTATTATGCCTTGTTTTATCTTGCATTTCATATTGATGAATAAAATGTGAAGGAGGACATGTAAAACTCCTTAAAACCATGAATAAATCAATGCTTGTGTAAAAAAAGACATATCTAGGCCATGTAAATAAACTCTTGCAATTGTGAATGGGTTTGAATCATGAGATTGGGTCAACTTTGACCAAGTCAACAACGCAGTCTAGATGCAATGAACCTCATGGATAGACAGCGCAATTTTAGATGGAGGCTCCACATGTGAAAGGAGCTAACTCATTGAGGTGGTTTAGGGTTTGGCAAGGCTTTCATCTTATAAAAGAAGGAGGAGGAAAATAGGAAAAGGTTGTTGATGTTATTATTTTTTGAAGGTATTGTCTGCTTAGACATCCCTTGTTGGGTTTTCCTGTTCAGGAATTCCCACCTCCTTCCTTGAGCAGCTCTTGGAGGAGTCTTGTTTGTCTAGTCCACTATCCAAAATTTGGCCAAGCCACATATTTCATCTACAACGTAGTTATACTTAGGATTGGGTTTTCCATGTGAGCTACAACAAGTGGAACTCTAGATCTTCAAATATCTAGGTTATATTGGAGCCTCTTCTCAGTGAGTGTCTATTTTAACCTCCTGGAACAGTGCATCCACTATTTGAGATTTAGATCCACACATTAGCAGTAAGTCAAAGAATTCTCAGGGCCTACAGCGTAGTCCCTCTTCCATGACTGTGTTATTTGCAAAAGCAGAGTTGTAGGGTGTCTTGGCATCAGTTTAGAGGAGGAAGATCTCTAGTGATTGGATCCTTCCTTTCACTGTGGTGATCCGTGGATTGGCCAACCAATCCATGTCAGTTCAAATCTGATCTACTGTATATGTCATGATTCATAATTTTCTGAATACTTCTACAAATATGTGACTTAGATCTCAGATCTACTCACTGTTGTTCATGATTTACTGAGATCCCCAAGGGGAATGTATAGAGGAGCCTATCTTGTACATAGATCTGAAACAGATCTATCATTTTATCTACAGATCTACTCTATATCTAAGTTGTAATCCACTACATGCTTCAGCAATGATAATAACGTTGTTAAGATTATTCTGCCATTTCTTGTTGTTATAGCAGCTCATTTTGAGGCTTTTGTCTTGTATATTCATTCTATTTCTGTTATACACTATAATCTGTATTGTAAATCCATTTTGTTGATGTATAGCTGAAAGATGAACCTCCATCTTGGTCTCATGCCTATAAATTGATAAACTGCGTTATTTCTGAAGCAGTCCTTTGCATATAGCTGCAACCCCTCTCTTTGGGTGATTTTCAGCTAGACTAGTTTGTGGGAGATCTATTTAACCCACCTAGTTTGATTTGTCTTTTTTCTCCTTTTGGATTTAGATCTCAGATGAGCTAATCTAAGGGATCCAAGAGCTGCAAACTCATTTCTGTGCATATATTTCTCATGAGTGCGTTATTTCAGTAGGCTTGTTGTGTTGTTCTAGATTTGGAATATTACAGAGATTAACAATAGCCTCAACCTTAAGCGGGTCAAGGCGAATTCCGTCTTTAGATACGATAAACCCTAAAATTCTACCATATTCAACATAGAAGATGCACTTATGTGGATTGAGCCGAATGTTGTAGCATTTACAATGAAGAAAGATCTGGTGGAGATGGTCCGGGTGGTCTTTTCACACATCTAAATGAGATGGAAGGTCATCCAGGTATGGTTGAACAATATGAAAAATATCATGAAAGGCATAAGAAATCACACGTTGGAACGTAGCCCCAACATTCTTTATGTCGAAAGGGGGTTTCTTATATGCGAATGTTCCCCAAGGATAGATAAAATAGGTCTTGTGTTGATCGGACGAGAGAATGTTGATCTGATTGTAGCCAGAAAAATCATCCATAAGGGAAAAAATCTCACTCCCCACACAATCGTCAATGATATGATTGATGAAAGGGGTGGGATAGTTATCCTTAGGAGAGGCCTGATTGATATCGCGATAATCAACAGAGACATGAATTGCTCCCTACTTCTTATCCATAGGGAAAATGTTAGAAACCCACTCTGTTAGAGGAATCGGATAAATGAAACTCGCTTTGAGAAGTTTTTCAACTTCAAATTTGATAGTGGTGGCTTTCTAAGGATGCACGGGATGAAGACGCTAGTGAACAAGCTTCACACCTGGGTAGGTGGGAAACTCGTGCACCAAAATACTGGGGTTGATTCCAGGCATCTCTTCATAAGACTAGGTGAAAACTTCACAGAATTCATGAAAGAGGCTGGTATACACTTGGACTTCCTTGGAAGAGCAAGTGACTCCCACATGGATGTTCTCGACAATTCCCGATTTCACAGAAATTTCGATAGGCATCGTTTGAGTAATGTTACCCAAGTTACCTTCAGCGAAGAATTCATGAGTCAAAATAGGCATTTGAAGTGGCGGAGAAGGAACTTGAGATGCAAAATGCTCAAGACAGTTATACATTTCCCCGAGGCCAGGCATAAATGAGGAACGATGATGCCCATCACTCCATGGTAGATCTTCGAGAGACATGGTTGTTGAGCCCCAAAGATGTCCTTCCCCTTCACCAAATTTCACTTCATTTCTTTTGTCCCTTATCAATTCCAGGCTTAAATGGTCAATAGGATTTCTTAAAGACACTTTAATAATTTATATAATGACTAACTTGCTACACTTTTATGGTTTTGTTGTTGTAGTAATTTTTGACTAGACTTAGCTACAGAATGCAACCATTCTGTAGCTAGTTGCCGATTCCGCAATTGTCTTCATGTTCTCACAGGTTCCAGATGTCACCTCAAATAAAAACACATATGGGTGAATTCCAGACTTCATCCACGTCATTCCTTGCTCCCTACAAAGTCTGAGCAGAATTATACAGGTGGTTATGCACGTGGGTAACCAAAACTAAGAGATGGACTTCTAATAGGACAAGGACTGTACAGATGTCTTTAATCACAGTAAGAGACCTCCACCAGAGTTCTAATTTGATTTTAGTTGGGAAAGACGTTTATTCCTATTTTATCTCAAGGGCAGTTATGTAAGTTTCTTATAAGAATTATTCGGGAGACTGAGAAACAGCTAGCTAGATTGATGTTTGTTGCTATATCTCAAAAGACCGTAATACTCTGTTTTTGAAATACTTTTC